>JAPWTK010000412.1:0-406928 GCA_029963805.1 Aromia moschata | reverse complement strand
AATACTTAGTACAGCATTTTCGAATTTTTATTTGAATAAGAATTTATATAGGAATTGATATTACCGAATAGGGAGCACCTTATTGTCTTACGCCATGCCCAAAATGAAATGGGAGCATACTACTCAAAAAAGTTATGACGGTTTTTAGCAAATTCTAACATCTGTCAATTTTTTTAAACATCATATATGTCTCCGAAAAGGCGTTTAGGTGTACGTATATTATGATACATGTTTTCGATTAAAAGTTGTGTGCTGTTACGAATTTGTAAAAATATACAGGATAAGACTTTCTACCCCTTTAAACGACAAAGCGTTTCTGCACATATGCTACATCCCTAAATCTCCACCTGCGTTGCTAACTAACTTACAAAATGGCTGCTGTTCAAATCCGCTGAAGAAAGTGGGGTTTATGATACCGCCTATCCATTAGTATACAGACCAGCGATCCCGACGATTTGACGCCGGGTTTTGCTTATTGCCAGCAATTATGGCCAAGACGAGTATCTCATCCCACGCCGCTTCTCCTTTCACCGCCTTTTCTTGCACATAGATTTTTTTTTAGCTGGTAACATTTGCTATACCTAAGTCAACGGTACGTTGTACGGGTCAACCATGTGCGGGCCAACAAGTGCACGGGTCGACCCTGTATAGGGTATCCCATTTTAAATAAGGGAGTTAGTCGACGCCCAGAAGTATATTAACACCCTATAGACTCGGCAATCTTTTAAAAGGGTGGCCAGAAAGGGTGAAAAATAACCTAATGCATTACATGTTAGCATTTTTTGTAAAACAACGATTCTACAGACCAAATATACTCTAAAATGTCTACATTATAAATAATGATTCCTCATTATTCAGCCACAACCGAGGTAAACCAACCTGTATGTCAGTTTCAAATTATATTTCTTCTTCTGGTGAAATCATTCTAAAAATATATTGAATAAAAATTCGAATAACTGTCACAATAGTCACAATAATACACACGGTTAATATTGAACTTTTAATATCATTATATTTCATTACGACTGACAAGTAGGCAGCTAACATCATTAGAGCACTGGAAAATTTCTCCTAGGCAGATGCACCACAAAATCCTATTTTCTGGGCGCTAAATAGGTATACTAACATTTATGTAGTAGGGGAAAGGAGGCAAATATCGACCATTTAAGCAAAAACATTTTCAGTGACTTTCCATTTACAGTAATTAAGTGACTCTTTTGCAGAATTATGAAGAAAAGACTTACCTAAACAAATTAGCTAACGAATATGTAATTTTATTTAATTCTTTTTTTTGTTTGAATTTGAAAAAAATCAAAAAACATTATTCTGGTGGACAATATCGACCAGGCGGCAAAAATCGACTCAGTGGGCGGCTAATATCGACCAGGTGTTTCTACAAAATATTTATTAAAAACCAATGTAAAAAATATTCTTGTATTTAAAAAAATACAAAGGGAAATGGAAACAGTATTCTAGCATTTGTTACAAATATAATTATCAGCTTTTTCAATGTCCGTACTAGGGCTCCAAAACTAGGGCAACAAAAGTCTCGGATACCGACCGTCTTCCAGGCGGCCGCGTATCGGTATCCCGTATTCCAGGTGGCCGTGGCTCGACCAGCGGGACGGGGGCCGGGACGACTGCGACGCGAAACACGGTCCGTATTTATTTAGTCCTTTGAAGGTCGCGCGCCTGTAATTGTGCATTACTGATTGTTATATTTAATTGATATTATAACGATGGTTAAAACGCCAGCCCCATTTACTTACCAATTAAAAAAAATTGTGCAGGGTTTTCCAGATTTGACGTGTTAAAGCTACCACTGTGTACTGTGAAATATGCAAGTGTTACTTACATGTTTACAGAAAAGGACAATGTGAAAAGCACGTAAAGTTGCTAAAACACCGAGAAAATAAAAGAAATGAAACAACAGATGCGGGAAAAGTAAGAGAAAACAATATTACTTAGTAAGTCACTATTTATTCACTGCAGCATGCATGCTCAAGTTCGACCCTGGCATGTACCATTTGGTTCTAGCCCTAGTCCGTACAATCAGTATGAGTCCAACACCCGTGGGGGCAGCACCTTCACCAAAGTTAATTGTTTTTTTTTTTTACAAAATCTTGATATAATAATAATAATAATAAATGCTTTATTTGCCCAACAGGTCAAACCCATTTACAGAGCAATAATAATACACAACATAAACATAAAAATGTACGTAAAAACTAAATAAATATATATAT
Organism: Aromia moschata; assembly: GCA_029963805.1. NCBI lineage: Eukaryota > Metazoa > Arthropoda > Insecta > Coleoptera > Cerambycidae > Aromia > Aromia moschata. The sequence goes on along the minus strand of JAPWTK010000412.1, from coordinate 404,682 downwards.
ATATATATGTATATATACATTTAAAACCTATTTAACACGATCAGAAAAACAATTAAGAAAATAAAATTTCACTGATTAAATATTTCAACTTCAAGGTATTCAAATTACATTTTAAGTAAAAATACAAAATAAAAATATATAAACCTACAAAGAAGATACATGAATTATTATTTTACACAAACATTTTTAGACATTAAAGCGGTTACTAAGTCCGGTTAAAATAACATCAATCCCTGAAAAGTGTATATCAGCCTCATTTAGTATGCTGTTATAATTTCTACACATAGTATAAACTGGCGATTTCAATAGTATATTTGTTCGGGGAGTAGCAAATTGAAAGGTAAGCTATTTTGTCTTGCACCTAGCCTTGGGACATGTAGGTTTATTTGAGACAAGAGGTCAGGATAGTTTATCTCGTTGTGAAGGAGTTTATATAGAAATATGATATTCATTCTGATTCTCCTATATTCTAAACTCATGAAATTAAATTGATTGAGTAATACCTGATAATCTGTCCCTCTCGGAGGGAAAACTCCATTGTGCTTGTAACTGAGAAATTTCAGAAATTTTCGTTGAACACGTTCTACTGTATATTTGTGACATTCATAATTTGGATACCATACCAGTGCACCGTATTCCAATTTAGTTCTTACAAAAGAAAAGTACAAAATCTTCAAAACTTCAACGTTGGTAAATGGTTTACATGGTCTACAATGTCTAATTATGAAACCTAACGTTTTTATGCTTTCAGAAGCTACTTTGTTAATATGGTCCGTGAAGGTAAGTTTCTTATCAAACGTGATCCCTAAATCTTTGGTAGAATATGTGCGTGGTAGGATGCTTTCATTCATCATGTAATTAAATTTAATAGGATCTTTTTTATTGCCAAACGTGAGGACTTTACACTTATTAACATTAACTAGTAAATTATTTGACACAGACCAATGGTAAAATATTTGTATGTCGCGTTGTAAAGTAAGACAGTCATCGATTGACTCAATTGAAGCAAACAATTTAAAATCATCAGCATAGGAAAGTTTACTACATGTTAAGTGATCTCCAAGGTCATCGACAAACAATATGAACAAAAGCGGTCCTAGATTTGATCCTTGGGGACACCTGACGTTGGTTTAAAGAAATTAGAATTGTGGCCATTGTATGATACATATTGCTGCCTATTTTTTAGAATTTATTAATTATTTATTTTTAAAGAATTTAAAAATGTTAAACTGGGTTTATAAAAACCAAAATGATTTCATTTCCACAGCAGAATGGTGTGATCAATACGATCAAAGGCTTTCGAAAAATCTGTGTATATCACGTCTGTCTGTTCTAATTTGTCTATGTTGTGTGACACAAACTGTGTGAGTAAAGCTAAATTCGTAATTGTAGACCTTTTCTTAATGAAACCATGCTGGTGTTGAGCTAGTTGACTTTCCACACACGGATATATACGGTTATACACGATAATTTCGAAGACCTTTGCAAAATTGTTTAATATAGTTATACCTCTGTAGTTGGTAATTAAAGCTGGATCGTCATTTTCGAATATGGGACATACTTTGGCCCTTTTCCAAGCTTCTGGAAAATAATTACATTTTATGGCAGTATTGAATATATGATATAATGGTTTACTGAAAACATTAGCACAATCTTTTACTAAGAATGAGGGTATCAAGTCCGGGCCTGACGTCATTTTGGTTTTTAGGCTTTTTATAGCATTTAATATTTCAGTTTCAGTTATATTATTAAAGTTTATATGCAAATTATTAACGCTAGGATCTTGATCATCAATTAGTGCACTATCAACAGTGGACATAACATACACACTGCTAAAAAAATCACTAAATTTGTTGACAATGTCTTGCGGATGGTCTAGTGTTCTGTCTTCATAAAACATAATTCCCGGTATTCTAGACTTTTGTTTTTTTGTCCTTACATATGACCAGAATTGCCTTGAGTCAGATAATATCGTGTCTTGTACTTCTCTTAAGTGTTTTTGATATGCAGAGTCTATTTGGGTTTTTATAATGGATCTTAAATTTCTAAATTTACGTAAATGAAAGTCACATTTAAATTTTTTGAATTTTTCAAGATGTTTGGCTTTTATTTTTATATTTTGTATGATTTCTGGCGTGTACCATTTTGAAAATGTACGTTTAAATGTTTTGTATAGAGGAACATGTTGATCTAAAATTTCGTAAATTTTGGTATATAGCATTTCTACAGCACTGTCCACATTTTGACTTTCCTCCAAAAATGACCAGTTAGTATTTAGTAGAGAGTTGTATAATTCCAAAAAATTGGCTTTTTTAAAATTATACGATTTTTGTTTAATATTTGTAGAGAAATTGTCATAACTTTCGGCAGCAACTTGTACCCTAAATAGCAGTGCGGGATGATGTGCATCTTCTTTTATAAGAGGTGAATTATCGCGTATTACATAATTTATCGAGTTCGAGAATATAAGATCAAGTAAGCGATCTGATGAGTTGCGAATATCGTTACACTGTTGCAGGTTTAAAAGTCAGATAACTGATTAATTACTAAACATTTGTGATCCTCATTGTTGGAAACATATTGCGGTATATTGAAATCACCAATTATAACTACTTTATTATCGTAGAGAAATTCTAATTGTTCTAACATATCAAATAATAACTCAAATTCATTTACAGGTAAAGATGGAGGTATATACATAACAATAATATAAATAATTGTTGATCCAACAGTGCACTTACAGCATACTATATCAATAGACGGAAAGTTATCGCTTATTACACTTGGAGTATATTGTTTACATTTAATAGTATTCTTATAAGCCAAAAGTACACCCCCACCACATGACTGACCTGTTAAGTTTAGTCTACGATCGCTCCTGTAAACTTGATAGTCTTCTGGAAATAACTCAGAATTATTAATGTCATCTTGCAACCATGTTTCACTAAATGCCACCACATCAAACTCAGCTTGAGATGTAGCACAAAATAATTCATGAGTTTTTGTTCTTAACCCGCGAACGTTTTGGTAGGCGCATAAAATTTCCTGTGGCTTGTTGGGCAATATTAGTTTAAATCCTGGGTCTGCAACTTGGGCACTATTTTAGGAGTGCCGTTAATATATTTAATTTTGCAATTTGTATCGCCCGACTCTTCCCTTTCTTTCAATTGTTTTTTGAGATTCCTAAAGTGTTCTAGCTGCCTAGGCGTACGATCAAATGTTACAGATACATGCTTATACGTTCTGTTATTCTTTAAAGTCTTCGTATTCTTTATGATATTATGTACGAGATCTTCGTTAGGTAGGGTTATTCTAATAGGACGAATTTTACCATTAGCAAATTTGCCTAACCTAACTGGTTTAACATCATGTGTGTTTGATGACGAAGACAACGCATCGAGAAGACCTACTATAGCCTCATTATCCTTGTTCTTGCGTAATGATGCATCGGTATCATTTTGTTCTTCAATATTAAAGATTATTAAGTTATTTTTGCGACGATCTCTATCTCTAATTTCCGCGATTATATCTTCCATATTGTAGTTGTTCTGGGCCTTATTTTGTTCCTTGAGATGTTTTATATCCTCTTGAAGGTTGATAATGAGTGTTTTTTAAAGAGTTTAAATCATTTCCATATTTCCTACAGTTTTTACATGTCCAATCATAGCCTTTATTGGAGTTAATAACTCTGACTTCAGATGATGCATCTGATGATATATTGCATCTTCGTCACACATCTTTTCCTTGGCCAAGACACCGCTTAACTTTCTTCACGGACTTGTTCTTCATTTTCTTATTTTCTTCCTTCTTTTCCAGTTCTTCTTTAGCTGATGTTGAGGTCATAATAACTGAATGCTGAGTTCTATGAGTGACTTATATCCGTAAAACTTATGTTCTATTTTTTGTTTTGCACAGTTTTGTCTTCATTGTCAGTCAGTTCCTTTTATAAAACTTCTTCCATATTTAAACCTGAAGAATAACACAGCCACACAAAAAAAAAATTCGCTTCCACCAACGAAACCTAGTACACACTAGGTTTTTGGGATCGCTGAATCCGAATCCGAGATCGGTTTGTCGGTATCAGGTCGCGTTAAGGTTATTTCAAGTTCAAATCATTAGATTTCGACAGAAAAATTTGAAAAAAAAAATTGTATATATCTGTACCTCAGAGCTAAACTATGTTAAGTCACATAATTCTGATTTAGAGAAAAACATGTTTAAAGTTTTTTTTATATTGCAGGAATAATGTTTGTTGTACACTCATAGTATTTGAAATTAAAGTTTTTCATTAAAGTTCCCGATATAATATTCAGTTATTACGCAAAATAAATATTTAGTTTTTTTGTAAAGCGACTTAACATAGTTTACCTTGCACAAAAAAACTGAAAATTTGGACATGATATATATTAAGTCCAGTTATGAAGTGCTGTCAAAAAGGTTTATGGATATTTATTATTTATAACAATAATAAACAAAATAAACAAAAATATTTTGGTTAAAATCATTTTCGGTTTCTTTACACCGTGGGGCAGATTATTATAGAAGTTATGAAATACTGAGGGGAATATAATCATTTTTAAACCTTCTCTAATTTTAGTCAATTCTTCAGGCAGACAAATATTGTGTATTCTTGAATTTCTCGCTACAGCAACAGTCTGGAAGTCATCGTTGAAATTTGTTTTGTAAAAGAGAATTCCCGGATTATCTCTTCTTACTTGGAAATAAACGCATTGAGAAATTAGGAAGTCTGTCGCATCACTTGATTTTTTTCGCATAACAAAAGGTGCGTCGAATCTCGCAAAAAAAGTCGTATGTCTTCATCCCCGTAACATTAAAGGGTTTTTTGACAGAACATAATCTCACAACTTGTTGCCAGTCCCATGCTGATGGCGTTACTATTCTAAGTTGTGAGGCTTTTTTCTTTTCCCGCTCAATAACTGAGTGATCGCCATCCGCTTCCAAGTGAGTATGCCCTTTGGTCAAAAATTTATTCTTATGGACTGCATATTTGGTTTCTTTTCCAACATAATAGAGTTGGATCCAACATAAAAGAGCTCTTGTGCTCATTTTTACAGTTTTTATTCAAGAATGTGGTTATTTAACGTTTTTATCGAACCCACAACACAAACTTAAACTATAACTTGCAAGCAACCTATACAAAACATTGAAATAGCGGATTGCCATGGAAGAAAACGCAGTTTAATAGGACTTTAATTGAGGAAAGTTAGGTTATTCGGACTTAACATATTAAAGTGGCGCAATCTCCTGGAGGCAAACAATATTAAAGTCACTTGACTTACATTGGCTCTAAGGAGCCAATTTAAGTTTTTGAGGTCGCTGAATCGTTCCTTCGTAAACTTTTTAAAGTGCATTTTGATTTCATTAAGCATTTTTTTAAATGTTTAAGTTGTTCCTTATGCATTTTTAAATTTTATAAATGAATGATGTAATAAATAAGAATAAATCTATTGTAAAGCATTTTTTCGGCAAATTAGGAACGATTTCATAAATAGGAGTAGATCCACCGTAAATATATTTGTATCTTCAAAGTGGTCTCATAAATGGTATTGCTGAAGCTACGAGAATAGCTGTATATTGAAATTGGACACTTTGTCCAAATAAGTTATTTTCGACCAAATGTCTAGAAAAGAAAAATGGTTCAGGCAGGCAAAAGAATCAATTTTTTTGTAGCATATGAGAATAAAGTGGACATTAGGACTACAACACCCTGGATTACAAGATATGGATACGCTCGACAATGTGCATAGCTCGTAAAATTAAATGTGTTTGATTGAAAAAATTAGATGTGTTGAAGAAAAATAGACCAAGTTCACAACGTGAGAGTAACTTAACGATTTAGTAAGAGAGTTGGAAAAATCGCGAAATAACAGGTGAATAATTTTTTCAGGTTTTCCACCATTCGACCTTGAAATGACCTTAACGCGACCTGATATCGAGAAACCGACCTCGGATTTGGATTCAGCGACATCAAAAACCTACATATATACAAAATTCAAATTTTTCTGCCGAAATCTAATGATTTGACCTTGAAATGACCTTAACGCAACCTGATACCGACAAATCAATTTCGGATTCGGATTCAGCGACCCCAAAAACTTATCGTGTACTAGGTTTCGGAAGCGATTTTTTTTTGTGTGGCTGTGTAATCTGATTCCGCCGCGCCGAGGAAAATTATTTACGAAGGCGTTTAGGATTATATATATGAATAAATTGCTCTGGCACAGATAAAGGTGGTCTAGAACTAGATGGTATATACTTACGTGAATCTTTCGGCTTAGTGATCGTTATTTGACGGCGGTCGATATTTGGCTCCTTCCCCCTATTTTCGGAGAGGGATTTGATGCTATTTAAAAAAGTGCAAAAACTTTGTTGACAACCTAATATTAATGAATGAGAAAGAATTGTAATAACAAACTTACTAACAGTGCACATATGAAGAAATATTTATTGAAGCTACTGAGAGACTCGACCACGCCAAAATACAGTAATAAATAAATTTGGCAGAAGTGTGTCGGACCACAGATGCGTACACATCATAAGTGTAATATACAAAAACTAATATTCTCTCACAGGTTGCCATATTTTACTATGAAATTATATCGCATTATTCAAAGTACTGTATATAACGGAGTAATGTGTCGCGTCGCCGTAACAGTTTACTAATAACTGAGGAGCGAAGTACAGGTACAGTAATAGTACTTTAACTTAATGCTTCTATTATATCAATTAAGGCAATGGCAATAGAGAAGCCATTTATAAATTTAGGCCGACAAAATAGTACCTACTGTGTGTCCCAGAATAAGTGAAAAAATAGGTATAAAAGACTTTATTATACAGGGTTGGAACGTCCAATATTTCAAAGCCGAGCATTAAAAGATAAGAAAGGGATAAACTCTGACAGATAGAGAAACTGACAGAGAAACATTATATCCATAGTTTCCAGACTGACATGTCATTTTAAAACTTTTATGAGCGTTATTCTCTGTCTTTCTCTGTGATATGGTAGCAATAAAATATGTAGGCGGGACGCCTCGCCCATAAATTATAATGCGCACGTGTGAATTGAATTATTATATCGTTATTGGCCTACGGAAAATAAGCACTTGTGTATTTCTGTGCGTACGCAGTATCCCCAGAAGTTAAATGTTTGGGTTGGTATTTTAGGCGATTCCATCGTTGGGCCATTTTTTATAAACGGTTCCTTAAATGCCAAAAAATATTTAACAAATAAAACAAACTGTTTACGGACATGAACATGAAAGACAACGAAATTTAAATGATTTACGGGCCAGAATTGTACAAGTCCTAAATAATATTTCCCCTGAAGTGTTAGAACGCGTGAGAACTGAGTTTTACGATAGACTAGGTTTTTTGCAAGGCACAAAAGGGCGACATTTTTGAACCACTTATTCAATAGGCATTTTTTCTTTCTTTCGTCTTATGACCGGGTTGATTTATATTTTTATTTTTTTATTTTTTATAGAAATTCAATTTTATTTTCTTTTTTCTTGCAGACCGGTTAGTTAAGGAAAACAAACATTTGAAAATAAATACAATTATGTTCGTACACTTCTTTTAAGTGTATGGGATAATTGTAAGTCAGAATTACATAAGAATTTCGTTTCATACAGCTAAGTCGATGTACACCCTCATAGCTGCGAAAAAGTACTGAGTCACACTCACTTAAATTCGGTAGATGGTGGGCGGTGTCTATCCACTCCACTTTCCAGTTTCTGTTACGCGCAGGTAACGTTTTACATCATACGTTTTTAATACATACACAAGCGTGAAACATTGGTGCATCTAACTGTCTTTATCTGTCCTTACTGGTGTCTTTTAACTTATTCTCTTCTACACATGTATCGCCAATATGTAAAGGTGCAATTTCCTAGGGTGTATGTAGATATATAATAAAGGACAATGTTAAAAATAGGCTATTTTTTGCCTAATTAGGCAAACGGGTTTAGGGTTGAAAAAAATGATTGGAAATTATTTGTTTACTTTAATTATATACCCCAAAATATGCAGAATGCCGGGGAAACCTCTACAATCACCTCAAAAAGAGCTGTGAGTCACCCTAAAGATGCTCATAGGAAATACAACCTTGGAACCGCAAAAAATATTTTATTTTACTAGCGAATGAGTTTTTTAGGGAAAAAAAGGTTGAAATCCAATATTTTTTTCAATAACTGCACATCTTGTGATGACAAAAATATAAAAAAAAACACCCAATATTAAGTGTTATTGTAATTAAAAACTATATTTAACAAGAATAAATACTAATAATATAATAAAGCAAACATGTTGAAAAACTGTAAAAATAAAAAAAAATTGAAAATCACAAAAAAAAACAAAAAAAAAATGGAATGCTAAGTAGAGCGCCTCCTCGCGGTGCATTCTGGGAAACACAAAATGTAGCTAAAAGATCCTCCTGTAATAATCTTGGTTTAGTTTTCGTACGTGTTAGCGAAACTACACTATTAAATATTTTTTACGACTTAGAGTATTCCTTTTTATCAATATTTGATGATAAAATCTGGGAATATATTTTTTTAAATATTTTTGTCATCACAAGATGTGCAGTTATTGAAAAAATATTGGATTTCAACCTTTTTTTCCCTAAAAAACTCTCCAAGCTCTTTTTGCATCTTTAGTTGTCTGAAATACTCCTAATTTTAGTGCTATAATGCATAAATCTGTGTATTTGTCGTTTGTATCTGATCTGCACACTTGCTTGGTGGCATAGCTTTGTTTCTGTGATAAAAATTTAGCGTTTTGATGTTTCGAGTTAAAACGGCCATTTAAGATTTTTGTATTTACTATCATGCAGCATTTAGCGACCCAGAACTCATCACGGGGAGGTAGCTGCAATTTTAGTTCCACCCACCCAACCAACCAACTAGTGCTGATTAATGGATCGGTTTCCAAGGATCCTCAAAATTTGAAGTCCTTCTTAGTTTCGAAGGAAGGCATTTTTTGCCTTCACTGGGAGTTGTACGAATGAAGTCATCTCTCTTCTCTGGACCACAAACTTTGGATGCAGCTTCGGTTACAAGTTTCACCGTTCTCTCAACGGCCTGCGTGTGGTATGGCATTATCGAAAATAAATACTTATCACGTAGGCCCTCACTGACTGCACTGAAGGTTTTCTGTAGGTAAATGAGCCAGAAGAGGGCTCATTTACGTTTACTGTGGCCCAATCTATTACATCGATGTAATCAGATGCGTAAAGATTAATGTTAGGAATTTGAAAGACCCTTACACGGCCTCGTCGGTTCTGGCTTGCTTGTCTACATTTTAAAATCCCTTAGGATAGCCCTTGTCACCTTCATTCTAAAAGTTTATTTTCCTTCCTGGTTGCGAATCAAGCAAAATCCATTTTGCACTGAAGGTGCACGGCATGTGTGGGCCGTCAGTAGAGATTCGAGGTACCTACCTGATGGCATGCGAAAGGTCGTGGATAAGGTTATTTGTACACCCGGAAAATATTCTTATAACAATGCTAGCAGATGATCGAAAGCACATTCGTGAACTTGCTTACCGCCGCATTTTAAAATGTAGACAAGCAATCCAGAACCGACGAGGCCGTGTAAGGGTGTTTAAAATTCCTAATATTGATCTTTACGCATCTGATTACATCGATGTAATAGATTGGGCCACAGTAAACGTAACTGAGCCCCCTTCTGGCTCATTTAACTACAGAAGACCTTCAGTGCATCGTCAGTGAGGGCCTACGTGATAAGTATTTATTTTCGAGACTGCCATGCCACACGCAGGTCGTTGAGAGAACGGTGAAACTTGTAACCGAAGCTGCATCCAAAGTTTGTGGTCCAGTGCAGAGAGATGACTTCATTCGTACAACTCCCAGTGAAGGCAAAAAAATGCCTTCATTCGAATCTAAGAAGGACTTCAAATTTTGAGGATTTTGAGGAAACCGATCCATTAATCAGCACTCATGGTTGGTTGGTTGGGGTGGGAACTCAAATTGCAGCTACCTCCCCCGTGGTGAGTTCTGGGTCGCTTCGAAAACGAAAACCGAGCTAAATGCTGCATGATAGTAAATACAAAAATCTTAAATTGCCGTTTTAACTCGAAACATCAAAACGCTAAATTTTTATCACAGAAACAAAGCTATGCCACCAAGCAAGTGTGCAGATCAGATACAAACGACAAATACACAGATTTATGCATTATAGCACTAAAATGAGGAGTATTTCAGACAACTAAAGATGCAAAAAGAGATTGTCTAAAATGTTTTAACATATTCTTTCACAATTTATAAAGCAAATGACGTTATTTGTGCCACGAAAAAAACACGATAACGTTAAAAAACATATTTTTGAAAAAATGCATTTTTTCATTTTTTGATTAAAATTTGCAAACTTTTAGTTTCTGTCGGGGGCAAAATATGTTAACCGATCGTTTTCAAATTTTAACCAGTTGGTATTGAGGCCAAAAGGCAACCTTTCCCGCTCCAAACATTTCGATCAGACAATTATCGACTGTGACGCTCCGCCCTATTATATAGCTGCGCGATTTTTTTTTCCAAAACACTATGTGTGGGATCTTAAATTACAAGTCTTCCTCCTTCAAATGCCGTTGAGTTTGCTCAAATATTTTTTTTGCCGAGATATCTTATTTTGAAATTTTGATGTTTGTGATTTTCACTGCACATCATGTATGTCAAAAGATTGTTCTTATTTTTTAAATAAGAAATTAAATTAATAGCATAATATAACCTCACATATTCATTTTGTCGACATTTGTCAACATAGTTAACCAATAGCGGTTGCTGGAATTGCTTGCATTTTCGTAAGAGAAATTCTATATATTCTACTCAATCTAACAATATTAAACTAAGAGCATCTTTTGTATTTTTTTATATACAATTTTTTTCCAACTTAATGGACAAAGATAATTTGGACATTCTGTATATTGCCGAATGTCGATTTTTATTAAACCTATTATTTTATTACTAATTAAGATTCATTAAATAGGTTGTGAATACTAAATTCTCGACTAAAGTTTCTCGAGATTCAGCCAGACTCCACCTAGGACTTCTGGGATGAACTTTGCCGGATCCATCTTAATAGGAAATTGGGTTTTTTCGTTAAGGGTTACTCTGAAGTTTTTCAGGATGCACGCCAATCCCACTTTAGTCTGCATAATTCCGAACCGTTCCCCTGCAAATAAAAAATAACAGAAGGTGTTATCAATAATCCAATTGATAATTAAGAAAAAATAAAAATAGTCCACTGGAATTTTACTTTACTGGAGGAGAATTGGTAGCATTGGCGTTGAAACCAATTGGTCTCCTGATATGCTAACATGGTAGTTGAAACGCACAATTGAGCGCATAAAAATATTTCGGTGTTAAGTGACAAAGAGTAAATTTGCAATTTTATTATTTATTTCATTTACCTATTTAATCGGTCAAACTGGGTTGTTCAACACAAACCAATTGTAAGAATAGATCCATGAATATACCTAGTGAAAAATGAGCCTACCAATAACTACCAATAACAACAACATCAAAAAATACAAAAGTAAAGGTAACTTTAAGTACATAAAAAAAAAACTATAACTAAGCTAAAATCCAAGTTAAAAAAAGAAAAAGATATTAAAACAAGTCCGTTAATATATCTCACGATGATACCTAACTGGGTCGAAATCCGGATCTGTGGAGCCTACTGCCAAATGGCAACGAGCAGATTCTCGTTCCATGAGCTTAATCGGCTTAACCGTTAGTATGTGCTGCGAGAGAGACCCCTGGTGGTCGAAATCCGGATCTGTGTTTTCCGGAGAATGACGATGAGTGGGAAATCATTCTCGCTCATAAACACATAATTAGATATGTATACAGGTTGTGTAAAGCCGACATCGGCCACTTATGAAAAAGGACAAACAGAAGTGAGACGACAGATAAGAAGTAACCGCATACGCATCGAAGGTAGTTGGAAAATAAGACCGGCCCACTCACCACCAGAAAATGCGCAATAGCGGGGGGGCACCTAAGCGCGCATTGGTGGAACTCTGCCTGAACTCTTGTGGCGCACTTATTAACTTAAGCGCGCTGCGTAGCAAAGTTTGTGCGTTTGAACGACGCGCGGACTGTTCCGCCAATGCGCGCTTAGGTGCCTCCCCCGCTATTGCCCATGCGTCAGTTGTCCGTGCCGTTTAGAAACGCTGGTGGTGAGGGGGCCTGTCTTATTTTCCCACTACCTTCGATGCGTATGCGGTTGCTTCTTATCTGTCGTCTCACTGCTGTTTGTCCTTTTTCATAAGTGGCCGATGTCAGCTTTACACAACCTGTAGACTAATATCATTAATATTTTGGTTAATAATCATTTGATGTATCTACGTATAAGAAAAACAAAAATTGTAGAAACTTTTTCCGGATTATGTCGTGTGGCTGATTTTTCTTAATGATTCGCTAGTGACGGGTTTAACTGCTTTAGAAGTGTTTCTAAAGACTGACGATATTGTCTATTGTCTTTATTTATATTGGTCGTGTGCATCAGCTGTAGTTCGTTGATTCCATGCTTCATTGCATTTAATATCACTTGTAGTTTCAATATATTCCTGTTTGCATCTATCTTCTCAGTTGAAGCTATTCATTGTTCTTGCTACTTCTAGTGATCTCCTTATGAGCCAAGGATAGTGTCGCGTACTTCTAGCTAGCACACCCACTTGCTGATTTTTCTTTACTGTCCATATTGTTTCTCTCCTTTGGTTTTTAATTCTGCGTTTTAAACTTAGCCCGGTGTGACCTGTGTAGCATTTTTCCCCGTTGACTTTTAATCTGTCCACTCCTTACACAAAAAGAGTATACATAAAAAAATTCAACTGACAGCATGAGCAGAGACACGTTAAGAAAAATCAACGACTGCTCCATAACCCGGAAGAAGCTTATTTAATTAACAACGGCCACGAGATCCTGCATACTGAGATACCTGCAAAAGATTTAACACCTAAATAAATAAGAATGTTAATAAATAAAAAATCGTGTCGGTTGTTTCTTGACCGTGACAAAATATATTATACTTTCGACTTGAAAAGGTTTTAGTTCTCATTAATTTTTACAGTTATAATTCGAAGTGATATCGAAGGCGAAAAATTAATAGTGGATCCGCAGTGCTGACAAGTATAGAGTATATAAAACTTATGAAGGAGAAAGAGGATGGGAAGAAAAAGAGAGAAGTGAAAAAAGCTAAGAACATAAAACATCCAAAAAAAGAAACCCGTGCGTCACCAAAGTGAATCGGACAGCAATTCAGAAAGCGATACTGGACATGGAAATGTGCGAAGATGAGAGTGATTTAGAAGATATGACGATACAAGATATAGTAAATGCTGAGAACCGTGAAAGAGAAAAATGAAGAAGTTACTGACTATGATGGTGACATAACACCTGCATCCTACATTTTGGTAGTTTTCTACGAAAAAGGAAATCCTACATTATGTAGCAAAAGTGGAAAATGTGAACGAAAATTAGTTTGGGGTCTCATATTTACGACGTAAAGGCTGCCAGTTTGTATTTCCTCAAGTTCCAGAACGCTTTAATGTGGCAAGAGAAGACGTAGTTATGCAGTTGCCACCTCCAACTCGCCAAGAAGGAACAGCCATAACTGCCCAGAAACTTGTGTTTTGTCTCGATTTTTCAAGTTTCAACATTAAGTAGATTATAATGTATGGGATGGAGAATATTTAACTGTATTTAATAGTGTTATAATGTTTTTACGGTTAAAGAAAATTAATTTTCAGTTATTCATGAACTCACATTTTTATTTTACTGGTTCTACGATGCATTTCAGTTATAAATAAAGGTTGAAAAGTTACGGTTATAAAACTTTGTCTTATTTTTCACCTGAGATGCCTCATTAAAACCCCAGAGCAATATTGTTTGAGTTATAGCAGTGTCTCATTTTTGCCCAGCCATGTCTTATTTTTACCCCAAGCCCCGGTTAAAAATGAGACACGGTTTTATTTATGTTCTTTAAAAGTTATGTCTAATGGGCAATTTTTGAATATTGGAGGAAATTGATAATGTGTTTTACACCCTACCCAAATTTTTGTATTATTTCAGCTGAAGCAGAAGTTCATTAAAAGTACAAAGTTTTAAAAAAGTGTCTCATTTTTACACCACTTGACCCTAGTACTTTCGGATAGATTATTCTTGGCCAAATACCCGTAAGAAAAAGTCATATTTAAACCCTTGCAACTAACATCACCTCTTTACCTATACAATTCCTAGGTCCATCACCGAAAGGTAGATGTGCGAATTGGGGTATATTCTTCCTGTTCTCGTCGCTGAATCTTTCCGGGTCGAAGACCTCCGGTTTTTGTAGTAGCGATCGTCGTGGTGGATCGCAAACACTGGAATGAACACTCTTGTGCCCTTCTCGAGGACGACGTCTTCGCCGGGCACTTTAAAGTCTTTCACGCACATTCTGGGCAAGACGGGAACGGGAGGATACATTCTCAGCGTTTCTGTAAAGTCAAAAAAAATAAGAGTGCCATTACGGTTGTTATAGGTTCCTCCATTTCCATAAGTCCACATGCATATAAGAAATACTGGCGATTATTGAAGTAGATAGATGTATAAATATCTATAAAGGTCTCGAAAAACAGTTATTGGTATCACTATATGTTGCTTCGGATGGTATAACTTTTGTTTATATTATCACAGAGATATGACAAATATGATTTTCGCCCGTTTATAGCACCGAGAGTAGAATAGACAGCTCAGGGGGTTTATAACATGTTCAGCAAATGTATGTCCCTAATAACTCAGAAATACAATATTAGACCTCAAATGTATTGCTGGCATAGGCCAATAACATACGCCTTAGCTATGCTTTCCCTAGTTATAGCTATGCTATAACCCAGCTTTGTTTATGTGTCATATTCCTTACGTCACACTTAGCCTTATGTACAATCAGAGAAACCCAAAGCGAAAGTAACTCAAAAAAAATGAAGCTACCTCAAAATAAGGTACTTATCAAACGTCAGAGGTCAGAGCTTATGAAATAAACTTTCAATAGCAACAAAGGATTTCACGTTCACGTACTCTGATTTCTGGTACTTACCATCAATGACTTGCTTCATGTATTTCAGCTCGCTCAATGAGTCGTAAGTGACCTGGTTGTCGTGCTTCGCCAAGATAGTCACGAGTTCCTCCCTAGCTTTTTCCTGGAGGTCCTGGTGCTTTGCTAACTCGAACAGGGCAAAGGTCATCGTTGTAGAACTTGTCTCGAAGCCAGCTATGAAGAAGAGGAAGCACTGCGCCACAATCTCGTTCAACGTCAATGAGTTTCCGTCTCCTAGAAAAAAGAAATAATAACTCCTACAAGATGTGCACAAGAAATTAGGATCTCATTAAGGTTTGTTCATGCACCAGAGGTCGGTATTTTGATTTAAACAACATTAACTACAACTTCTTGATATTTATATCAAGGCGGAGGCAAGAATGGGCGCCCACAGGTTGAAGTGTAATGGTAACTGGCAAGACGCAACTTTTGGTCATGCCAGTATAACAAGTACGATCACAGATCCATTATTTTTAATGACAAGTGACGAAATGACACCAAGAACTAACTATGCAAAACCTTTTAACATTCAGTTAAATTGGGAAGCAAAAGAAGAAACCAACTGTCAGGAAGGAACACTAGTGTGGTACACTGATGGATCCAAAATGGACAGTGGAACTGGCGTGGGAATCTATGGCGAAAGACCCAGGTACAGAAAATATGTACCTCTAGGGGAATATGCCACAGTATTTCAGGCAGAGGTACATGCAATTGAGCTATGCTTAAGGGAGAATATTGAAAGAGGATATAGAGGGAAAACAATCCTCATACACTCTGACAGTCAGGCAGCCCTACAAGCTTTCGAATGTAAAAAAATAAAATCAAAACTAGTCTGGAATTGCCTAGAAACCCTCCAAGCTCTGGCAAACCATAACAAG
This sequence comes from Aromia moschata, assembly GCA_029963805.1. NCBI lineage: Eukaryota > Metazoa > Arthropoda > Insecta > Coleoptera > Cerambycidae > Aromia > Aromia moschata. The sequence continues at coordinate 388,694 of JAPWTK010000412.1, read as the reverse complement.
GTAACACTTAAATGTGTACCAGGACATAAAGGGGTCGAAGGCAACGAAGAAGCAGATACCCTAGCGAGAAAGGGCTCTGCAACGACACTCATTGGTCCTGAACCAATGTGTGGTATACCAAAGTTCTCAGTGAGGCTCTGGCTGACTCGGTGGAAAAATAAAGAACACCAGTCTTACTGGAACCACATACCAGGACAAACAAACAGTAAATGGATGGTAAAAACACCATCAAAAGTACTGACCGACGAGATTCTGCGATTGAGTAGAAATCAGATAAGGCTTGTCATGGGACTCATAACCGGGCATTGTCACCTTAGGAAACATCTACACAGAATGGGCATATATTTAGATGAACCTATTTGTAGACTGTGTAATGAGGAGGATGAAACATCCCGACACATTATACTAGAGTGCCCAGCACTAACACACTGGAGATACGGTCTTCTGGGAATAGAAAACCTCCAGGAGGCCTTTCCAAAGAAAAATCTTGTGAAAGGGCTACTAAACCCTCATAAAGGCAACAAACCTATTCACATGAAATAACGATGCAAACTGGAAATGCAATAAGCCTGAAGGCTGTAGTGTTGGAGGGCAAAAACAAACCCCAAACCAGACACATCGGAAGAAGGAAAAAAAACAACTTCTTGAACATCTTGTGTGGGTTCTTTAGATCATATCTGTTCTTAAGGTCATATCTGGCATTTAGAGCGTGATAACAGAGTTTGGCAATTTGATTGTGAGTCATTCAGTCAGCGTGTGCCAGCGATTTTCAGCCATATCAACATAATTCAACAAACTTGGAAAGGTAAACATGGTTATCTGCAAGGCTACATACTAATATTTATCACTAAAGTGGTGAAATGATATTATGCATTATAGAGACTAAAATTTTATTTTCTCTTTATATTAATTTGAGATTATCCGGATACATTCTGTAACACTGTTATAGTCACTTTACACGATCATAATTTACGAGACTTCAATTTCTACATGTACTTCTACAGGTAATAGTCACATTTACACGATAAATAGAAAGAACATGTCATTAAATTTCAGATCATCCAGGTATATTTTCTGGTGATTGGATTTTGAGTTCGTGGACAAACTATTTATTATGTTGTCTACAATTTTACATATTTGTAATGTATTGGTCAAATTGTAAAATAATACATGACATCTAAGGTTAAATGTTCCAAGAAACCTTTGCAAAAAGCATAACATTATTTATAACCATTGCCAACCTAAATACTTTAATAGTATCTATAACATTTGGTTCTTCATTCTTACACAGAGGCGAGTTTTTCCCGGAAGCTAGGAAAACGCCGCTTCACTTGTCAATAAGTAAATAAAAACAAGTTTTAATTCCTAATTATCTATCTAAAATAAACTATATATTACTTTTTAAAAATGAATTGTATCAAAGTATCATTCAACTTATCAAATTATTAGTCACTTCCCCGTGAAATGCAATATTATTCATAATATTATCATGTTCACTCGATGCTTGAGGTCATAATATTGTTGAGTGCACTCGAAACTTGATTTCAGGAATCACAATGAGTCTTTAAGTTCTTCGAACAAAGTAAATTACATATACTTAGCTTGATTGCAAAATATGATGAAACGTTACAATTATGTTTAGATTTTTTTTTTACATTTCCAATCTTATACAACATGATTTAACTTCATGCATAGAAGGCATTACCTCCCTCCTATGTCTTTGGTACATAGAAGGCGAATTCCTCTTCAATTTAAATAAGGTAAGTTTTTAATGTACGAGTACATTGCTTCCCCGTCTATAAAACGACACGCCCCTGATATTACATGTAGAAACTCATGGAAAAAATTGATGTCAATTATGATCGTGTAAAGTGTAAAGTTATGTGCAGTAAGTTAATGAACTGACATTACAATACTGTTGATTCTGTCTTTATAAACATTGTGTCCGACGCCCGCATTTGAACTGTCAGTATATTTACCAGCTTTACAGGAGTGCTTTGGCCAGATTTGCAATCGATATCTGAAAACTCTTACCCGTTTTTCCCAATCTGTCACTTGAAGGCGACAATTTGGAAAGTGCAGTGTCTCGAAAAAAATCTTTGGGATGATGAATTGAACTTACTGTCTCTAACTCAGTCATCCTGTGCCTCTATTGATCCTGCAGGACCGACTAACCTTTATACTCGTCTTCCTGTCCTCCTTCTCGTTCCTCATGTCGATAAGCAACTGCAACAGGTCCTTCCTCTGGTAGTTATTCTCTAATCTGTAATTGATGGTGTCCCTCACCACGTTGGTGAAGAAATTGGTCACATCTGGATCGGTCAGTCGAATACCCAAGGCCCTGCTAAGGTTTGGGTGACTTGACGCAAAGGCAGCTTTAAAGCTTGAAAACCGACCTCTGGTGAAGGCTTTCTTGGAGTATTCACGGAAAGGGGAGTCCGGCTGCTTGAAGCTGTTGCATTCGATGCCGAAGGCGCAGGAGCCGATTATGTCGGTAGAAAAGTTTCCTGCGAAAGAAAAAGAAGCACTATTATTATTATATATGGGGTAGGTACGAACCATGTGCACTTAAGCCGATACTTATTGTGCCCCACAGGCTAATCATTCCATTAGTCATGTTTCCTAAAAAAAATTGAGGACCGTTTTTAGTGGAGCCTCTGTTACTTCTAAGCACGAAAGAAGAACAAATAACTTATATTAGGGCCTACGCATCGAGAGTAATGGTTGTTATTCAAAAATATTTCGGTAAAAAGAAGTCAAGGACTACATAATACACCTCATTAATGCATCAAACAATGTTATACAATGTCTGTATGATTATTCTCAATTTGTAAACTTTTTGCCAAATTTAAAACAGCATACTTCTTTTTTACAGTGTCCAAGAGACCGCGAATAATGAATTTTCCACAACCTCAACAGATTTTGAAACAATTTTATCCAAAATATCGTCTTCATTTAATACATAGCTTGATAATCATGCTTTACAGACCAACAAACAAACAAAACACACAATTCCCCAACTATGCGACAAATGCAAAAAAATTTATTGACATAATTTATTTAAAAAATAATAGTTTTTACCAGAATATAGAAGTCTGCCATCCAGCAATAAGACGAACATACATATGTATGTATATGAATAAATTTCATTAAAATATTACGGTGAAAATTATTTTATTGTCCACTATACACTTACTTACCTAAGATCTGTTTAATATTCACAGGGTCTTCGCTGCTGATATTCTCTTTGATATACTTCTCCATTACCAAACCGCAGTCTACTAAAGTTTGGAACATTACCTTCAGTTTACCAGAGGTGAACGTCGGTGTCAATTTGACACGCAAATTCCTCCACTTTTTTTCCGCTCAATGAGAAAAGATGGGCACCTGAAAAAAATAGGAAATATGTAGAAGTGTAAAATATAAAAACCGTTAACACTTGACTTTTTTCAATTTTTTCATTTACAACAAATGTAAATATCATAAGGGCAGAAATGAATAAAATCACAATTGAGCACACAGTAAAACCAAAAATAATTAAATCGCCAATTTTTTAAGTTCGAAAGTTTCAAGAACTAGTTTCAAATATTACAATTATCAAACGCAGAAAAAAGCTATTAATTTTTCCATCTAAATATCACATGTTACGACAAGAGTTCCACAGGGCTTCAATATTGCTCTTTTTTTCCAATTTTCTTAACGACATCGCAGTCACTAACCAATAAAATACTTCCAGGCGGAAAATCTGACTTTGCCAACTCTGTATATTGTGAATGTGCGTATATTAATTGCTAGTATATGTCTGACTTACGCAGCGGGTCATCTTTCTCGTTGACGTATAGTCCTCTGCTGACAAAGTGATCAAAGTCTTTGGTCATAATATGCTTGATAATTTCCAAGTCCAACGGCACGTATAAAGGACTGGCGAAACCATATACTCCAACATGCCTCCAACCTAGAAGAATTGTGAAGCAGTGATTAAATAAATGGACACCTATCTTGTGGGATTTAAACAAGTGGCTTGCAGCATTTTATGTTTCAGTCAGTCTAGTTTCAGCAGTCTCTATCATGCTCGCTATAGCGACCATATTTTATAATGCTAGAAGGACCAATCAAAATCTTCACGGATGGTGCAAAGAGGGAAAGAAGGAGTAAGCTGTGGGATGTGGGGTATACGTGAGAGACCTGAAACTTGTCCATAGACATGGAATAAACATGCTAGCATTCTACAGTCTGCGCTGGCAGCTGGAGCTGGAGCGTATAAACGTTCAAAATCTACACAGACAGTAGACAGTCGCTACTTGCCCTAGAGAACTACAAAATATCCAGTAAGTAATCCAGACAGTAAAAGAATGTCATCAAGCACCTGCGGATACAGCAATCATAAGCATCATTTCTGCTTGTTGGCTGAAAGGTTATGCGCAATGCGGAAACAAGAAGGAAGCTGTTGTGTTGGAGACAAAACCATCGAGATAGAGCATTTTCGACCTATGTTCTCCTAGCCTGCTGTCACAGCAATTAATTCAGAAATTTTAAAGAATATACCCGCATGACATTTAATTAACTTTGGGGTGAAGCAGGCAACTTCCAACTGGTAGGGGTTTTTAAGGTACCCCAAAACGAGGCGACAATAGTATATATGGCGATGACCAGGACGAATGTTTGTTTTATAAGGCATTCTCACTGGACACTGTGAGCTAAGAAAACACGTCCACACTTTGAAGCTAAATGAAACACTTCTTTGTAGAGACTATCAGCAAAAAGAGATCGTACGACATGTATTATGTACTGTTTGTTCTGCTATCTCATCAAGAAAATCTATATCAAGTGAACGTTCCATCATAGGGAGATAAGCAATGGGATCACCCTTTTCAAGACATTAGGATGGCTTAAATGGGTTTAATTCCCATTGGAGGAACCACGTTTTTTTTTGTCAGAAATAACATTTTTGAACGTTTACTCACTTTTTGGTTAAACCGAAAATTGCGGATTTTTATTAAACCGCGCTTTTATATTTAGTCTGCGCGGGAACTCAAGTTTCATTCAACTAATCAAGTTCAACCCTTTGCGACATAGTGGTCGATATACTACCTAGTTCAACTCAGTTTTTTAGATATTTTGGGCTATAATCGGCTTTCCAAGGGGTATTTTGCATTTTTATATTTCTAGGATATTAAAGAACATATTCCATTGCACAATTGAATTTTTATATTAAAAAAAGTCAAAATAACGTCGATTTATTGGAAAAGCACATTATTAATGTTTACATCATGATATTTGTGTCAAATTTTTTACTCGGGGTTTCTTTGGATCGCTTATCACGAATCTGAAATCAGAATTTTAAAATTTTCAAATCTAAGATGATGGATCAGATATGGCCGACCCTTCTGAGGCCTACATTTTTCATTACAATATAAAATATGTGTAATTATAATATAAAATTACGTAATATAAAAATATCTGTAACAGTTAAAAATATCAAAAGACGCCACCAAAAACACACCAGATTACACCTTTAAACCTTAAACTAAAGCACAAGGATTTCTGTGAAATAACCTCTTATCGTTTTTTGTCTGTTTTCTTCCTTCGTATCGTCATGTCCATTTTAGATTTTTTCCCAAAAGTACCGACTAAAAAAATATCTCACCGTTGGGTTTCGCTGCTTGGTATACCTTAACAATGGCACCTCCTACATCCTTTCGCTTCCCGAAGGAACTCTGAAAATTTCCTAACAAAGAACTCGTCTTAATATACGGTATGTTTCTCCTCTTCCAGTACTGGTACGTCCATTTCAAGTAAGCGTAACCAACGGCCAGCACAGCTGTGATGACACTCAGCAAGTCCAGCAGGACAATTCCAGTGAATACCATTCTCTACTGAAATAAAGTTAAAAAATACTATCTAATATTTCCATCCAGTATCATTAAAATTATGTTTTATATATATGTAACATATGTAGTATATGTTTATGCAGTGAAGTTGCCAGTCATGAACATGTGTTTCTTGTAATTCTTGTTCATATTCTTTTTCAACTATGTATACCGTTTATTTTGATATAATAAAAAACATGGCTGTACAAGTCAATAAGTAAACGACTGATGTTTGTGAAAAAATAATTTACAAATTTTCTTAATGATCAGGGCTTTTATAGTTAAAAAAAATTAACATATTATGCTAAATAAGATCATCTGACAGTGGCGGCCAATTTGACATGCTCGTATTTCCGTAAGGCGGCATGGGACCTACATCATATTTTAGGGGAGTAATTATGGTAGTTGGGGTATACTAGACCTAAGTAGAAGTCTACAATGGCAAAAAACTCTTCAGGGAAAATTTGCAATTTTTTTTTAAAAATGGCTGCCTCCAGGTAGATCTTGTAAATGGCTTGCAAAATATTAGCGAAATATTTTCTTAATCATCGAGTAAATACATGTGATTTTTGCAAAATTCTTAATTTGCGTAAACATACAAATATTGTAAAATCTCACAGACGAAATATTGGGATAAAATAAAAATTCAAATTACCATAACTTTTACAGATCTCCAAATGTCAAGAAAATCACAAGTATAAAAAGACTATGTTTATACGGAGATTATGAAAAAAACTATTTCGCAAATATTTTGCAAGCCGTTTCCAAGATTTGCCCGGAGGCAGCCATTTTTGGAAAACAAGTTCTTGTAAGTTTGCCCTGAAGATTTTTTTGCCATTATAACCTTCTACTTACAGGTAGGTCTAGTAACCACCCCCTAAATTATGGTGTGGGTTCCATGCCTCCGTACGAAAATACGAGCATGTCAAATTCCACCGGCTGCCACTGTCATCTAAAGTTAATCTTTCCATTCTCATAGATATTGTCAATGCATTATCGTTTTTACATAGCATTATGTTTAAACGATCCAAATTCTCTTAGAGCGAGTTCACAGTCTATAACATAGTGAACTTAAAACCCAATTGAAAAGCACACTGTAAAAACGATGAGGTTCAGTCTTAGTGTCAAAGTTGAAAACGAAATTACTAGTAAAACAGTGCACTACTAACAGAACGATTAATTTGTTATTTAATCATCATTTACTGATCACTACAACGTACAAATTATACATTTATGGATTTTTTATAATATCTATTAGCAATCGGAATCAATTACATTCTATAAATTATTTTGTTATGAGCTACAAACCTATAACGTCGTGATGAGAGCCCATCCATTGAGTGGAAATCTTTTTTATCGGATATATCAGTTTTATCTATGATAAATATCTTGGTTTTGTTTCAACATAAATACAGCAAAAACAGTTTTTTTTTAATATAACGTTAGTCAAATTAAAACAAACTTATTACAACAATACATACAATACTATCTATGTTGATAATGACAAAGTAATACAAACTGTAAATTAAACCTTACAGCCATATTAATAATACACATGTTAACAGTGTATTTACTAATAGCCACTAAGATTATATTTGAACTGTACTAAATAAACTGGTCTTCGAAATTAGCGTAACACATTTTAAATTAGCACCATTTGTGTTCTATTCGAGTTGGAGGCTTACGGTTTTTAATTTTCGGTGGCCTATGGGATTGGTTTTAATTCCTCGAAGTCGCTACGCTGTGACTTAAACGTTTCGCCCTCCACATCCCAAAAAGCAAACCCATGTCGAAATTTGAATTCGCAAGGTTTTGACGGCAATTTCAGAGACTTACAGGATCGACTCAGAAGAACGCTGTCGGCTTAATAAATTCTATATTTCTTCAACCCATATCCATACCCCTAAGCCACTCCTTTGCATTTACACAGGGTTTTGCGTGGTTAGTCTTCTGTTGGGCGAATCCATTGATCCTAATGCTACCTAATAAATTGGTGTGGGGTGCCACAACTCACTTTCACCCATTGACAACTCATGCACCCTCTAGATCACACCTACACCAAGATCACACTCACCCCTCTGGTTTCGCCCCTGTAGAAGGCTGCGTGGGATGTCGTTTTGTCTCGAATTTATGTCATAGCATTACATAGAAGGTTCTCGAAGTTGGCGGAGCACACTGTGAATGACCAATTGAGCTCCAAAAGTGATATTCCAACTCGAACCCACCCCCTAAAAATTTGGGTTGTAAGCAAGTCTTGATGCATGAGGTGACCCAGAAAGCTTTCCGAGAAGCCATGACTTTTTTGAGCATTTCCAAAAAAACTTTTATGAGTGGATGAAAATTCCTGAAAGAGGACTCATTGGGTACGCGGAATCTTCCTTTGCACTTGTGTGAATCGAAAGTCGCGAAATTCGCGAGAGATGCTTGGTACGCGTGACAAGTGTTCATTGTGACTTGAGCTCATGAACCCTCGACTGGGTTAGCACATACGGGGTAGACCACCCAAACAGCACCCAATGAACCCAGTCGAGGGTTCCTGAGCCCAACTCACAGTGAACACTTGCCGCGCCTCTCCACTTACCATAAGCATCTCTCCCGAATTTCGCGATTGTCGATTCACACAAGTGCAAAGGAACGTTCCGTCTACTCAACGAGCCTTCTTTGAGGAATTTTCTCAAAAAAAATGTTTAGAGAGGCAAAAAAAGAAGACGATGGGACGCAAAGGAGGATTTGAAGGAGACAAACGATTCGAGGTGGTCCGAAAATGGTTCAAGTATAGTCAGGAAGACTTTCAGAATCACCTCACGCATCAAGACTTACTGACAACCTGTCAGTGCGGTAAATTTTCAGGGGGGCGGGTTGGAGATGGAATATCACATTTTGGCGCTCAATCGGCCGTTCACAGTGGATCCCGTCAACTTCAGGAGCCTTCAAGTAATGCCATGACATGAATTCTAGACAAATAGACATCCCACGCAGCCTTCTACAGGGGCGGAATCAGGGGGTGGGAGCGGGGTCGGAGTAGATGTAGCTTGGAGGTGTGTGGATGGGTTGTCGAAGTATGAAAGTGAGTTGTGGCACCCCCACACCACTTTATTGGGAAGCATTAAAATCAATGGATTCGCCCAACATGATCATTATTAATACAGTTTTTTACTAATTACATTTTAAAATTGTTTTAGGATACTCTAGGTTTTTGTTATTAATAAGGATGTACATTATTATTAAACTTTAATCAAATACTAAGTATGTATGCTTTAGCCTAAGGACATTCAACTTCTTTAATAACACTGCACAAAATACCAATATCTGGGAACGTGTCATGTATGGAATAAAGAATGTGTTGTGGTTTGTATGAAGTTCGCAATAGACTCTCAACCTCAGCATTTTACTTGTGTACGGGGAATTTTATTTTATGAAATTATTTTACTTGTTCACAGACAGTACCGTGAAACCGTCGTCAGTGACAGCTATTTTCTACTAACACACGCCCACCTCGAAGAAAAAATATAGAGTGCGGTCTTCAATTATTAGAAATATCGAAAATAACAATAAACTACATGCGCTAAGTAAACAGTGAGGTTGTACAGTTTGGAATAAATTCTATAGATCTCTTTTTGTGAATTTTTTTACAAAAAAAGTGCTCGAACAAGTCGATTTTATTTTTTCAAACAGACACTTTCCATTACGCCTAATTTTCAAATCGTCTTTGGTTTTCGAGTTATGACGTCATTGGTAATTTTTTTAATGACGTCTAATTTTTTCAACGGATTTGAAAAGGGGATAATTTTCTATAAAGATGTGTAGAAGACGAAATCAAAATATGATCTATTTTGGATAAAATGGTATTTATATATTAATTAATATACAGAGTGTCCCCGGATTGAGTTACCTGTAGGTGAAATGGACAATAAATTTAATTTTTCGACAAAAAGTCATTCTTCATAAAGAGTGTTGCTTGTCTTGAAAAGTCCAGAAAGTTTGTTGTTTGTTCAAAAATATCAAAAAGTAAATGATAATGTATAGTAAAGTACCTTAAATATTAACACTATGTAAGAAAGTTATTAAGAAAAATGGTTTGCAATGAAATTTAATACTCAAATATGTAAGCATAGCCTACTAGTCAATATTAAGTATTTTGAAGAGATTCCGCAATTTTTATCATTGTTATACGTTTGAAGTATTGTTATACGTATGAACCATTTTCCTTTAAAAAATTATGTTTACTAAAAAAAAAAAACAAAAAATATTATTTAAACATTTAATTTGAAAAAATTATGGTTTAATAAACAAATTCAGCAGTTATTTAAAAAAAAACAGCAAAATTATTATTCACTCACCATAACTATTCTACATGCAGACCTCCAAGTTCAACACACCTCTCCAGTCTCGTTCTAAAAGACGTGCTATTTCTTCAAAATAAATGTTTAAATAATATTTTTGGGGTTTATGATTTCTTATCATGTCTGCGCCTTTAGTAAACATAATTTTTTTTAAAGGAAAATGGCTATACTTCAACCGTATAACAATGATAAAAATTGCGGAATCTCCTCAAAATACTTACTAATGCCTAGTAGGCCATGCTTTCATATTTGAGTATTAAATTTAATTGCAAACAATTTTTCTTAATAACTTTTTTACATAGCGTTAATATTTAAGGTACTTTACTCTTCATTATTATGTATTTTTTACTATTTTTTGAACATCCTGGATGTTAAATTAAACAAATAACAAACTTTCTGGACGTTTCAGGACAAGCAAAACTTTTTTATGAAGAATGACTTTTTTGTCGAAAAATTAATTTTTTTGTCCATTTCCCCTATAGGTAACTCAATCCGAGACACTCGTATGTATTTTTGAAAAATAAAATTGACCTACCGAAACATTGTTTGCCGAAACAACTTCCTCAAAAAGATATGAATTGTATTTCAAACTTTATGATCACTGTATGTTAAAATTTGTTATTCGGTTGAATGTCAGTTGAGTATAGTGACCAACTATCATGAACGAAGACGATTAAAGAGAGAGATAATTTACAGACTCACCTGGTGCAATATTAGCAGAAATTCGAAATCTATGCAAGTATAATACCAAACATAATATGTCGCAGACCAAGAAAGTAACTGAATATTTCTGTTCCATTTATTGCGTAGTCACAGTAATCATTATTTATCAGAAGGTTTTGTCAAAGTTTACAGAATAAATTCTGTAAACTTTGGTTTTGTGATGTAAAAGATTTTAATCTGATAACAATGATAAATAGCATTAAATCATTTAATCCTACACGAAATGGTAAACAATAGATTGTCATCAATTGTTATCATTGTTATCATCAAATGATCTCATTTAGCAAAAAGCGCAGTTCTAAAATAACATTCAATACCTTTAATATCTTCTAACGCACTTCGCACAGGACTGATAAAATCGTTTGATAATTACTTAAAATTGGAATTAATTATGGAAAATAAACATTGTTCACCTATAATGTCCTTCCAAAAATTCTTTGTACCATTCGTACACTCAGACAAGTCTCCCAAAACTGTGCTTCAAGTCTTCGAACGATTTTGGCTGATTCGACGTCTTCAACTGTTTATTAATAAATTTTATAAAAATGCATTACGCGACCTGAGGGTGAACCTTTTGCTTACTGATTGCGATGCCAACTGAAGAACGGAGAGACCGGAACTGACTGGAATAGAGGAAGGCACGTGACATCCCTAGATTAGATTTGGTAATGTTCTGAGTTTTCTGGGTTTCCTCAGAACTGTAAAGCAAATGCGTTACCGAAATAATCTTAAGTCGCTCCCAGTGCGCCACGGCAAATAATAATAATAGCCACTCCTTCCCACACAGATCCCTGAGAGGACCTAAGGGGTTACTCTTCGGAGTAATAATAGGGTGAGTATTATTATTATTATTATTATTATTATCCCATCCTACCACGCCCAGCAGTACGAGCCTCCCTCTTACGCCTTAGTAAGAAGGAGGCTACCAAGGAGAATACCAAGGATAGTAAACAAAAATTCCTCTCTAATCAGTTATAATAATAATACAAATAATACTCAAAAAAACTGAAAAGTCAGCCTAATATACAGTACAACGTTCAAATAGTCTATTTAAATATTCAAAGTTATCTTGCTCACAAGGATCAACTTATAAGTGAAATATTATGCTATGCCCCTCAAGTTGTGTTATTAAGTGAAAGTAGATCGACTGAAGATATGGAAGTTTCAGAACTTGAAATCGACAACTACAGTATGCTAAGATGTGATGCTGAAAATCGCCGTACTGGAGGTGTAATGGTGTTTATAAAGAACAATATTAAATATTCATTAATAAAGACGCACACAATTCGTCATAATATGTGGTGCATGTTTTTGAAAATATGGTTTAATGAAGTTGTGTCATATGTCGGGGTACTGTACCATTCTCCAAGTGCGAATCATCAAGAGTTCATCAATGAAGTTGAGACTTTATATGAGAATTATTTAATATCACAAAAAAACTTTATTTTAGTTGGTGATTTTAATTTAAACTATTTTGAGGATTCTTTTTATGTACATAAAGTTAAAAATGTAATACAAATATTAGGATTAGATCAAGTAGTTACAACACCCACAAGGCATGTAGAATATATAATGAGCAGCACGCTCATTGATTATGTTCTTACAAATCAAAAAAATGTAAAGGTCGAAGTAGTTGATGTTCCAAAAGTTACTGATCATTCACTGATAACTATTAATTTCTCAAGGGATAACATTGTTTATGAAAATCAAAAAATCTATAGAAACTTTAGTAAAAATAATATTGAAAATATAAAAAAACAATTTAAAAGCGGTTAACTGGTTAAGACATGGTGACAATGTTAATGACATATTAAAGTTCTTTTATGACAAATTTGAAACAATAATTAATAATATTTCTCCTAAAAAGTCAGTTGTGCAAAAAAAGAAAAATTTACCTTGGTTCGATGAAGAAGTAAGAGCTATAGCAAAAAACAGAGATATGTCATATAAGAAATTTAAAATGATAAGAAATGAGACAGAAAAAGCATATTATTGGGAACAATATAAATATTTTAGAAATACAATAGTAAATATGTTAAAAATGAAAAAGAGTATATATTATGAAAACAAAATCGATTGCTATAGAAATGATTCTAAGAGAATGTGGAAAACATTAAAAACAATTATTAAAGGGGGACATCATGAATTAACGGTAAATAAAATTCAGTTTGATATTAATAGCATGGAGAGTGTTGCTAACAATGAACAGGACTTAGCCGAAAACTTTAATCTATATTTTATCAGGAGTATTGAAAATTTGGTTACAAACAGAGTAGAATGGAATCCTCCATATGAAGTAAATTGTAATATGTTTCGGTTTAGACCAATTACTTTAGATAAACTAACTACCCTAGTGAATTCGTTAAATAATAAAATGTCAGTAGATGAGGTGTTAAATGCAGGTATGTTAAAAATAGCAATTGATGAAATAGGAGAAATTTTGCTAAAATTAATAAACACAAGTTTACTAACGGGGTGTTTCCCAGACAAACTGAAAACAAATACAATAACACCAATTCCAAAAATAATAAATGCAAGTAATGCCAAAGACTTCAGACCAATAAATTCCTTACCACCAATTGAAAAAATACTAGAAATGGCTGTGTATGAACAAATAACTGAATATTTTAATTCAAATAAGCTCTTAATAAACAATCAGTCAGGTTTCAGAAAATGTCATTCTTGTGAAACAGCTTTACAGTTGACTATTTCTAACTTTTTAAAGAATATCGATAATAATAAATTTACGGTAACTGTTTTCCTTGATTTTCAACGAGCATTTGAAACAATTGATAGATCAATTTTACTTAAAAAATTACAGATGTATGTAGTAGGTGGTAAAGTACTTTGTTGGTTCGAAAATTATCTCGACAATAGATCTCAAGTCACAAAAGTAAATAATGTTTATTCTCGCCCATTGAGAAATAACAGTGGAATACCCCAAGGCAGTGTCTTGGGACCGTTTCTTTTTTATTGTTTACATAAACGACATTGTACACTACACGAATTCTGATTTCCTGAATCTATTCGCGGATGATACTTTAATTGCAATGGCGCACAGTGACTTAAACGTAGCCTTAGACAAAATTAATGAAGATCTTATTAATATAAGTAATTATTTGAAAATTAATAATTTAGTGTTAAACGTAAACAAAACAAAAAGTATGATTATTACTACACAATATAAATATGAAAGGCTGGATATAAATAACATTAATATCGTGTATGAAAACAATCAAATAGAATTAGTAAAAAAAAGATTAAATATTTAGGCCTTATTATAGATAATAACTTAACGTTTAAAGAACATTTAATGTATATAAAATAAAATTTCAAAAAAATTATATTTCTTTTCTAGAATAGCAAATTCCTTATCAATTATGACTTGTATAACTGTATATAAAAGTATCATCCAACCCCATTTTGATTACTGCGCGACAATATTGTATATGTTAGATAAAAATTCCATATCAGCATTACAAAAAATTACAGAATAGAGGGATGCGAATAATTTTGCGGTGTAATAAATATACTCCAAATAATTTTATTGTTAGAATGTCTTCAGTGGATGAATGTAGAAAAAGAATAACATATATGACATTAATATTTATATACAAAATTGTACATAATATGGTACCAGCATACTTAACTGACAATCTAACATATATAAATGAAATACACGATTATGTAACACGGAACAGAGAAAATATTTATTTGGAAAGAACTAGAACTAAAAAGATTATGAAGTCGCTATTTTATAAAGGAGTAGTCAGTATAATACATTACCTAATTATGTTAAAGAAAGTCCATCACTTAATATTTTTAAAAGACGAATTTTAGAATGGCTCAAATAAGGATATAACTATATTTTAAGGTAAATATTTCAATTATTGTATGTGTTCATGTTTATATATTATGTTTATATTTATGTGCTCATGTATATGAGTTTGTATGCATGTGAATATATATAATGTGTATATAAAGAAATTACTGTTTGTATATTAGGCTTGCCTATTTAAATAGATTCTTCTTCTTCGTATTCTTCTTCTTCTTCTTCTTCTTCTTCTTCTTAGTGGCCACACGAAAGAAATTCCGGTTCATATTTGACTCATCCTCGTAACTGACTTAAGAATATAGTTAATTAAATTTGATCCTCTAACCAGTTTGATAAAAATGATACAACTCGAAAAGTGTTCAAAATAAGCGAATTAATAAAGAACAAAGTTCCTCAAGTTTGACCCTCTATTTGGCACCCTGTAGATTTTGTCATTTATCTAAAATTCTTGACAGTAAGCTCAACTTTTCATACTCATCGCAGCGAAAGCTATTAATTTTTTCTTTCTAGGGGTTGCATTTTTTTCTTGTGTAGAGCATCTCCGAAAACATTCAGAATTTTACAAAATTTACAATTAAATTTCAAAATAAAAAAATAAAAAAATATATCATGCCATTTTCAGCGAAACCGGAAGTTGGCCATCGTGGATTTTTCCATACCTTGGTCGAAAATTAATTCTAGTATAAATTCCCAAATTAAAAAAAAATGTTCAATAGTTTTCAAGATATAAGATTGGCTCGACACCCTGAGCCACTCGTTATACTAGCTGTACCTAAAATGATAAACTAAATCTCTATCTATATATCGTAACGTTTTGGTTCACTTCGGGTTCATTAGGTGTGAAAAATTTTAACTCGAACTTACAACTAACACTATTTATTTAAACTAATACAAATACGGCTTAAACACTATGTTACTAACACTAATTTATTTTTATTTAAATTATATTCGATAGTTGTTCGAAGACCGAGACGCGTAATTTATTTCAAAGATAGACTGTCATCTCTCGTCGATATGCCTCTCTATACATACCGGGTGTAACAGGATCATAGTACACCCCCCTTTTCTCCTTTAGGTTTCAAGATAATTGATTGAAATTTGGTATATCCTATATACTTAATAAGCGGCACTGTCTGACATACAAGTGATTTTTTTTCCACTTCCGGTTTCGCCGGAAGTGACTAACTTTCGATTTTTAAATGGAATACCCTGTATATTATTGCATTTTTTTAATTCTGAGATTGAATCCAACGATACCAAATAAGTGATATTTCAAACGTCAAAATTTTTTACAATTATAATTTTTAGTTTTCCATTTAAGTGGGCCACGACGGTCCCGATTTATTGTAAATGACCCATGTAATGCTACAAAAATCAAAATCCCGTCAAAAATAATAAATTATGTAATTTATGAGCAAATAAATTTCATCTAAATTGTTTTTTGGAGCAGAACTCAATTTTTTTCAAATGGAACCATATTGGTACAGTAGTACCATTTATTATTACTATTAATAAGTAATTTATTCTTATGTCTTAATATGTGCGATAAATACAAACAAAATTACAGCTAAAAGAAATGTTTTGATGAACTTTATTTGCTCATAAATCGCATAATTTTCACTTAAATGGAAAATTAATAATTATAATTGTAAAAATATTGACGTTTGAAATGTCACTTATTTGGTATCGTTGGATTCAGAAAACTATGCAGAAATAAAAATTCAATAATACACAGGGTGTTCCATTTAAAAATCGAAAGTTAGTGTCACTTCCGGCGAAACCGGAAGTGGAAAAAAAATAACTTGTATGTCAGACAGTGTCGCTTATTATGTATATAGGATATCCCAAATTTCAATTAATTATCTTGAAAACTAAAGGAGAAAGGGGGTGTGCCATGATCCTGTTACACCCAGTATACCCAGTTGGCTGGCGCTGGCATATTCCTGCATTCCGTCTCGAAAGAGGTCGAAGTCTGCGGAAGGTCCTGGAGGCTTATGCAACGCGGTGACGTGTCGGTGAATAACCCTTGTTATGCTGTACGGCTGTATGACCGGGCGGCAATGCATACTACTGGTGTTTTCGCCACCATATTATATAGATAAGAATATAGATATACCGGGTGGTACAAAAGTATCAAATAATGGATTTAGCTTTGTTATTTGCAAAGTTTAAAAAAGTCCAATATAAAAGTTATTTTGTTCATTACCATGTATGTTTTAAGTTTTTTTAGTTTGTTGATATCTTCTTTTGTTCTGTTCCTATGGCAACCAATTTTTTTTTAAATGGCACCCATACTTTTTTTTTGTTATGAAAAAAGCATATTTTTCTCTATTCAGTCACAAAATTTTGCAATTTTTGAAAAAAAAATAAGCGATAAAAACATTATTTATTTATTACTATTCACTCACAATTAATTAATTAATTTCACAAAACTCAAATTTAGATCAAATTAAATTTAAAAAGTAACAAAGGTAGACCAAGTATTAAAAAAATCAGCAATACTAAATCAGATGTTCAAACTGAGCTCCGTTGGCGGCCAAGCAATGACCTAAACGGTATTTAAATTCTACTTTAGTAGCTCTGTCTAACACATCTGCAAGTATTCTGTGCATTTCAGCAGTTATTCGCACCTTTAAGTCCTCCAAATTACGAGGTCTTTGTTTGAACACACTATTTTTAACATGACCCCACAAGAAAAAATCTAAGGGCGTCAAATCCGGAGATCTGGCAGGCCACTCAATAGATCCTCTTCTGCCGATCCACCTGTTTCGAAAAACATGATTTAAGTACTCTCTAACATGTACCGCAAAATTTGGAGGAGCTCCATCTTGTTGGAACAAAAATTCTATTGTCAATACCTCCATTTTCACCCGGGAATAAGGCTGTGATAGCAAGTATGACTTGAGCTTGTAGCAGTTGAAGATATCGATCAGCGGTAAGGGTTTCATCAAGAAAAATGGGTCTATGATATGTCCTCTTATAATGCCTGCCCACACATTTACTTTTTGCGGATATTGTGTGTGTGTGCTTCTTGCACCCTGTGTGGGTCGCTCTCCCCAATACCGACAATTATGTCGATTTAATGTGTCGTTTAGCATAAAGGTCGCTTCATCTGAGATTACAATATTTGAAGCAAAATTCTCATCTACATTACATCGTTACATTGTGTACTCACAGAAATCCATCCGTCTATCAAAATCATCTTCATTCAATGCATGTACTAATTGAAGCTTATAAGGATGGATTTTTCTTTTTTAAATTCTAAGCACAGAAACATGGACAATAATTTCTAAATTGTCTGCGACTTCCCTCGTTGACACTTGTGGCGTTCCTTCAATTGTCAACAGAACATTTAACGCTTTTTCCTCACTTGTTACCGATTTTGGTCTGCCAGTTCTTTTCACGTCTTTAACGTTACCAGTTTCTCGAAATTTTTCAATTAGTTGACAGACTGTTCCTTGGGATACAGGAGTATCTGGGTAAATTCCCTTGAATACAGTACTCACTTCGCTTTGAGTCCTCTTCCTATTTCCGTACCCATAAATCATTAATATTTCAATACATTGTCTCTCATTCAAATGTGCCATGTCTTCAAATTTAATAATTTGCAAGAATGTCAAACAAAAACTTTGCTTTAAACCGACAATAATTATTTATTCTTTTGTTTGTATTAATTTAAATGTCAAATTTCCATGGCATTCTTTAGCAAAACTAATGTTTCTGCTTTTAAAACTGCATGACTTTTTCCCTTATTAGAGGTGACGAGTGAATCGTAATTAATAATTTTTTTCTCGCTTATTTTTTGTTTTTCAAAAATTGCAAAATTTTGTGACTGAATAGAGAAAAATATGCTTTTTTCATAACGAAAAAAAGTATGGGTGCCATTTAAAAAAAATTGGTTGCCATAGGAACAAAACAAAAGAAGATATCAACAAACTAAAAAACTTAAACTATACATGGTAATGAACAAAATAACTTTTATATTCAACTTTTTTTTAACTTTGCATATAACAAAGTTAAAGCCATTATTTGATACTTTTGTACCACCAAGTATACATAGAGATATTATATATACATTAAACCTTATAAATATCGCTTAGTTATTCTTCTTTAAAAAAATAGGAAGGCGGGTACGTATAAAAAC
This sequence comes from Aromia moschata, assembly GCA_029963805.1. Lineage (NCBI taxonomy): Eukaryota > Metazoa > Arthropoda > Insecta > Coleoptera > Cerambycidae > Aromia > Aromia moschata. The sequence goes on along the minus strand of JAPWTK010000412.1, from coordinate 369,779 downwards.
AAATGAAATAATGTGTCTACCAATTGCAGTAAATACAGTGAGTGTCAAAAGTTTCGGGATGGCTGGATAACCCGAGAACTACGCCTCCTAGAGAAATATGACCTTCACAAAAGTTAAATATTTTTTGCCAGGATTTTCCTGGCAATGACCTTGAAGGTTATATCAAGGTCAAGTTCGTTTTATCAAATAGGACCCCTTATTTTTGATACTGGAAATGAAAAGAGCAGAAAATTTTACAATCGATTATGATCTTGCCGAACTCCTGGGATTTGAGCATCAATGCTATTCCAAGGTCGAATACAATATACATTAAAGTTTGATTATACTTATTCCAGAGAAAAATGGCCATAAAAGTTGTAGGATTTTTCCCTGGAAATTCATTGTGACCTGAATTTGACCTTGACCATAACCTTGAAGTCGTGTCAAGGTTATGGTCGTACGTACTAAAGGGTCGATAAGGCCGGTTTTCGACCCAATTTGGATTTGGGTGAAAAAATTTAAAAAAATTCTTGTAGTATCTACTGATGAACTAAGTCGATTCCACCCTAAGCGGACCACCCCCACCCCTCCTAGCTTCCCCCAACCACCCCTCAAAATAATGAAATACTTGGTAAGAGCATTTTCAAGATGTATATTTCTATGTGTTTGGAGTCGCTGAAACCGAATATAACCACAAAACATTGACCAAGTTTCCCCACCAATGCTGAACTGCGGTGTCTTCACATTCGGTTTCAGCGACCCCAAAAACAGAAATAGGTACACATATATTGAAAATGCTCTTACCAAGTGATGGTATTTTCATTATTTTGAGGTGGTTGGGGGAAGCTAGGAGGGGGTGGGGGTGGTCCGTTTAGGTGGAATCGACTTAGTTTATCAGTAGATACTATGGGAATTTTTTCAAATTTTTTCACCCAAATCCAATTTGGGTCGACCCTCCCCCTTTTAAGGATATCGGCCTTATCGACCCTCCCCTTTCATCAGTTTTGGCGGGGTTATCTCAAAGGTAGAGAATACAAAACTAAACCACAAAATTTACAATAATTTCGACAACGCGTATTTCACATGAACGCAATCAACTGTTTTGATAATCGATTGGTTTACTTTCAAGAGGTTAACGGAGCACAGTTTGATCACTTATTGTATTTCAATAAGGCGTATGTCGGATCGAATGCGGGTATTTGCGAGATACGAATTGATTCTGCTGAACAGGGTTAGAGAGACCAAGTAACCAATTATATTCACAGCCGGAGATTCGCGATATAGCCTTTAAAACTGAATAGTTGAAAGGTAATGAATGTGAACGATTATATGAACTGTCAAGTGAGTTTCAGGATATTTTCTCAGATCAACCTGTGTTAACTAATAAATATATTAACGAAATTTATCTACGTGACTATAGTCCGGTTAATTTGAAAAATTATCCAATTCCACATGTTCACCGGGATGAAATAGAGGGCAGATACAGGAAATGTCGTCGTGGGGGTTATAGTTAAAGCACGAAATTTTAAAAATATTGAGCAAGCGCAAAATGACGACGCATTTTGTTCGCGCGTGAGAATCGAATTATTAAAAAGTCCGGATGGATTAAAAAAGTATATCGATTGGTTTACGATGTATCGAAATGTTTTGTATCGAAGACCGTGTATATGGGCATTAGTTCCGAGGGTTTGGGTGCCTAAAGTTTTTGTAGTATCTTTAGTGATAAAAGAACATGAAAATAACAGTCATGTCAGTCCAGTTAAATGTCAACGTATTATTAAGAGCTAAAAATGCGTCGCGATTTTTGTCATATTGGGGGGTGCGAGTTGGGCCAAAAGTCAAGGTTGTCAGCCATGTTACATGGTAGTATGCCTCATGTTATACAGAACGCCCCTAATGAGGTTGTTTATACTGATATTAAGATCAAGATTCACTAAAGAGTGACCCCAAAATTAGCCTGTTTTTCAAACACTTGTAACTTTACCTGGAATTGGAACTTATATATGCTCAAAATATCTCATCACAACCTAGTGCGAAAGATAAGATTTATTGCTCCAGACCCTGTGCATCCCCTTAAATGAAGGGTTAACTAACCTTCCATTTTTCCATTACTGAAAGGCGATGGACCTAACCTGATCACGGATTCCTGTTCAGGAGGTAAAAATACTTCGGAAACCATATATTGTATATAGTAAAACAGTCTTTTTTATTAGGCGGTAGCAATTATGCTTTTTCTCCATTGTGCGTAATGGAAGAATGGAGGGTTAGTTAACCCTTCATTTAAAGGATGCACAGGGTCTGGAGCAATAAATCTTCTTTTCCGCATGCGGGCTCTGCGGAAGCGGGACCGATATTTCCCTAGCTTCTCGTAGGACTTATATGGACCAAAAAGAAAAAGAAACTACCAGGGGAAGGGAACTCGGCAACGAGAGATCAACCCAAGAAAAAACTCTCGGGGGCCGCAGAGAGGAAACTCAAGCGGTTGAGGATGTAGGCTGAAGGACCTGGGCAACCAGGGCCCAGCTTGCAGAATCAAGGGGAGGGCCAAAGGACCTGGGCAACCAGGGCCGAGGACCTCCGAACCCAAAAACCAACGGGGGGAAACTCCAAAGCCGGCGGCGTCAAACACAGCCGACCGGAGAGGAATACCCCCAGTCCAATAACAAACAAAGGGCAGGTGGAATGGCACAACCATCCACCACCTATGCAGCGGCCGTGTCGGATATCCGAATGGCAATAATGCCACAAGGCTGTCCAGACCAAGCCCTAAGCGAGGAGCAGGCGGACCTTATTAGGGCCCTCTTACAAGCTTTGTGGGCATTTAACGAGGAGAACCGGAACCCGGTTCTCTAGAGTCTATTTGAAAGGGCGCTTCCTGCTGGCTTCATGTGCTGACCAGTTCACCAAGGACTGGGCGGCGCGTGTGCTAGCGGAGCACACCCTGGCAAGGGGCGAAACTTATCATCACTGATGAAAAGGACGTCCCTAAACCAGTCAGGACACTGGTGTGGATTCCGGGGCCAGCCATGGAACCGGAAGAAATACTAAGTAGTCTTGACATCCAAAATCCAGGGCTCCATACGGAAACCTGGGCAGTAGTTGATAAGAAGCTGGACCCTAAGGGACAGCAACTTATCATACTGATGAGCCAGAAATCCTGGAAGGCGCTGGAAGGGCTCCAATGTAGACCCTACTTCGACCTAACCAGGGTCTTTTTTAAGGCCCTGGGAAGGAAGACAGTGGGGGCTACGGAGGACCCGATGGAAATCGACACAGGAGGGCCCCCGCCAGACAGGGAACCTCTACGTCGACGTCGGGGGAAACATCCCAGAACTAAGGTAGGTACATTCACGGTCCTACAGATAAATCTACATCACTGCAAGGCGGCATCGGCCTCCTTGCAGTATTATATAAAGAAAAACAATATAGATATTGTACTGATACAGGAACCTTGGGTTTATATGGGGGCATCAGAGGATTACGGATGTCAGGAGACTGGGAAGTCATAAGCCCAGGAGGGGGACCATCCCAGGACATGCATCCTGACAAAGAAAAGAAATAACGTACTGCCATTATGGGAACGCTGCACGAGGGACCTAACGGTAGTAAGAGCCAACATAAATATGGAAGGGAGTGACAAGAGCCTAATTATTGGATGCGCATAACTCCCATATGACCAACCAGGACAACCACCCACCCCAGAGGTCAGAGAACTGGTGCACTTCTGCAAGAGGAGCAAAACACAATTAGTGCTTTGTTGCGATTCCAACGCACACCACATCGTATGGGGGAGCACTGGAACCAACAATAGAGGTGAGTCACTTTTAGAATTTATTATTACTAATAACCTAGAAGTAGCAAATTGCGGTAACGAACCCACATTTGTCACGGACGCGAGGAAGGAAGTTATCGACATAACAATCGGCACACCTCGCGTGTGCAACGAAATAAGAGAATGGCATGTCTTGCAAGAGGAGTCACTCTCGGACCACAGATATATAACATTTAATATTGCACTTCCACGGGGAGAGGTACTGACATACAGAAATCCAAGAACCTGCAACTGGGATCTCTTTAGATACATACTAGGGCAGGGGTTGGAACAATATCCGATTAGACCAAAGACACCTATGGAAGTAGAACTGATGAATGAATTCATCAAGAAAACATCATTCACGCATACGAGGAAAGCTGCCCTCTTAAGCAAAGGAAAGCTCGACAGGAGACCCTTTAGTGGAATCCAGAGCTCTCCTCCTTGAGGAGGGAGACTCGTAGACTGTTTAATCAGGCTAAAAGGACTGGACGATGGGAAGAATACAAAATATACCGTCGAGAATATGTATATGCCATTAGAAAGGCAAAAGAAAAATCCTGGAGGAAACACTGCGAGGAAATCGAGAAAAACCTCAGATGGGGCAAGACTCCAGAAGATGTTGCAGAAGGACAACCAGGGTAAACTGGGATCACTGCAAAAACCACAGGGTGGGTGTACTACATCAGGGGAGGAGACTCTGGATTTACTTCTGGAAACACACTTCCCGGGCAGCACACCCACAGAAACCAACAACTCAGACCCTGAAATACCGAATACTCGGGGAACACGGGAGAGTTGGGAACTGGTTCAAAAACTAGTTGACCAAACCAAGCTTATATGGGCTGTGAAATCATTTGCACCATATAAATCACCGGGCCCAGATGGGATAATGCCAATAATGTTACAACAGGGGTTGGAAACACTAGCTTTCCCTCTGTGCGCACTGTTTAGGGCTAGTTTGGCCCTAAGCTATGTGGCACAAGACTGGCTAAAGGCTGAGGTAGTATTCATACCTAAACCTGGGCGTGAATCCTATGCCCAGGCAAAATCCTTTCGCCCCATCAGCCTAACAGCGTTCTTATTAAAGACGCTAGAAAAATTAGTGGACATGCATATCAGGGACGTGGCATTAAGGAAAAACCCTTTGCACCGACACCAGTATGCCTTCCAAGCAGGTAAATCCTGTGAACTGAGCATCCATGAACTCACAAGCAGGGATTGAATGGGCCCTAGGAAATAAAGAAATTGCACTAGGAACCTTTCTGGATATAGAGGGAGAATTTGACCTCTTTCAACTCGATTAAAAGAGCTGTCGAAAATCGGGGAGTTGGTCAACCTATTTCGGACTGGATCAATTCCATGATTAGAGACAAGAAAATAACAAGCTCCACAGGCAATGTAACCAGAGGGATGGTGGCTGCCAGAGGCTGTCCGCAGGAGGGCGTACTGTCGCCTCTACGGTGGAGCTTAGTGGTGGACAGTCTCCTCTGGGAACTAGAACAAGGAGGCATACATGCGCAAGGATACGCGGATGACATCACTATTCTAGTCAGTGGGAGGTTTGCAGGAGTTATATCCGATCTCATGCAACGTGTCCTGAGAATAGTAGAAAGATGGTGCAAGAAAGAGGGGCTAAGCGTCAACCCCTCAGACAGCAGTAGTTGCCTTCACACAAAGAAGAAACCTTCAATATTTGAAGGGACTTCACCTGTGGGGAAGTAAACTCCAATTGAGCAACGAAGTTAAGTACTTAGGACTAATATTAGACACTAAACTAAACTTTGGGGCTCACCTGGAAAAACCTGCCAACAAGGCTACCAGGGCCCTATGGGCCTGCAAACGCATGGTTGTTAAGACATGGGGATTAAAACCAGCAATGGCAACCGTATATTAAACATGCGGTCGGACAGAATTGGCCGTGACATAGTCTTCCACAAACCTTATCGGGTGATTGTACCGAAGGAGGGAGAGGAAGACAGTCACACACTAGTCCAGCAGAATGGAACCATCTGGTATACAGATGGGCCCAAAACAGAACAAAGTACTGGAACGGGGGCAACAAATAGAGACCCAGGTTGCGAAGTCAGCCTAAACCTGGAGAATTTTGCAACCGTATTTCAGGCAGAAATAACTGCAATATCCGCTTGCGCGCAGGAGATGACTAGGAGGTCTTACACAAATAAGATCCAGATCATCTCTGACAGCCAAGCAGCACTCAAAGCCTTGGGGAGCTGTAGAAATACATTCCCAGGTAGTTAAAGGCTATATGGATTCGCTAACAAAACTAGCGGAACACAACAGTATCACTCTCAAGTGGATGAGAGGGCACCAAGGTCATGAAGGGGAACGAAAGAGCGGACTTTCTTGCAAAGAAAGGGGCGGAAGTTCCACTGATAGGGTCGGAACCCACCTGCGGTCTGGCTTACCGGACAGCCAGGAAGGTCATGAAGGACCTATTAAGAGAAAAACATATATCGCACTGGGCGAAAGTCCCAGGGTTGAGACACTCGCGGATGTTCATTGGCGAACCATCCTGGGACAAGTCAAAAGACTTCATAAAACTGGGTAGAAACCAGCTGAGATGGATAGTAGGACTGTTTACGGGACACTGTCCACTCGTGCGACATCTCACGACAATCGGGGTGAAAAATGATCCCGATTGCAGAAGGTGCGGAGAGGAGGAAGAAACATCTCTCCACATATTATGCGAATGCCCAGCACTGGCAGCTATCAGGCATTCGAACTTTGGGGCTATAACAATAGAACCAAAAGAAGTGACAGACGCTCCATTAGAAACTGTCCTTAAATTTCTTAAGGAAACAGGACTAATGGAATGACTAGACTATGCGGGCACAATAAACATCTCGCACTAGGTTGTGATGAGATATTTTGAGCATATATAAGTTCCAATTCCAGGTAAAGTTACAGGTGTTTGAAAAACAGGCTAAAAAAGCTCGTTTTTGGGGGATAAAGTTTTTCCCCTCTTTAAGTTGGAGGATAAAGTTTTGATACGTTGCTATCCTGTTTCCTCTGCGGATCAGAGGATAATAAAGATTTTTTTCTTATTATTTAGGGGTCCATGTACTGCGACTGAGGTAGTTAATGCTTACAGGGTGCTTGAGAACGCCACTGGTGAAAGCTTGGGTGTCCAAAATATTCTGAACTTGAAATTGTATTTTACCCCAATTAGGAACCCCAGGTATTCTCCAGTCAATCTCCATACATCTGTGTCAGCTGTAAGCTGCGTTAAATTAATTTTGATTTCCTGTGCCATCACAGACTGCAATAAATATAAACTGTTTATTTGCGACTGTCAAGAATTTATTTAATCTCTCTAGCAACCCACAGACTTCCTCGCCATGAGAGGGCTCACTGCAATATCTAATATTACATGAACATGTCTCTCTCTTTGATAATACTAACCCTCCGTCACACCTGCTTGTTATAACACTACAATAAAAAATGGGATTACTTGTATATTGTGTATAATGCATGGATACATACGGATATTGCAATAATTTGTGCTTTACATTTATTTCTAATAAATATTCCCTCAGTAATTTTAGTATTAGTATATTATTATAATATAGTATAATAGTAAACGGTCTTTCAATAGGGAATTCCGAACTTTGACAGTTGATAGCGGCCATATTGTTGAAGCTACATCTGACGAATTGGCTGTCATTTATTTAGTCTCTTTCGCCAAATCATCATGGACGGATATAGCGTTCAATAACACGTGCAAATGATAAAATTGATTTATCAAAATGGGTGTTCTGTTCGGGCAACTTTCCGCGCGCTTCGCCCATTTTACGGTCGCCATAATCGTCCTACCGAAAGGACTATTCGTAGTGTGGTGGATAAATTTGAGTCCACTGGTTCAGTAAACAATCAACCAATACCGTACAATAACGAAACGCAAGATCTGCCGAAAACATCGCCGCTGTCCGTGAGAGTGTGCAGGAGAATCCCAAGCAGTCGATTTTGCGTCGCTCACAAGAACTCGGCTTTTCGAAGACTACAACTTGGCGAATTTTGCGTCGTGGCTTGGGCCTGCACCCGTACAAAATTCAACTGACCCAGGAGCTGAAGGTAAACGACCATAGACAACGACGTGTGTTGTGTGTGTGTTGTGTTGTGTGTGGGTTGTGTGACTGAATAGGCTCTGGAGCAGTTGGAAACTGACCCTAAATTTCATCGAAAAATCATCTACAGCGTTGAGGCCCATTTCTGGATGAATGGGTATCTCAACAAACAAAATTGTCGAATTTGGGACAATACCAATCCACATGAGATCCAAGAGCGGCCAATGCATCCCGAGAAAATCATTGTTTGGTGTGGATTTTGGGCTGGCGGCGTCATCGGTCCACATTTCTTTCAGAACGACGTTGGCCAGGCCATCACCGTCAACGGCGAGCGCTATAGGTCGATGATTACCAACTTCTTTTGGCCTAAATTGGATGATATGGACACCAACGACATGTGGTTTCAACAAGACGGCGCGGCGCTACGTGCCACACAGCTCATGTCACATTCGACATTCTGGACGAGCGATTTGAGGGCACGGTCATCTCACGTGGAAGTGATGTGAACTGGCCTCCGAGATCGTGCGATTTGACCCCGTTAGACTTTTTCTTGTGGTGTTTTCTTAAGTCGTAGGTCTATGCGAATAAGCCACAAACCACAGCGGCCCTCAAAGCCAACATAACCCATGCCATCGGTCAAATTCATCCTGATTTATGCGCCAGTCATGGAAAATTGGACATTTCGGATGCGCGCCACCCAGCGAAGCCGCGGCGGACATTTACACGATGTTATATTCCATACATAATGGCATCGATAGGCCTTTCAAATGAATAAAACATTTCGATGATATCTCACACACACTTTGTTTTATTCAAATTTAATGATAGGAAGCGCTTAATGAAAGATTTTTTATTATACTATTTATTTTCTAGATTCAGTAAATGTGGATGATCTAACAACTTTATTCTGCCGGATTACCATCTAAAACTGCTTCAATGACACCTACAAATACCCCGCAAGGTTCACAGCCTGACTTGACCACAATGATCCCATGACCCCAATGATCCCGTGACATCAGTGATCACATTGTGATCTAAAGGAATGATCCCATTGACTTAAATGAGCCCATGACCACTGTGATCTCATTGACCTCAATAATTCCATGACCTCAGTATTCCCAGTCACTCGAATGTTTCCATGACCTCAGAGATCCTATTGACCCCAATGATTCCATGATCCCAATTTAGGAGGTGGTTACTAGACCTAAGTAGAAGACTATAATGGTAAAAATCTGCAGGGATAACTTGCGATAATTTTTTCCAAAAATGACTGCCTCCGGGCAGATCTTGGAAACGGCTTGCAAAATACTTGCGAAATATATATATATATTTTTCATAATCTCCGAGTAAATACAAAATCTTTTTATACTTGTGATTTACTTGACAATTTGAGATCTGTAATGTTATGGTAATTTGAATTTTTATTTCATCCCAATATTTCATCTGTGAGATTTTACAATATTTGTATCTTTACGCAAAATAAGAATTTTACAAAAATCATAAGTATCAAAAAAATTGTATTTACTCGGTGATATTAAAAAAAATATTTCGCAAGTTTTCCCTGAAGATATTTTGCCGTTATAGCCTTCTACTTAGGTCTAATAACTAAAGCCAGCTAACAGCGCGGCGGCCCAGTGGCTTGATGCAGGCTTTGTGCATGAGTCACAGCCCGCTCAACGCATGGCGGGCGATGCGAGTCAGTTTATATTTACAGTTCTAAACGTTTACTTGAAATCGCGTATTATTTTTACGTATAACGAAAATGTCGACGCCACGGACGGGTAGAAAGCGACCATTCGCTGACAGAGTGCATAAATTTATCGGTGATTTTCCAGATTTACGTTACGACGGATCACAAATATGGTATGTTTGCAACAACCCTTTAATGTGTTGGGACAGATATGATTGTAGAAGAGATGTAAATAGTGTGGCACATACAACTACAATAAGTTGTTTTCCAGAAGTAGACGCATTAATATCAAGTACAAAAGAAGTGTTTCTCAAATCACCTAAACGTTTTCGAGCATTTCACACACAGTATCCCGGTGTTTCTGAACCACCACAGCCTATTATCACGCGCTGGGGAATTTTGCTAGAGGCAGCTTTTTATTATGCTAAATATTTCACACAAATAAAATATGTGCTACTACAATTCAATCCTAAAGAGGCCGCAGCTATTAATGAAAGTCAGATGACATTTCAAAATAGTTCGTTGGAAAGATATTTAAAAACTATTCATGACAATTATATAGGATTACATGCTGCAATAACAAGGTTAGAAAATACTGCCCTACCTTTAGCGCAATCACTGCAAATAGTGGATGATCTAAATACACTATTACAAACTACAAGTGTCTCTAGAAATGACAATGTGAGAGAAAAGTGTGACAAGAGTGTTGAAGACAAATCCCGATTTTATAACATTGAGACAAATTTAAGACGGTGTATCTACGCTGCCATTTTCTGAGTGCAGGGATTTATTTAATTATGCCTGTATTACCTCCGTAGATGTGGAGCGATCGTTTTCAAAATATAAGCACGTTCTTTCATCTCGGCGAACGTCACTTTTGGACACAACTGTAGAAACATACCTGATGGTACAAAGTTGTCACATATCTCAACGTAGATAACAGGATCTGCCGGCTTTACTAATAACCATCTCCTAAAATATGGTGTAGGTCCCATGCCTCCTTACGGAAATACAAGCATGTCAATTTCCACCGGCCGCCACTGGATATATCTGTAGTTTATATATATACAGATTTTTAAATATAATAATATTTTCATAGAATATATAAAATATGCCTTTATTTTTCATCAATTATTATCTACAAAATATACTTAATCACCAAATATGAAATGATTTTATATATGTACGTATATCAGCACCATATCTCATATTTATCCTGAAAGGGATCTCCCTAAATCAACATTTTTAACATTATATAGATCAAGATCTCCTAACTAGAATACAAATTATGAAATTTAATGAAAATCAGTCCTAAGGTAAGGACTGAAGTCGTAGCTATAGTCGTAGTATATATAGGTCCTCAACAATAGCTAATTTATCATAAAATGTAAGAAATAGATATAAACTAGTGCAGAACAACGGAATTAATTGTTTTCTTAAAGGCCGAGATATTAAATCTTCGATTCTAATTTGTGCAGGTTGAGCCAAACTCCACCCTCGACAGCTGGGATGAGATTTCTGGGATCCAACTTCATGGGCAATTTTGTCTTTTCGTTTAGGGACACCTTGAAGTTCCTCAAGATGCACGTCAGTCCCACTTTAGATTCCATCACACCAAATCGCTCGCCTGGAACAATGAAGTTCGTAAAAAATCTTTTACTTATTTTCTTTTGACCTCAAGTTTGCTTTCAAAAGCTTGCCATTTCTTGTAATTTCTTTATTTATCAGAAGAAAATTGCAAGTTTTACTTATTGGATATCTCTACTGCATTTCCGATTTCACTGCAAACTTTAAATTTTCAAAGGGAACACCTTACATATTTTTACATAATTGAATTTTGTAAACATACATATACGTACAATTCGCTACACCTCACATTAAAGTTTTGAAATTCCAATTAAAAAAAGCGAAAAAAAACAGAATTAGTTGCCAAAAACGTTTGTATAGTAACAACAATTATCAAATTCGGCCTTGGTAATGAAAATATTTCTCTCATTTATGATTGTGAGATTATGTGATTATGAAAATATGACATTTGTTCTTGAAGTAATCGAATATTATACCATGAAATTATTAAATAAATAAATACAATTATTTTTGACGGACTTTTATATATCTAGGATACTATCTATTTTTTATAATATATCTAGGATATTATCAGTGATTAAAGCATTTGAACTACACGAAACTAACTTACAAACATTGGACAAATGTCAAATACTTTGCAAAGTGCAATTAAACAAAAACTTTATAATCACACACGCAGTGGCGGTTGGTGATATTTCAGTTAGCCATATCTTGAAAACGACGCATGGGACCCACTTCGCTTTTTAGGTGATGACTATACACCTCTTACAGAAAGGATTTATAGTGAAAAAACCGTCAGCAAAGTTTGCAAAAAAAAATTCAAAAAAACTGCACAGCCTGCGATCTCAGTAACGCTCTGTGGAATTTGCAGTATATATTTTTTTCATAATCTAGAAACAAATATAAGGAGAGGTTTTTCGATTTGTTACAAAATATTTTTTTTTTCAAAAAAGTTATATTCATTTTGAGAAACAAAATGTTCCTATAAAATTAAAATTAAAATGGCCATAACTTTTTTGAAAAACAAATATTTTGTAACAATTCGAAAAACGTCTCCTTATATTTGTTTCTAGATTATGAAAAAAAAGTATACTGCAAATATTCCACAAAGCGTTACTGAGATCCCAGGGTGTTCTGCAGTTTTTTTTGAAAGTTTTTCGCAAACTTTGCTGACGGTTTTTTCACTATAAATCTTTCACTATAAGTCTTTTTCAAGATATGGCTAACTGATATATTACCAACCGCCACTGGGTACAATATATTTTTAGTGGTAAAGGTACTATATTTTGTTAAATGGCAACCCATATTTTTTCATATACTATGAAAATCTAATCTAAAATTAGATTTTATTTATTTATAGATTAGATTAGGTTATAAGTAATGATAGTAATTGCAGTAAATAGATCATTTTGTTTTGCGAAAAGCTTTTAATAGGTACAGGTAATATTTTACAAGTAAAAAGATCTTCTGCCGACTATTTATAACAAAGCCCAATAACATATTTAAATTGTTTTATAGCCAAAAAATAAGTATTTCCATGGTGTAATAAAAAATAGGGATTACCGTTTAAAAAATTATAGTAACAACTATACAAAACTGCTAAAAAATATTTTTCTTTTTTCTTTAATAATTTAGGTAAAATATTCAATGTAGTTCAATGACACATTGTGGTACAAATGATAAAAATTACCTCATCTTTTCATTGCAAGCTTCAATTTTGGTAATTTTTGTTATACAAAAATGTTTAGCGATTCATTCCTTTCTTCATTCAAAATTTTAGTGCGCCGTACAGCAAATTTTATGTAGAACCCAATAACAATAACAATATAATGTATATGGTGCTTCTTTGAAAATATAAAGGTCGTTGCACTTTCGGTTAAACCAGAAGTGCTATTCAGATGTCTATCATGTCAAAATAATCGACTTTTGCCTGTTATACATTTTTCGAAGTTCAAAATTGACTTCGCATAAATAAAGACGTGACAGGTTGCTATACGACCTCGCTGACACCCGGTGCAGTTCGAAAATTTCATAATATAACCAGATGACAACAAACTACACTACTATTAAACATTCGACTGAAAGACATACAGTAAGAGTTACCATACTGCGGACTTAGGTGGATACTAAATACGTATTAAATGGTACATTTTTATGTCAAAGTTAGGCGAATTTAGTTACGTACAACAAACCAGCCCCCCCTCTTAGCAGAAATCTAGATCTAACTGTAACTCTGCATAATAGGTCTTTATAAAAACCCTATATTTATAAAAATGCATTGACGTACGATTAATTAATATAAGCCAATTTCATTTTCAGACCGTGTGGCATACTATCGTGAACTATCGTGAAACCATTTTAAACAGGGAATATTACTTTAATCAGCTGAGCTGTGAAACAATTTTAAAATGTCTATGGAATATTATGTTGATGCGACAAGAGCGAAACAAAGCACAAACTACGAGCAGTCAAACTTCCGGCGAGTCGAATCATAGTCGGATTCAGGATTATTATTCAACTCGGACAGTCGGACTATTATTGCAAAGCGACAGTTCACAGAATAACATCATAATACAATAGTGAATATTCGAATTACTTACTAGGGAGCTATCTAAAGTTCAAATCTATAGAAATAAGTAAACACGTAGAAATAGTAGGAGATGTAACGTGCAATATTTATAATGTTCAATATAAATTTAGACATCCTGGAGTGGGTACTGGAAACTGGACATTTTCCAACACCGCACTGCTATACTTTTCACGACGCGCGTTTCGCCAACTACGTTGGCATTTTCAGGAGAAAATTAAAACTGTTCAGTTTTCTTTAAAACTAATACTTGGCGAAACGCGCATCGAGAAAAGTATAGGAGTTCGATGTTTCGTGGAAAAAGTCCAGTTTTTTTTTTAATTAGACAGATAACTAAAATATTTATATGTATGTACCCGTAGGAGGTTTCTGATCTATAAACTGGTAGGTATGTAGAGTATTTTTAAACATAGAAGGTCCCAATGGTCTGATGTGACCTTGTGTGATATATGACGTCACACAATAGTTCATGTCAAGTGTTGACTCTAATAGATTCATTCGCTCAAAATTCGTTCGCCGCGCAACACAACACACAAATCACGATGGGGCCTCATCTGTTTAAAAGTGCTCTGTATATTTCGAGGTTCTATGAAATGATATATATTTAGGAAACGATTCCAAGCCGGACCTGCTTCTAAAAACCGCACGTGTTCCGACTCCTATAGCCATACGCCTGCGCTAGTGATCGGATCGCGATTGGTTACCACCTCATGTTTACGCTGTAGTGGCGTCTACTCAAGATAGAAGTTAATTGTTCAATTCCCCTTCATTTTGCTATGTACGCATTAGGGTGACGCTTACAGTACATATATCAAAATCACACTGAATTAGGTACGTCTAAACATAGAAAAATCTGACTTTCTTAGTATTTTCGTTTTAAAAATACGGATTTTCGTGAGCGAAGTTTCCGAAAAAAGTCCTGACGATTTTAAAATGTTATCAACTACTACTACCTCATACTCGCTCTTTACCTATGCAGATCCTGGGTCCCTCTCCGAAAGGCAGGTGGGCATATTGGGGTATCTTCTTCCTCTTATCCTCATCGAATCTGTCGGGATTGAACTCCTTGGGATTCTCGTAGAACTCTTCGTCCATCTGGGGTCCTAGTACGGGAATTAGTACCTTCGTACCCTTTTCTATAACAACATCTTCACCAGGCACTTTGTAATCCTTCACGCACTGCCTCATCAGGGTGGCTAGTGGCGGGTACAACCTCAGTGTTTCTAGGAAAAAGTAACAGTAACATGTTAAATAAAGAAAGGAGAAATATAAAAGACGCATGACAACACTGCAGAATACGCTGTTATCAGGAGACAATCTTATCAAAGCCATCAACTCATGGGCTGTATCTTCAGTACAGTACATACTCCTTCGGAATCGTCAAATGAGTATTACTAATTTCGATGAACTCGACCGACTTACCAGGAGGCTTCTAAGTAAATTCAGGCATTTACACAGTAACTCATCAGTGAACAGAATACCTGCCGCGAAACGAAGTGGGAGGGGTCTATTAAACATAAAAAATGTATTCATTTACCAAGAAGTTACCTTACGAAGAAAATTACACACCAACAACAGACAGACCCGCTGACAACAGCCTTAGCAAGGGAGGGCCCTAGATTGGGTCCTTTGAGTTTGGGAGTTGAGCTCCAGACATAGTGGGTGAAACAAGCTTTACAGGACTGTTTTCCAAAAATGTTACTGCCGGACTACATCAGAAATAGCAGTGGAAATCAGAAGTAGCAGTGATCTGGGATATATAAAATAGGCTAGTGTTCACCGAGCGGATTTCAACCGACCACATATTGTCCTGATAAACAAGGAACAACGAATAGGGACTGTCATGGACATCACAGTGCCACTTGTCGGCAACATTCAGAAATGTGAACGAGAGAAGATCGCGAAATATGAAAACCTAGCAATCGATCTGAACCGCCTTTGGAAACTGGATACAGTGAAGACAAACACCCTAGTGATATCGACAGAGGGACTGATGACGTCCAGATCCAACAACATCGCGGTATTGGGACTGCACAAATCTGTCGCGTTGTAAGAAAGGTTTTGGGACAGCATGAATTTCCGCCCCTCGCCTGGATCTAATTCTTAATGGGGCGGGGACTCAGACTTTTGTATCTTTTGGTTAAAATAATATCTTAGATACTTTTGAGTAACTTAGATACGTTCTGAGTAACTGACATACCTTTTAAGTACCTTAGATACTTTTAAACATAGTTACAATCTTCGATCTACGATACTTTCAAAGTAACTAAGATACTATTTTTACAACAAAAGATATAAGATACTTTTACAAAATATCTAAGATACTTTTACAAACTATCTAATGTAGGATACAGTTACTATTTAGTCAGAAAAAAGAGTGTCTAGGACACAGTATCTTAGATACCAAAAAGATAGATTAGATATCCAAAACTTTGAAAATGGTATTTTTTTCTTAATATACTCCTAGCTATGAATACATGTTATATAACAAGTATTTATCTTTAGCTAGTGGGATGTCATAAATACTGACGACTGAATGAAAAGCAATTTATTTCAGTATTTATTATTTCATTCCACTAGATAATGATACTTATATGTATACAAATACGAGGGGGTACCCAAAAAATAACCGGAATAATTTTTTTAAGAGCTATATATATTTTCAATTTTTGTACAAAACAACCTTATCCCCTTCAAAATACACTCCATTACAACTAATACATTTCTCCCACAGTGCTTCCACGAAACATTTTTTGTAGTCATCTTTAGAAATGGCTGACAGCTCCTCCCTGGTTTTTTTCGGTATCCTTTCATGCGTGCAAATAAGAAAAAGTCGCACAGAGCCAGGTCAGGCGAGTAAGGTGCGTGGGGCAGCGGAACCATGCCATTTTTAGTCAAAAACTGGCGAACAGAGATGGCTGTGTGTGCAGGTGCATTGTCGTGGTGGAAGAACCAGTCTCCTGTCTGCCACAAATCGGGTCTCTTTTGACGAACACTGTTGCGCAATCTTCTTAACTCTTCCAAATAAAAGGTTTGATTGATGGTCTGACCTGGGGGAACAAACTCTGAATGAACTACGCCCTTGGCATCAAAAATCAGAGCAGCATTGTTTTGATGTTCAACCCTTTTCATTCCCAAATCTTTGGTTAAAATTCGTTGAACCGAGATCCAAGATAACCCACTAATCTCTGACAGTTGATCAATTGTCTGTCGACGGTCTGTGAGCACAAGCTCTCGAATTTTTTTCAACATTCTCGTCGTTTCGGGCAGTTGATGGACGTCCAGAACGAGGTTTGCCATTGTATTTCAACATTAAAACAGTTTCAGAATTTTTACCGAGTAGAAAACAAAACTAAATTCAATTAAATATAATTAAATTCACTTACAATTAAACTTGCCATCATAAAAAACGAAACAAGAACAAAACAGCGCTAGCAAAAACAATCACTGCAGATGAACAGAACAAGCCAGGTCGACAACACCGGCGGCAGTGAACTGGCAATGAGTTGCGCGTCTCTGAGTTGCGCTATACACGCCTAGCGGCAGAAATGCGTACTACACAAGCTCCGCCCACGGCAATGCTGTTCAGGTTATTTTTGGGTTCCCCTTCGTAGGTCACTAATTTTACTTTACAAGTAAATATAAAAGCTATTTTTTAAATATCAGATCGTTTACTTTAGGTAATGTTACATGTAATGTTATTGATAATAAAATACGTAAAATAATCCATGAAATAGAGGTGAGCCAATTTTAATCCCTCAAAGTTATTACCTTTTACAGTAATTTACGTATACTTTAGGTAATTTCAAAAATTTAAAACAGGATTAGTGGCATACCGGTTTATTACGTCGGCTATTGTTTTCATATTTGTATATTAGTGAAATTAACTTTGTCGAACGCTATATTTCGCGAAAGATGTTTCACAAGCCTCATTTATATTAGGCTTCGCAGGCACTAGGCAACCAGTTCGCGACGGCCAGGTAACGGTAGCAAACAAGAGTAAACATTTTATACAGGGTAAGTCAGAAAGAATGTGCCAACACTAAACTGTAGACACTAGACGCCAAAATATTATGACTGCGCTCAACGTGCCTTATCCCAATGTCGCTCACTGGTTTAAGAGATACAGCGTGTTCAAAGTTTAAATTTTATTCTGAGATTTCTCAATAATTGAGAATGTTTTGATAGTATAAATCTGAAAATTGGTAGTTTTATGTTTTTTGGTGTGAAAATTACGAGTTTTAAGGTTATTTTGACGTTGCTACTAGAGGGCACTAATTTCACCATATTATTTATGTAGATTAAAAATATTTAATTTACTTTTAAATTAATTTTAAATTGTATCTGTTAAGCCACGCGTAAAACAAGTCGACAATCTAAAATAACGCTCAATTCTACAGAGGAAAGGTACTATTGTTTAGGTGGTTTAATTCTATCGGTTGTTAAGTTATTTTCATTTAAAAGGTTCAATGTATTGTGTTCAATATTCAATGAAATTTATAGATTACACATAGTCTGGTTTGTGTTGATTGAGAAAATTTCAATCAATATAAATTCAATAAAAACAATCAATAATTTACCTGTAGAAATTCATGTAGAAATTGATGTAAATTATGATCATATAAAGTTATTTCTAACGCCTTGAAGGCGTAATACCTTTTGAATGCCAACTTTGCTCATACTTGTTATATCATGTTATCCAATATCATCCAGCTCTACTCACCATCGATGACTTGTGACATGTACTTCATATCGCCGAGGGCATCGTAGGTTACCTGGTCTCCATGCTTCGCTAGTACCCTCTTCAGTTCATCCCGGACTTTCTCTTGACATTTCGGGTGTTTTGCTAATTCGAAAAGGGCGAACGTCATCGTGGTGGAGCTAGTCTCGAATCCCGCTATGAAGAAGAGAAAGCACTGGGCGGCAATCTCGGTCATCGTTAGACCACCATCTTCAAAGGAAGAAATACGATTTAAGTATTCAAATATTTATTAATTCTACCATTGAAAATTCCTTTACTATAAGCCTATATATATATATATTAGGGTGGCCCAAAAAAATGGAATATTGTTTTTCGTGTATCGTGTAAAAATATATTAATTTATCATGTTATAAACGCCCCCTTAAAAAATCAGCTCAAAAAAGAATTTTTATAGGTCGCTCAAGATTTTTAAAAATTTCCAAAATCGTCAAAAATTGAATTTTTTATTTTTTATTTTTTTTCATGTTATTATTTTGTAGGTTGAAAAAAATTTCGATTCTGAAAATTTGAAATCAATATTTTAATTTCTAAAGGTCACTCATAATTTTTTTTACTTTTCAAAGTAGTGTACCTAAAATGTTTTTGAGCAATCTCTAAATATAAATATTAACGAACTGATTATTTTTTTATTGAATTTGACGTCAAAAGAATAAAAATAAAACACGAGGCACTAAAAAAATTTATAGAAAGCGAATAAATTAAAAAATTATAAATATTTGGTACTTACAATGTGGTAGTCAATTTTGTCTCGAGAATTTTTTTAAGTGTCGTACGTCAAATTCAATAAAACATTAATTAGTTCGTTAATATTTATATTTAGAGATTGCTCGAAAAATTATGATTGACCTTTAGAAATTAAAATATTGATTTCAAATTTTCAAAATCGACATTTTTTTCAACCTACAAAATAATAACATGAGGAAAAAAAATAAAAAAGAAAAAATTAAATTTTTGACGATTTTGGAAATTTTTAAAAATCTTGTGACCTCTAAAAATTTTTTTTTAACTAATTTTTTAGGGGGCGTTTATAACATGATAAATTAATATATTATCACACGAGACACGAAAAAAAAATATTCCATTTTTTTGGGCAACCCTAAATATATATGGTGTTTATGAAGATATGACACACTCAATGACCTTTGAACGGAAAAAGATACGCGTTTCAGATTTTCACTTTGCAAATGGCTCGAAATGGCGTCTTTTGACATTTTTCAAACATTTTTAACATTTTTCCGTAGCCAAATATAGGTATATGAGAATAGGGTCTATGGATTTTTATATGGGACGCCCTATATATTTTTCTATAATTCTAATTCATAAGGTATTATAAGTAATTCTCTATTCTAAGAAATGTAAAAATTTCAATCATAATTAGTACTCAGTAACCAATTTCTATAACTAACCATTTGAAGCACAAAACATATTTGTTTTTACATTTTTGTTTTTTTTTTGACATACTATGAACTCATAGTTCATCAAATATAACATATGAACATTTACAAAAATATACTCTTAGTTCCTGGAGTGGGTACTGGAACCTTCGGCGTAGAAACAAAAAACTAGACGTTTTCCACGAAACACCGAACTACGACGCTTCTTCAGCTTACTTACGCATCTTCAGGAGAAGTTTTAATCTTCTCCTGAAGATGCCAACTTGGTTGGCGAAACGCGCGTCGAGAAAAGTGTAGTAGTTCGGTGTTTCGTGGAAAACGTCCAGTTTTTTATACTCTTTGTTATTATACGTTTATATATTTTTTATACCATGTATATCAGTACACAGTCAGAAACATTCAGTTAAATGGAAAATTAAAAAAAAAAACAAATTAAGCAGCTAGAAGGAAAATAATATAAATCGCGTTTCCAGTAGCAAGCAGTGATGCATACTACTTGTACAATCGCCTGTCGCGGGAAACATTGACGAAAAAATACGTATACTAAATAGAAACGAACCTTATTTGTCCTTGGAATGTGTAAATACCAAAAATTATTTTATATGAGGTCTATTTTATGTACTATCATGCATCAAGTGTCTAAAAATATGTAATACTTAGCGTGTGTCATCATGCTTAAAATAGCAGATAACGTCCCCTAAAATTCTTTGTTTGTTAGGTAAATATTATTTATTATAATTGTGTTTGATTGTGTATAATTGTGTGAATTCTCTTATCAATTACCTTATGCTGATAATACTCTATATTATGTTGTTTATTTCGTATATGTTAAGGTACATATATGACCGTAAATGCGTCAAAAAACCCATAAAGGTCATGAAAAAAGGACATAAAAACCAAAAAGATGTTAAAACCGATGTATCGATATGCGGTGAGAGTTCGCGGAACGATACGATAATCCGCATCGGATAACAACAGGATCTGCCAAGGAGGTGTTCAGATTAAAGAGGTTGCGCTATAGTCATTTTTTGTTTTCCTGAATGCAACACTGTTTAACTAGTCGGTAAGTCGCATGAAGAAGAATCCCAAGAATCGCATGTGACCAAAAGTTATGAGCGTACGCAATGTAAGAGTGGAAAAAAGCTCAAAAAGCAGTAGCTTCAAAAAGCAGTATTCGCTCTTAAATCAAAGAAACCCTAAACCCAAGACGTTCAACTCTACAGGTTTGTGCGCAAAACTGTAGCTTACCTTAACCTCAAAGCCCTGAGTTACAAGCCTCTCAGGAGTCTCTACAATCTCTACATGAATCCCGAGAGGCCGCAAACCTATGTTTCGAAACCTGAAAACCCAAACATTCTGGTTATATATTTTGGTTCTTACTAAACGAACTAAACTCTCTCGGTCGACAGCTCTATTCTTGACCGATTTAGAAGAATTATTCCTGAAATATTTGTTAGAAATCCTTATTATTTGACACAGTAGTGTAACTATTTGCATTATGATTTTTTTTTCATCAGGGGGATTCACTATGAACAACCACTTCAAAAGTAATAGAAGCCTTTATATGTCTACATCGTTCTTGTCTTGTTTTTTTTTTGTGAAGTTATGGCTTAAGTTTATTGTTTCTTTAATTCAGGAGAGAATATTGTTTTTTGAATGGGATTTTTAACCTATTTTCACTATTATATTTCGCACGCACATTTGTTCGTTTTTGGACACATATGCAAGTCCGTAGAGTTCGGACATGCTCATTTTGGTCGAAAATCGACTGAATATTATCTCCTAAGGTATAGAAAAAGTGATTCCACGTATTTATAACGGATTTTTAAGGAAGCCGAAAATCGACAGGGTTGTTCATCCTCTCGATTTTTTATTCCAAAAAATTGTGGCAGTTATAGCTTATCTTGATTTCGGTAATACCTGGTATAATATCTTAGTATTTATTCAGAATAAGACTTTCTTAACCTTTAAACGACAAAGCGTTTCTGCGCATATGCTAGGCCCCTAAAGCTTCACCCACATTGCTAATTAACTTACAAAATGGCTGCTGTTCAAATTTGCTGAAAAAGGTGGGGTTTACTCTACTGCCTATTACTAATGACCAACCCTATATAATTTTTGGTTTAACAACAAAGCAGTTAACCAAAAATTCTGCCAGTTATTGTTTAAACCTTGTTTAATGATAGCGTTGACACCAGGTACTTGTGTAAGAAAAGTTGTAAGTGTAAGAAAACTTA
The DNA here is from genome assembly GCA_029963805.1 of Aromia moschata. Taxonomy (NCBI): domain Eukaryota; kingdom Metazoa; phylum Arthropoda; class Insecta; order Coleoptera; family Cerambycidae; genus Aromia; species Aromia moschata. Next base: position 347,644 of record JAPWTK010000412.1, on the reverse strand, counting down.
AAAACTGGAAGGTATACCTGACTGTCCGTCTTCCTGATTTTTCTCGTCGATCATCATGTCGATGAGCATCTGTAGCAAGTCCTTTCTTCTGACGTTATTTTTGAGTCTGTAGTGAATCGTGTCCTCTACCACCTTTCCATAGAAACTACTTACTTCGGGATTATTTATCACGATTCTCAGCGCTCTGGCCAACTTCGGAAAAGTCATGGCGATGGCGCTTTTATAGCGTTCCAACTTGGTCCTGAAGAAGAACCTCTTGGAAGTGGCTCTGAACGGGGAGTTAGGCTCCTTGAAGCTGTTGCAGTCGATGCCGAAGGCGCATGTGCCGATAATGTCGGTAGAGAAGTTGGCTGCGAAAGGGACGTACATATTAGTAATTTATCTATTTAGCTTTTTTATTAGCTTTGTTTTTACTAGGGCGAGGTTCAACTTTTTGTTGGTCATCCACTAAATAGGGGAGGGAAAAAACTGAACGTTTTCCACGAAACACCGAACTGCTATACTTTTCTCGACTCGCGTTTCGCCAACTAAGTTGGCATCTTCAGAAGATTAAAACTAAATTGTAACCTACACACTTGCACTATTTATACTAAATTTGTTTCCACGGTTCACTGAACCGTAACTGTATTTGTTTATCAGAGCAAACAGTGGACTGGTGGGTATCGGACCATTGTCCGTATTCATACTACTGTTACACTTAATGATTTCTAAACTTTCAAAAGCATCGAACTGTCTACTGTTTGTTACATTTCTAATTAATTTTAAATTATTTATTTCTATCCTATGGAATATTCCTATATTTCGTGGAACACGTCCAGTTCTTTGTTTCTGCACCGAAGGTTCCAGCACCGACTCTGTGTATCCACATCTGAACACTGAACAGTGAATCCACATTTGAACACTTTTTCGCACTCGGCGCACGTTTTGGCAACTATTAGGAGATGATTTAAATTAAAATTAGATAGAATAAAAAATTTCTTTTCGAAACTTTCTGTTTCGGTTCACCGAGCCGTGAAACTTGGGGATACGTGAACCGAAACTTTTGTCCTTGTTTATCTTTACGTCCTTGTTTTGTCGAAACTTGTTTATTAATTAACCAGAGCAGAGGACTATTATATATTTTATATATGGGCCCATTATCTTTATTCATACTATAATATTTCACAATTTCTGTACAGATAATTCTTAGACGTACATACATGTATGTTTTCTTATCAATTTTTCTAATAGTTCTTCTGTATAACCGTTACTGAATGCTGCGTCCATTAAGTGTATTAATATTTTCTCACATTCAAACCTACATTTACCAAGAGGGAAGCTTAATAAACGGTGTATTAAAAAATGTAGACTTGCTATTTTATGTCGAAAAGAATGATGTGAATCCCTAGGGTTCAGATTAATCCCTCAGATATATCTGAGAGAGATATATCTGTACGGCCACTGTTTACTAACGGCCACCTAATAGTCCACGTTTTGGTTAATAAACAAGGTTAATAAACACCGAACCGCAAATTTCAGAGGTCGGTGAACCAGACAACAGGAACTCTCGTATAAATAGGATCAATAATTGTATTCTTTGTTGGTTACTCATCTCCTGATAAATGATTTTGATGCCAACGTGGTTAGCGAAATCCTCGCGTTAAGTGCAAAAAGTATTTCAGTGTTGGGAAACTAGTAGAAAATGATCAGAAATGGTACCCCAAATTGTGCATTTAGAAAAAGTGAAACCCGTGACTCGACACAATAATCTTCTAATGATAACTAATTTTTTTCGTACACTAAAACAATTATTCTAAAACTGAAAAATATTTACCCAGTATTTCCTTGATGTCCACGGGCTCCGAGATGTTAACATTCTCATCGATGTACTTCTCCATGACCAGACCGCAGTCCACTAGAGTTTGGAACATCGCCTTCAGCTTACCCGAGGTGAAGGTGGGGCTCAGTTTAGCTCTGAGATTTCTCCATTTTTGGCCACTCAGGAAGAAAAGGTTGACACCTAGGAAATTGTAAAGAAGCGAGGAAATAGAAGATGAAGCCCATTTTTACCCACGTTTTTTCTAATTAAATTTATTACAATGAATACATTCTATTTAACGTGGGGAACTGAACTTTTTCGTTGCTTTTTCACCTAACTCCAGATTCAGGTACACATGCATCCTCAAGTTTGTTAGGCGGAACTCGAATTGCCTGACACAAGCAGTGGATGTCTCAGATTTTCACACCTTGCTATCACCCACTAGATGTCACTGTCCGACATTTACTTATAAAAACTATTTGTTTGATATGAATCTCTAAAAAAAAACGCAAACCGTATGTATTGCTAAAAAAAGTGGCCATAACTTTTTTTTTTATTATTTTTTCTGTCTTTAAATAGGTTTGTACTTAGTCTAGATTATTTTTTTAGGGTTAAGTGTAAGAACATTTTCTGTGAGTCATTACAGAAAATGAATTTCGCCCTTTATTTCTAAATAAAATATGTACATTAGTTGTTAATTATTTGTAACTCATTTATAGGAAATAATAAAGACGATTATTATTATTATACTTCAACAGAGTTTAAATGGCGTTACTCAACTCATAATATTAACCATGATACACAAACAAACGAAATCCTACTCTACGTTTTATTATTTTTTAAAGAAAATCGCTCTATTTTTTTCTCAATTAACTTTTGTTAATACGTCTGTTTATCCTTTCGGAGTAGGTACTTCTTCAAACAGCATTCCACAAGTAAGTAACTGCATTCGCTTTCGACAACCTCTTATCACGAATACATTATTTTGAAAATGAAATCTCTGGATGCAAGATCAGGGTAGTATGAGATGATCTGAAGAATGATCAGCAGCTCTTCAGATTAGCATTATTAATATAATTTTGATGGTCGTATATGAAGTTATATGTAATAAAATAGATTTCAAATAGGTCTTTGATTCAATTTGGGGCTATACTTAACTCCCTACATATACTTTGCTATACTTAACTATACTTAACTCCATAATATATGGAGTTAAGTATAGTTAAGTATAGCAAATATACTTTGGGGCTATACTTAACTCCATAATATACTCGTCCAAAATTGAATAGGTTTTGTTTCCTGCATCCAAATTTCCAGTTAACATTGGAATTCAGAGGTTCCTGTTCGTTTAATTAATACTGTCAAAGATATTGTGTCTGCAGGGCATGAGACGCTAGAATTTTCATTTTTAAATAGTCAGCACTATATTCTTTCCGATACAGTTAACGCACGTTAGGCGTAAAAGCAAAAAAAATGGAAATGAAATTTGTCTTTTTTGAGAACCAGTCCTACTTGAAGAAAACGTTATTTTTTGTTTTCATGTGTCCTGTTTCCGAAAAACCAAGCAGCCCAAAGGGACGCTTCAAAAAAAAATTTTTTTCGCCTATCGTTAACTCCATCTGGGAACTGTATGTTTATTTTTTTCGTATTTCTGTATAACATAAAACCTAAGGCTTAGCGGTCACATGTACTACATATCTAACTTAGTAATGGCTATACAGGGTTTGTCCGGAAAGTAATGTCAGTGAATTTTTTTCCCGAGACTGTACGCGCCAGCCCGCGCTTTACGTACTGGGATTGTGGTGGGGAGATCTGGCAGCAAGATCCAACAAGCGTCAGTTGGCTACCGGTCGTTGTAGCGGTCGCATCACTCGTTCTTTGAGAGTCGTTACAGTGACCCGGTGCAAGAAAAACTGCAACGTTCGCTTAAGCAACGGATGGCGATCAAGTTTTGTGTGAAACTGGAGAAGAGTGCTGCGGAAACCATTCTAATGTTGAAGAAGGCTTTCGTCGTCGATTGTCTTTCGACAGGCATATTTTCCGGTGGCACAAGGCCTTCGCAGAAGGTCGGGAAGATGTCAACGACGAGAACCGCGCTGGACGGCCATCAACCTCCAGTTCCGACGACAATGTGAAACGTGTGCGTGACTTGTTGAACACTGACCGTCGTCTAAGTGTCCGTTTAATTTCCGAAACATTAGACATTACGAAAACCATTGTTCACGAAATTGTGTCGGAGTCTTTAGGAATGAGGAAGGTGTGCGCGAAGCTCGTGCCAAAAGTGCTAACGGACGATCAAAAGCGAGGCGCGTCGAAACCTGTCAAGAACTTTTGGACACCTGCGAAGACAACCCCGCTTTCCTTGATGACGTCATTACCGGGGACGAAAGTTGGGTCTTTGAATACGATCCGGAAACGAAGAGGCAAAGTGCGGAATGGCACACGTCGAACTCCCCTCGCCCCAAGAAGGCCAGGATGTCCAGGTCAAAGATCAAGACAATGCTGATTGTCTTTTTTGATTGCCGGGGATTGGTCCATCATGAGTTCGTTCCGCAGGGGACAACCGTAACCGGAAAGTTTTACGTCGAGGTGCTGAAGCGGCTGAAACGCAGGGTGAATCGCGTCCGCCCAGACATCTCAAAATCCTGGAAGCTTCACCACGACAATGGGCCGTGGCCGATTACCTCGATTACCTCGTCAAGGCAGGCATCACCGTTGTTCCCCAGCCTCCCTATAGCTCCGATGTGGCCCCCAGACTTTTTTCTGTTTCCGCGCCGCAAAACCCCAATGAAAGGACAGCATTTTGGGTCGGTGAAAAACATTCAGAAGGCTTGCACCGACGCTTTAAAGGCGATTCCGGAAAACGACTACCGTGCGGCATTTGATGCGTGGAAGACCCGCTGGAACCGATGTGTGGACGCAGGAGGAATGTATTTTGAAAGTTTCTAAATATTTGTACACATAGAACCAATAAAAACCATTTTTCAAAGCTCACTGACATTACTTTCCGGACAAACCCTGTATACCTATGTTCTGTAGAATACGAATAAAAATTATATAAATCAGATTTTCATAAAAAAAGTTCTTCTTAGATTGGATACTTACCCAATGGATCATCCCGTTCGTTTACATACAGTCCTCTATCTATAAAGTAACCGAAGTCTTTAGTCAATATGTGCTTGACCAGTTCCACATCTATGGGGATATATATGCAATTTGTCAACCTGTAAATTCCAACATGTCTCCATCCTGAAAAAGAAAATAACATATCAGCATAACAAGCAACATAAGGTGAAATAACAGCAGATGATCTCAAGTTACTAATAAACACAATTATACATATATTATGTACATAATAAATTTCATGAAATGCAACCGTGTAATGTTAAACTTAAGGATAACACTTATTCATTGCTCTACAGGTATTCCCTTCCTCTTGTTTGTACTGCTCTGCCATTTCTAGTTCCATGTTTTATGTTTTAATATGGAGTACAAGCCAAATTTCTGTAAATTAAGTTCTTTCTGTAAATGAGGTTTACTAGATTTGAAATGGGTGAGCAGCTATAAAGAAAGCAACAAGAAAGCATGAATTGGTACCACATGAGTTTCTGACGAATATGGACTGTAAGTATAGAGCCATAAAAAAAGTCATCAAACCTGGCTATGAACGAGAGAGATGAAAATGCCAGTTGTGTCGAAACTCAAAACGAAACTTTGTTGTTGTCAAACTTTTGACAAGTGGTTACATAATTGTAAAACAAATAATGGTTCTCACATAATTTAACAGGTTATAAAAATAATAATAAATATAAAAGGTTATAAATTTAAGATTGAATAGAAATACGTCTTTTTTTGCTCGGCCAACTTTGACGATGTTTGACGAAACTTTCTTTGATGGCGCGTTATATTCCGATGCAAAATTGAAATTACTTGCGTATAGTTTGATGAAAGATAACTATTATTTGATGGTGTGTTAGGACAATGAATCATCTACTACGATATCAGCGAGATACCTTTTTATTATGTGGGAACCGCACTAAATTCTAGTGATATGATGGTCCATTGAATTGGGTTTGGCAAATACTTTTGTAGAAGAAGGCACTAAAATCAAGATCTTTATTACTTATCAAAATTAACAAAATCATTCGACATAAAATGTTAAAAAATAACAAATTTAAAAAAAGTAGAACTAAGAGGTATGATCTCTGCATTCTGGAATGTGTAAATAAATTTTTATCGAACTCAGGAAGTCTTTGATGACCTAAGGCAAGTGTTGGCTCGAAGTACTTTTGAAGAGGTTGGTGGCATGATCGCGATACAGCATGTAATATGACGTAAATTATTTAAAACTCTCCTAAAGGCGAGCTTAAATTAATAATTAAATAATTCGAGGAGCAAATAACTCTACAAAGAAAAGGAGATTAGAATTGAGTAAATAATATAAATCTGCAAGTAATATTTTGTAGGCTACATCTTCATGATAAATTGAATTATGTTAGATTTAAATTTGAATGAGCTGATTTTACATTACTTACGTTATTAATTTTGTTTTGGTGGACATACCTTTGAAAAAACTTTTCTAAACGGATGATACCGGGTTACATTAGTCGAAGGAGGTCAGATGTTGATCAATTATTGATTAGAACATATTATTTTCTACTTATGTGTAGGCGATAATAGTGTAATAATTGTTAATTATATAAGTAACATCCTATATATAACGCAAGGACACCTTTAAAGGCCTATCCATATTGCTGTAACCCTTGGAATCCATGGTACTGTAACCCTTGGAATGGAAAAGGTATTTGTTCTATATATTTGAATACGTCAAACTTCTTATTATCAAAACAACAATATTTATTAACAAAATTACCTGACTATTTTAAATATACCACTTAGTTTTCAACATTTTACCAAATACATGAATTTATACTGGAGAACAAAAAAAATGCAACATCCAGTGTATAGGCTTCTATGAAGCTAAAGCTGTTAGATATTCGAACTTTGGGGTACAACAATAGAACCAAAAGAAGTGACAGACGCTCCATTAGATTAAAAAAGTCCTTAAATTTCTTAAGGAAACAGGACTAATGGAATGACTAGACTATGGGGGCACAATGAGTGAAATGAATGCAAAAGGGCTTGAACCCACACCATACGTAATTGTAATTGTAATTGTAAATAGTTTGACTCCAAAAAAAAAAAGTATAACCATTTTGCTGGTTTATCTTTATGTTTTGATATGCGAATACAGAGGAATATCAAAATAAGCAACAGAAAAAGTGATAGAATATAGAGAAGAAGATCTGAGGCTCAGAGTTATGCAAGAGTGCGAAGTTCTGGTCGCCCTGGCAGTGTTCAGGGAAGCGGCAAACGATATCTTAGAAACCAAGAGTGGCGCTCTATTTGCTTCAGTAATGAATGAGATTGGCAGAAACGGAACGCGTCACAGAGGTGTACCGGGTGGGCAAATTTCGATGTTTTTATAGGGTATCTCGGTAACTGTAAGGGCTATGGAAAAATGAACCCACCTTTCCCGACCTCTTTTTTCGAGATAAATTCATTGGTGAAAACCAGAATTTGCTATATCTTTTCGTTTTCGAGTTGTAAACGAAAATTGATTTTTTTGAGTTTTCGATTGGTGTCGATAACTCGGTTGTTTGTATAATTAGAAGAAATCTGTTTGCACGTTCTACAGGCACTTTTTTAAGTAGAATAGGATTTCTTTAACAGATTTTTTATATCTTGTGTAGTTTTCGAGTTATGGCATAAACTTCTATTTTTTTAAATGGAAACCATAGTTGGCTATGATTTAGCTAAAAAAGAGGATTTTTTTCTCTTTACAACGATATATAGTTTGTGGGGTCTATGATGAGTGTTTATGCGGAAACAGTTAAAAATTTTAATTTTTTGTATAAGTATACTTACTTTGTTTTTTCTTTGCAGGAAGAGTAAGTTTCTATAGTAACACATTGTTACAACAATGTTTTAATAATAATAACTGTTGCTATGGAAATTTACTCCTGCGAAAAGTAACATAAATACATAGTAACAGTCGTATATAATGAATGGTATATTAAACTTAAATAACTAATAATGACATATTAGTGACTAATTAATAATTAATTATAACATATTCATAACAAGAAAGTTTAACACACTTAACAATCAAATTTGTAACAAATAATGTATGTAAAAAATACGATACAATATATTTTACAAAAACAAAACTAGACAGATTAAAAAAAAAAATACGAGCATGATTATTTACCTGAAGTTTTCAAATTGTCGTCCGTTGTTTGCGATGCACAGTTCACATCGCTTTGAAACACTTTTTGTTGCATTATAGATGTGAATATTTGAAACGGAATTCAGACAGTCTATAAGATTTTCTCTCAGTTGAACCAGTGTATTATTTGTCTTTTTGTATAAATTGTCTTTAATGGTTCCCCAAAAAAAGAAATCTAACGGTGAGAGATCTGGCGACCGAGGAGGCCACTTTACTGGCCCATTGTTCCCTATCCATTTCTCCCCAAAATTAGTATTTAATAATTCCGAGATTAAATTAGTATTATGGGGTGGTGCCCCGTCTTGTTGAAAAAATACATGTCGTCTTTCGTTAAGTGGCAAGTTGTCTAAAAATTCTTCTACTATGTGGTAGTTTATCATATTGTAATACCGTTGACCATTTAAATTGTCATCATAAAGTTGGTAAGCTAAAATGCGGTTATTATATAGGGCACACCATACACTAAAACCGAAACGTCCTTGATTTTGAACATCAACAGTCTGATGAGGATTATCTTCAGACCAATAATGTTTGTTGTGTCGGTTGAAAATTCCGGCACTACTTACGTAACTTTCATCTGTCCAAATGATATTTTTAAAAAATAATTGGTCTTGCTCAATTTGTTGTAGGTACCAATTGCAGAAATCCAGTCGGCGTTCAGGATCAGTTGGAAGGAGCTGTTGTTGTTTCCTTATTGTATAAGGTCTAAATTTGTGTTTTTTTAAAACTGAAAGTGCTCTTCGTCGCGATATACCAGACTCTGCTTCAATTTGCCTACTTGAAATTGAAGGATTTACGACTACCATACCAACAACATTTATGGCAACATCCTCAGCATCTTGAATAGGATAATTTTTTGGTCTTGGTTTATTAAATCCTCCGTATTCAACGAGGTTTTCTTTTAGTCTACCAAAGATGGACATATTAGGTTGTCTCCTTTCAGGGTAGCGATTAAAATATGCTTCCGATGCAGCTTCAGAATTATATCCATTTTGAATAAAACACTCTAGCATATTAAACTTTTCGTAATTTTGATACGCCATCGCGCCTTGTCAATTTCTTTAATCGAAACTTTAAAACTATAATGCAAGCAAAAACCAAACATAAACAATTAATCAAACAGTAATGTGTAACTGTGTATTTACATCCCAATATCCAACTGTTCTGTTTTCAAAATGACAGGCGCCTACTGTGCAAAATCATTGAAATTACTATACTGTCCTTTATTAGAAAACATATGTTTTTAACTGTTTCCGCATAAACACTCATCATAGACCCCACAAACTATATATCGTTGTAAAGAGAAAAAAATCCTCTTTTTAGCTAAATCATAGCCAACTATGGTTTCCATTTAAAAAAAATAGAAGTTTATGCCATAACTCGAAAACTACACAAGATATAAAAAATCTGTTAAGGAAATCCTATTCTACTTAAAAAAAGTGTCTGTAGAACGTGCAAACAGATTTCTTCTAATTTTACAAACAACCGAGTTATCGACACCAATCGAAAACTCAAAAAAATCAATTTTCGTTTACAACTCGAAAACGAAAAGATATAGCAAATTCTGGTTTTCACCAATGAATTTATCTCGAAAAAAGAGGTCGGGAAAGGTGGGTTCATTTTTCCATAGCCCTTACAGTTACCGAGATACCCTATAAAAACATCGAAATTTGCCCACCCGGTACACATCATAAGTGTAATACATGAAAGTAACTAGTATCCTTTCGCACATTTGCCATATTTTAATATGAAATTATATCACACTACTCAACGGATTGCATATAACGGAGGTTGTACTTTGTTGTAATTTATTCATTATAAATTACCCACCCCTTATCGTTATTATTGCCAATAGAAAAAAAAGTTTTAATTTATTTAAAACTTAAAAGATCGTGAATAGAAACATTTCATTCGAAACAATCTGGGCCTTCTAAGACATCCGTTTTCGCAAAATATCAATTGCAATCAATTGTAGCCAACGATCCACCTTTGCCATATCAGTATTTACTGAGGTAAGAAACGTTTTTTTCCCATCTTTAAGTTATGCTATAGCAGTAAATTCCATGAAATAACGTGGCTTCCTGGAGTATTTTGGAAAAAAATTGATTTGTACGGCTAAATAAGTTTAACTGGAAACCACGAAATTATTTTATAACTTTGTTGAAACAACATTTGGTCACGTCAAGAAAAAGCTCTAATTTACGTATTAATTTTAAGGACTTCAAAAGGTGCTTCAGAATGTCTTTAAAATATTAACCTTTAGTGGCCAAATGAGGGGTAAACCTGGCAATTTGTCGTCCTGAAACATTTCTATAAAAGATTTTCAAATTTTAAAGATACATTTGCATTAATCTTTTGCCATTAAATAAAGTACCAACAACCTAATTTTTGCTGGTATAGTGAAATTAATATAAAAGTAGAGTCCTTTAAACTCCCTGAAGTCTTATATTCCAAAAATTAAAAACTAAGAACATTACTAGCACTGAACTGGTTAATAAACCATTTGCAGAACTGCAGTCTTAGAATTTCGCCTACTCTGAGAATTTTAAGTGCGATTGCAAGCGATATGAATACAGGTAAAATGTTTTTAGAATGGTTTGACAGTTGTTGGCTCAAATTATTAATTGCTATCATTTGCTTACTTCACTTGGTTTCACTTGAATAATTCTTTCTGCGTTTTCTTCGGTCTTTATTCTGAGTGTACCACTTCTACCAATTTCTGCTTCTTCTTATGAACAATCTACACTTTCAGTTTGTGAGAATACCTTGTATATATTTGTACTCGTAGTAGCCGAATTCGCCCAAAATTTTTTTACTCCAATTTTTTCCCATAGTGTATTGTGAATTTTACCCAATAGCAGCCGAATGTGATATTTTGCTTTGTCAACTTTTGAAAATATCCACAATGTGACCATCTGCCTTTACCCACAACGCGATCTGAATCTTTTGGGCGTACAAAGTGTACGTGTTTTTTGATTTAACATTATTGATTTATAAAACCCTTGTGAAATGAAAACCATATTCAAGTTCGTCATTTTAATTTTTTTTTCTGCGTGGGAACAAAAGTTGTGTGATTATTTACCGAATTTTGTTAAAATGCTATCAAAAGTACAGTAGCGTGCAAGGGGATACGAAATCATATTCAGATCAGGGGATACAAAAACATATTTATATTTTTTAAATGGGATACCCTATATATTATTAAATTTTTGGAATGATCCTGTTTTCCTCATTTCAAAAATATACCATATGTTACCCCTATATTATATCGTTTTTGAGTTACTAAACGTCGAATATCTTAGATTTTTAGCAAATTTTCATAGCAAGGGTAGGGTATCCCATTCCCCGAAGGCTGCACGTTACTACACATTTGGTAGCATTTTAACAAAATTCGTAAGTCATAATACAACTTCTATTTAAAACTTTTTTTCTACATGCTATATTATCTTGTATATACAATATACAAATATACATAAGTAGTTCAATAGTTATACCTAATAATTTATTTACACATGGTACGTACACATGAAAGAGCATTCTGTTATGAGTTTGCCGTTGCTATTCTGGTTGCCATTGCTATACTGCATGCCATTCTATACCTGAATTTGGCATCTTTGCTCTTAGTCGCTGTACAATTTGAAATAACCAATCAGCAGCCCTAGGTGCGAAATATGTATACAGAATGTCATAATGCATACCGTATGTATACATCAAAATTGACCCCCTATGAAAAAGAGCAAATAGAAGTGAGACGTAGAGAGTACAACAATCAATCACATACGTAAAACTGGCCCTCTCACCTCCTTTGCTAGTCATTAGAACGAGAAATGTAGAATTTGCCCTTTTGCCCAACCGGCCGATGTCCGATGCACACATATCTATAGTCCTTCTATTTTTAATTGAAAATGATAAATACGCCTGAGGAACAAAAAAAGCGGTGCAACTTTATGATTCCATGGACGTGTATATATCTTTTATAAATTCGAAAATTGTGAAATAATTTTTTTCATTCAAATCAATATAGGAGATTAAAATTAGCCTGCATACAAAACTCTTAATATTTGTAATATAATTTGCTGTAAATAATGCTCATTTAGCCAGACAATCTCAAAAAATTGTCTGTGTTAATAAACCTAACTGAAATACACGTCACTGGCGTCTTAAACAAGCAGAGTGCCTAAAGTCGTAAATAATTTTAACGACGTCGTAAAAATGTTATGGCACAGTGGACCGAATAAGTATTTAAGGAATGTATTAGATAATACAAAGCACAATAGTATACTGGATCGGCCTTCCAGTTGCCGGCACAGCAAAGCGTTGCCGGCTCTTCAAAATTTTCTTAAGAATAGTAATATACATAAAGTTGTTTTAATTTATAAATATTTTTTTCCAGCAATTTTAAACGCTTTATTTTAATGCTAACTAATAAATTTATATCGATGTATTTTTTTTATATATTTCCAAACTAGCTTTCTAAGAACGTCACGAACTAACAGTTTACTGAAGTATGAAGTATACTTGTATAGTGAGCTTAGCAATTTTAGAAAGTATATCTGACAACCTTGCTTTTTTCTGCCTATTTTCAATTTAGAATGGAAATACAGTACGATATAAAATCTAATGATCGAAACTTACCGTTGGCTTTTGCCGTCTTGTATATGTCGACTGCACCATCTCTAGCGTTCTTGACTTCGGACTTGGAACCTCCGAAGAGCGGGGAAGGCTCAATGTAGGGTACACCCTTCCTTTTCCAATACTGCTGCGTCCACTTCAGGTACGCGTATCCCACGGCCAGTATGGCCGTAATGACGCTCAAGACGTCCAACAGCAGTACATCCGTTAATAACATACTTCCCTGAAAAGCAACGGCAGTTTTTTCTAATTATATTTCTACATTGCGACTGGTAACTTCTAGATAATGGGAAAATACCAGAAAATAGCATTTACGAAAAATATATGAGTGCTTAACCCCTTAGGATTTAAAGAGGATGTGGGTGAGATACTGAGAGCAACAGTTCCTGTGAATAATTTCAAGCAGGAAAACAAACTCTTAAAAAAGGAAATATGACACCATTCTTGTGAGTAGCTATTTAGCTAGATCCCACAGTGAACTTAAATAGTTATTCAAAAAAGTTGGTAAATATTTATAATTGAAAAAACAATTAATAAATTGACCATACAGGTATATATTGAAGAAAATAAACTAAAATAAAACTCTTTCGATGTTCAAGATAAAAAAAATGATTGAATTTTTTATAAATTTTATACACCTGCAGTGCCAATGATAATACATTCATGGATTTCAACGGTTTTTTTTTTTAGTTGGCCTAATATTGCCATGGAAATAGACTCCTTTTTATACTAAACTATGGTCACCAAAGCGTTGCAGAAAGCAATAACAGTTCGCCGGATGTTGATAGTAAATGTTTTTCATTATTCATTCTCTGAACCTGTTGAAGGAGCTACAAAAAATATTTTTAATCTTGCTTTCCCATCCTATTAAAAAACTGATATTTATAATAAGAATCCATTGTCCTAAGAAACCTTGACACTAAACAAATCCATCCCACCCCCTCGGAATTTTTGGTAATTAGCTTCAATACACTGACATTATGAAATGTTGTTTTTAGGAAAGTTTAAAAAATGTGAAGCACGCTTACAGAAAATTAATCTCGAAGCACGATTTGGAGCATACTGTAAACTTCTTTCGTTACAGGCTTGTATTTTAAGCAAAAATATTAGAAACAAGGTATTTGTATTTGGTGTAATAGCAGATATATCGTACAAAAAGATACTGTTTGTTAACATAATTAAGGTGTTTCAAAATTATGATTTGATATGCAAAAATTTGTATGCGTGCGTATGTATGTGCTAAGGTATATGTTAAGGTAGTTTATATGTCTAGTTAGTTTAAAACAATTTATTATTTACTGAATGATATTATAATTGAATGAAAGTATCATCTATCTAGTGTAAATCTTATTAATTAACTCTTATTTTTCCATTTCAGGTATTTACTACAATTTACACTACTTTTCATATGCAATATAACTAGATTAGATATCCTGCGATGGGTACTGGAACCTTCGGCGTAGAAACAAAAAACTGGACGTTTTCCAGGAAACACCGAACTGCTGTACTTTTCTCGACGCGCATTTCGCCATTAAGTTGGCATCTTCAGGAGAAGACTAAAACTAAATTCTAACCTACACACTTGCACTATTTATACTTAATTTGTTGCCACGGTTCACTGAACCGTAACATCTCTCTTTGTTTATCAGAGCGTCAAACAGTGGACTAATGAGTATCGGACCATTGTCCTTATTCATACTACTGTTACACTTAATGATTTCAAAACTTTCAAAAGCATCCAACTGTCTACTGTTTGTTACATTTCTAATTAATTTTAAATAATTTATGTCTATCCTATGGTTGTTGTCAAAAGCATGTTGGGTAACACAAGATTTTTCCGTTCTGTTATATTTCAAATGAGCCATGTGTTCCTTAAATCTAGTCAAAATAGATGTTTTTGTTTCCCCAATATACTTTTGATCAGTCTTTATAACATATTTCATATATTCCTGATTTCATATCTTCCTGAATCGTCTCGTTATTGTCGATTTTGTCTCTGGGGTTACCCAAAAGCGTCTGTAGTTTATTTTTAGAATTATAGTCCAAATTGGTATTAATATTTTTAAAAACTTTATCTAGTCCGCGGGTGAATTTAGGTTCATATGGTAACGAAACAAATTTCGAATTGTCTCAGCGAACTCAGTTGTTCGAATAATTTAATTTAACACCTAAATTATATTGTTTACGATAAATACATAAACCAGGAAAATCTGTAAGACCAATTGTCTCAGCGATAGGATCCCCAACTTATAATTTGTCAAAATGGTTCACCAACGAGTTCGAAAATTTGCCTATTGCACAAACAAGTTTTTCAGTTAAAAGTTCTAGTGCGTTCATTGATAATATCAAAAATATCCACTTGCAAGAGGGTAAAATGTTGGTCTCGTTTGATGTATGCTCATTGTTTCCAAGTATCCTAATCCCGCAAATTTTGGACTACCTCAGGGAATTACTCGAATTAAATGGTTTAAACGATCACATTATTAATGAATACATTGGGCTAACTAGTATTTGTATTAATCAAAATTGTTTTCGGTTGATGAATACTTTAACAACATGAGGGAATGGCAATGGATAACTGCTTGTCACCTTTCATTGCAAATATTTGTATGAGTAAATTTGAGACAGAAGCAAAAGATAAATTCGAGTATTTCCCTAGAACCTGGTTCAGGTATGTGGATGATATCTTAGCGGTATTTGATACAAAACCAATTAGTTTAGATCATTTTGTTGCTAAATTAAATAACCGTTTCCCTACCACACAATTTACATATGAAACGGAACACAATGAATAGCTATCATTTGTAGATGTATTATTTTTATCAGAAATAGTGAAAATAAGTTAGAATTTTATATATATATATATATAGGAAAGAAACCGCGACTTTTCCGCGATATTTCCAATGACTCACACCACCCTTTTCAACATAAAATTTCAAGTTTTAATTTGATAATTCACCGTCTGTTAAGTTTCCCCCTCAGTAAAGAGACGTTTGAACAGGAGAAAAAAAATGATTAAGAATATAGCTAAGAATAACCAGTCCATTCAATAGATATGTTAATATTTACGCATACATTTAAGAGAACCCTGTACAATTTCACGACTTTTCGTAGAGATACTGACAATTCGAAATTTGTTTCGCTACCATATGAACCTAAATTCACCCGCGTGAATTTAGCGTTCACTTGTGTTGACCAACATGCTTTTGACAACAACTATATGATAGACATAAATAACTTAAAATTAATTAGAAATGTAACAAACAGGAGACAGTTGGATGCTTTTGAAAGTTTAGAAATCATTAAGTGTAACAGTAGTATGAATACGGACAATGGTCGGATACCCACCAGTCCACTAGCGGTAATCCACACCCAAACTAAGTATAAATAGTGCAAGTGTGTAGGTTAGAATTTAGTTTTAATCTTCTCCTGAAGATGCCAACTAAGTTGGCGAAACGCTCGTCGAGAAAACTATAGCATTTCGGTGTTTTGTGGAAAATGTCCAGTTTTTTTTAGGTTAGATATGGTTATTTTCTCACGATTTCTTTCAAAGTTACTTCTCCATTTATTAAAAAATGAGTTATAATCGGTGCCGCATTCTACTTCGTATACTCCATTATTCCAATGCAGCGACGACTCCCTCAAGTTAATGATGTTTAAGAGAGTAAGTGTTTTAAATTTTCGTTCAAGTACAACTTTTACAACGAATAAAAATTATCGCAAAGGACGCATACGCCACTGCGCGTGCACCGATTATCCTACTCTTTTTTATAAGCATCCATTGTTAAAAGAAACCTTGAGACACACTGAACAAATCCATCCTACCGCTTGGAATTTTTTGTAGTAATCTTCAATACACTGACATCATGAAAGATTGTTTTTAGGAATGTTCAAAAATGTGAAGCACACTTTATACACAAAAAGAATTTCGAAGCACGATTTGGAGCAGGCCCTAAAATTATTTCATAACAGGCTTGTATTTTCAGCAAAAATATTAGAAACAATGTATTTCTATTTGATGCAATAGCAGATAGGTAGTTCATATGTCTAGCGGTAAATTTGAGAGTGGCAAATTTGAATGGAAAAGAGATCACAGCAGTTATTAACCGAAGGAAGTCTTCATTCAGAGAGTGTGAGAGGCCCGAAATAAAATTTTGCGCGTCCTAGCATAGGGCAGAGAATTGCTAAATCCGCCACTGAATTAATTTAGATTATTCATTCTATAATCTGATCTTCGATTCAAAATATAAAAAAAACTGACATTTGAAGTAGAAAACCAAAAGAAGACGGTTAAAATTATCATAGAGAAATATATAACTCACCCCCCTTGATAGTTAATAGATGTATATCTACGAGTATAGCACCAAACAAAACCTGAAAGAAATCAGCAGTGTAACTTGTTCATCTTAACATATTATATAGTGTAATATTTATCTAAAAATAGTTTATGATAAATTTGATAACAATAATAGCACAGTTGTTTCATTTAACCTTGTATTGTTATCAATAAGCGAAATTTCACAAATTCAATGCGCAAGGAATTTGGGAAATAGGGTACAAAATATTTCGCGCATGGTCATTGAAATCAGTCAAAACAAAATTTACGCGGTCAATTTTAATTAGTTATCACCTAACAGCAACAAACGTTGCTAATTGTAAATTATTGTTTATAATAAGTACTGATATTAATTGTGTAGCAACAAAATTTATTAGTATTCTCAGTTCTCCTTTAAACTCAGTTATTACTTTTGATGTTAATTGCCTTTAAAGTGGAAAGAATGAAGAAAGTTGAAACTCTGTAATCTAAAGTTTTATTGGAAATTGAGCATTGAAAAATATGAACAAATTGAAAATTTCCAATAAAGTTTTGAATTTCAAATAAATTGTAATATATTAATGGGATTCATTAGTATTGAGCCATTCCCTTAAAGTGCTTGGAATTTTCTAAACATGTCTGGATAGTGCTAGGGTACAGATTATATAAAGTGCTTATGCAAAGTAAAATTATTAAAACACTTATGTGCGTTAACGTTATTAAATCTCAGAACGGAATTGTAATATTCAACATGAAAATGATCGAAACTAAGTGAGATTCGAAATGCTTTATTATATGAATTTTGTTTAGGCCATAATACAACCAAAGTACGCCAAAATCTACAGGCCGCATATGAGTGTCAAAGCCCCTAGTTTAACAACATGCAAAAGATGGTTTGCGCGCTTTCAGTCTGACAACTACATGACTCTGACAACTACTGAGAATCGGCAATAAACCACGATTGGTAAGATGGTGAATGCTCATCTGATGCTTTAGATATGGATTCCAAGTCAGTATTAATATTAGCTAATGCCAAGTCTAATTCATCTATTCCCAATGAAAGATATAACTGTATGTCATCCGCATTCATGTGTATATTGCAGTGACTAACATATTTATGAAAATTTGATGTGTATAAGCAAAATAATAATGACCCAAGGATAGACCTTGAGGCACACATTTTGTATTGTTTACCAAAAATTCATAAACCAGGAAAATCTGTAAGACCAATTGTCTCAGCGATAGGATCCCCAACTTATAATTTGTCAAAATGGTTAACGAACGAGTTCGAAAATTTACCTATTGCACAAACAAGTTTTTCAGTTAAAAATTCTAGTGAGTTCATTGACAATATCAAAAATATCGAATTGCAAGAAGGTGAAATTTTGGTCTCGTTTGATGTATGCTCATTGTTTCCAAGTGTTCCAATCCCACAAACTTTGGACTACCTCAGGGAATTACTCGAATTGAATGGTTTAGACGATAGAATTATTAAGGAATACATTCGGCTTACCAGTATTTGTATGAATCAAAATTGTTTTCAGTATAATGGTGAATATTTTCAACAACATGAGGGAACGGCAATGGGTAACTCCTTGTCACCTTTCATTGCAAATCTTTTTATGAGTAAATTTGAGACAGAAGTAAAAGATAAATTCGAGTATTTCCCTAGAGTTTGGTTCAGGTATGTGGACGACATCTTCGCGGTATTTGATACAAAAGCAATTAGTTTAGATAATTTTGTTGCCAAATTAAATAACCGTTTCCCTACCATAAAATTTACATATGAAGTGGAACACAATGAACAGCTGCCATTTTTAGATGTATTAGTTATTAGAAATAGTGAAAATAAGTTAGAGTTTGATGTATATAGGAAAGAAACCGCGACTCTTAGATATATTCCCAACGATTCACACCACCCTTTTCAACATAAAATGGCAAGTTTTAATTTTCTAATTCACCGTTTGTTAAATTTCCCCCTCAGTAAAGAGAGGTTTGAACATGAGACACAATTAATTAAGAATATAGCTAAGAGTAACGGTTACTCAGTCCATTTAATAGATAAGTTAATAAGGAAGCATAAATTTAAGAGAATCCTGTACAATTCCACGACTTTTCGTATAGATACTGACAATTCGAAATTTGCTTCGTTACCATATGAACCTAAATTCACCCGCGGACTAGATAAGATTTTTAAAAATATTAATATCAATTTGGTTTATAATTCTAAAAATAAACTACAGACGCTTTTGGGTAACCCCAAAGACAAAATCAACAATAACGAAAAGTCAGGAATATACGAAATAAGTTGTAAAGATTGTGATCAAAAGTATATTGGGCAAACAAAAAGATCTATATTGACTAGATTTAAAGAACACATGGCTCATTTGAAATATGGCAGAACTGAAAAATCTTGTGTTGCCCAACATGCTTTCGACAACAACCATAGGATAGATATAAATAATTTAAAATTAATTAGAAATGTAACAAACAGTAGACAGTTGGATGCTTTTGAAAGTTTAGAAATCATTAAGTGTAACAATAGTATGAATAAGGACAATGGTCCGATACCCACCAGTCCACTGTTTGCTCTGATAAACAAAGACGGTTACGGTTCAGTGAACCGTGGCAACAAATTTGGTATAAATAGTGCAAGTGTATAGGCTAGAATTTAGTTTTAATCTTCTCCTGAAGATGCCAACTTGGTTGGCGAAACGCGCGTCGAGAAAAGTGTAGTAGTTCGGTGTTTCGTGGAAAACGTCCAGTTTTTTGTTTCTACGCCGAAGGTTCCAGTACCCACTCCAGGAACACATTTTGTAATTTGAATAGATTCAGAAATATAGTATTCAGTTTTAACAGATTGCATTCTATTATGAAGGTAAGAACACAACAGATGAGTTGGTCCTTTACCAACCATATATCATGAAATATCACTCTCATAATCCCATAAACCATAATAATATGGTTTATGGGATCGACTGGATGTCGAATGCTTGCGTACGATTGTCGAAGCAAACCCGTATGGAATCAGAACGAGAGATGGCACAAGAGCTCGTCTATAAACAGACCACGGTAGTACGTAGACTCGAAACGCTAAGCAAAGTCCAAAAGTTGAGCAAGTGAATACCATTTTTATTAAGCGAGGCCGATCGCCAGCATCGGAGTAACATTTGCACATAACTTCTCTCCCACAGTCATCGTTTTGACTGCTTAAACAGTTGTTATAGGGGATGAAAAGTGGGTGCTTTATGTAAGTCATAGCCGTAAGCGCCAGTGAATCATATTTGAACAGATCAATAAGGCTCAACATTTTTGAATCAACCAATATTTGGTCATTAGAAATTTACAACCTCCATAGTATAGTGCTTAAATCTGACAATGTCAGCTCCTGCATTTGGTAAACGCAGCTGATATTCTTTGCAATAAGTAAGCAGTACTTATACTGGTTTAACTTAGTTCAGGATTTGAAATTTTCAGATATTTTAACCCATAATACATTGGGGTGCCTGTTAATATAATATTATTTCTTAAAAACATGCATGTCACGAATTAATAGATGTGTAAGAGGCAAATAAACTAACGTTTCCTAACAAAAGCTTCCTGTTTGATCCGAAAAGTGAGTACTTAATTTAATTTGAAGAACAAAATTTGAGCTTCAAATGATCTTCAATGAAGTCCAAGACCAAATTCAAGATTACCCTTAAATATATTGTTTTACACCTAACGACCTAACAAGTTTGTGATTTAAAAAATTTATGAACATAAAATTTAACACACTCTCAATTAAAACCCATAGAAGATCTGTCCTAACTACTACTAAAAAACGGAGAGGAGATTTAAACTCTGCGATGGACAACAAATAATTCTTGTCTGTCACTGGCGCTGGTAATGTCTTTTTAGTACTTCGTACACAAAAACCCTGTCTTGTTGTCGACCAGTGTATATTTTATATTCGCTTACGTATTAAAAAAATTAAGGTACTTAAAATGTAAGATAACATTTTCCATTGTCAAGTAGATATACTTATTTTTAATTGTTAGATTGTAGCGCGTCATTAATGTAAATATACAACAAATACATTTATTTATTTTGTATATTTATAACGAACACTAGAGGCAACAACTGACAAAACAAAAATGCGATTGAAACATCATACTCATATTGCAATAATAAATTACATACATATATACTTAATTTTTCATATTCCGTCCCGAAAAAAAAATAATTTTGCTTGCTTACTCATCTTTTTGCGTGGCACCTGCGTCCTTAAAAAGATGCCAAACTGATATCACAAATGAGCCATTTAATCAAGTAGCGTAATCTGATTTATGTACTTATACGATTAATTATCACATTGTTTTCATTCGCCGTGAGTCACTTTATTGAAAGCCGCATACAATAATAATAAATTCGGAATACGAAAACCTATCGATCGAGATGAAGTGCCTATGGAGGCTGGAGAAGGTGGAGACATACACCCTAGTAATATCGGCAGAGGGAGTGATGATGACTAAATTCGCCAAGAACATCGCGGCATTGGGACTGTCTTATAACATCGTTAGAAATTACCAGAAGGTAATATTATTACAAACTTGTTATATTGCACAAAATGTTTTGAGACAGGATGAATTTCATCCCCTCCCCCGAACCTAATTTCTGCTGGGGAAGGGGCGGAAAATCAACTCATAACCAACTGTCTGCAGCAGATATGGGTGAATGGTTCCCAGCGTTTACGCTGAGAAGTGTGACTATAAAAATATATGTACATGATTTAATAACAACGCAAAATAATATCAAAAATCAAAATAAAATCCAGAATCGAAATTTAAATAGCAATGGAACGCTGCTAATCTGCTCCTCCATTTAACTCCGTAATAGTACTCATAAAGAAAGTACATACATATGTAGGGAGACATAATATCTTAACTGCCTAGTAACCATGAAAGTGTTTTGTTCCGAGCTACTGATGATATACATATGTGTATTGAAAAATACACGGTGGGGATTTTAACTGGAATATATTCGCTAGCGGGGTGGTGAATGATTTGTCAAAAAATTCCCGAGACACGTCAACTTTTAAATGTATTTACCTACATTTTGCAAGTAATGTGAAAAATATAGCCCTTCAGGGGTGGCTGGAACCACCCTCGACATGGTGTTTTGCAAATGCAACCCTATAGCTTGTGACCCCTCATTGTAAAGCTGGTGGAAAGAGGAATCCAACGCACTGATCAAATTTTAATTTTTAGTATTTTTGTAGGGTTGCATACAATTAAAACGTAATTTTATAGTTTAGTTTATTTTTAACGCAACAATTTCGTACTCAAAATGTGTGTTGTTTAGTTTTGGAATGTAAACCTTACTTTTCATATATCCCCACAAAAAATTCCAAGCAATTTTTTGCCACAACTGATATTTGTTATTTTTTGCTAGTGTTTTTACACGGCCGCAAAGAGTAATTTAGTTTGTATGCTGTATTCAGAGTTTGAAACTAAGTGCTATTTCAAATTGGTGAAAATGTCTTATTTAACTGAATCACTAAAAATCGAAATTTTGATGATGATTGGATATGGTGATAGGGCGCGAACTCAATGCGAAGTTGTTCGCTTGTTTCGAGAAACGCATCCTGACTTGCCACCACTAAATCATGGTACCATTAGTAAAATTGAGGCACAATATCGAGAGATGGGTCATGTCAGGAAAGTACCGAGTAAGAGGCAGGCTGTTGTTGATGACGACACGAAGTTGAATTTGTTGCTTGCTCTAGAAGAAAATCCAATCACTCCAGCCCGTCAACTGGCCCGTGATAGTAATCTTAATCACAAAACAGTTTTAAAAATACTTAAATATGAGAAAAAACGCCCATATAAAATGCAAGCTGTTCAAGAGCTACTTGAAGATGATCCAGATCGACGGTTGGAATTTTGCGATTTATTGATGACTTGTATTGATCAAAACCAGTTATCTTTAGAGTGGATAGTTTTTCTCTGACGAGGCTACTTTTACATTAAATGGGCACGTAAATCGCCAAAATTGTCGTTACTGGGCTGAAGAGAACCCCCATTGGATGAGGGAACTTCATACTCAGCGCCCACAGAAAACTAATGTGCGGGCCGGAATAATACAAGATAGAATTGTACGACCATTTTTCTTTGATGACACTCTTAATGGAGCAAGATACTTGCGTTTACTCCAGCACGAACTAATGCCAGTGCTATGTCACTTTTTTCCAAACCCCTTAAACCCTAACTTGACCGACGAGAGGTTATGGTTTCAGCAAGGTGGGGCCCCACCACACTATGCTGCCATTGTTCGTCAGTATCTGGACAGAATTTTTCCCGGTAGGTGCATTGGGAGGCGAGGTAATATTGAGTGGCCAGCAAGATCTCCAGATCTTACACCACTGGATTTCTTTTTGTGGGGACATCTTAAAAGTAGGGTTTACATTCAGAAACCCAACAACATAGCAGATCTGCAGGAAAGGATAAGAGAGGAGATCGGAAAAATAACACCGCAAATGTTGCATAATGTAAGGGCCGAAACCTACCACAGACTGGGATGCTGCCAACAAGTGAATGGTGCACATTTTGAACAATTGTTACGTTGAAAATAAATTTAATTTTTAAATTGTTTTAATTGTATGCAACCCTACAAACATACTAAAAATTAAAATCTGATCAGTGCGTTGGATTCCTCTTTCCACCAGCTTTACAATGAGGGGTCACAAGCCATAGGGTTGCATTTAAAAAATCATGTCGAGGGTGGTTTCAGCCACCCCTGAAGGGCTATATTTTTCACATTACTTGCAAAATGTAGGTAAATACATTTAAAAGTTGACGTGTCTCGGGAATTTTTTTGAAAAATCATTCACCATCCCGCTAGCGAATATATTCCAGTTAAAGTCTCCACCGTGTATAATACATATCAATAGAAAAGAAATAAGAGAACCAGACATAGTACATAATTTTAGCTTCAGTTAGAAGTTTTACATTTGTATTAAATTTATAGGCACATGCCTTTTGAAGGTACCAAACTGAAAGACCTCGAATGGAATCTTCCAAATGAGTATAGATTGAAAAACCGGTTTATGGAAACAGTCACAAAGAACAAACAAATGACTCTAGTCTTTGACTAACAAGTTCAAACCTGTACTAAAGGTGCATGACATGTTAACCTACCACCCTTCCAAGTCCCTTCTCCGTAGTGTTGCTAGATCGGGCGCTACGTTGCCAGTCTCATTACTTAATTTACACAACCCGTACATATGAATATGTTATACGTACGAATAGCTTTTCACACAGAATGATTAAATAAAAAAATACAAATTCTTAAATAAGCTCTATTAAGTTTTATTAGAAACTTAAATTTGGAATTGTCATATACGGTATTGTTTTCTTAACCTTAAAGTAGTTGAGGTTAAAGTTTTCTTAAAACTGTGTATTTTTCGCGTTCCGAACAAGTGTACCTTTTCTGCAGATGATTAAATTACGCATCACACTATCTGGCCCGGATTGAAATTCCTCCATGTAAAAAGAAAATAATGATTAAAAAAAGTAACATGACATATTCGTCAGGTTACAGCGCATATCATCATCATTAGGTTTCGGAAATATGTGCTACAACGCAGGGCTCGGCACTATAAAACTATGATAATGAAAGTATAAACCGTGTTTTTTAAGCGCATTGTAAATCATATACGCGTGTACGTTTGTCCCTGCACACGTACTGAACTGCGTACGCCACTGACCGATCCTGCCAAGACGCCATTTGTAGACCCTTGTATATATGTATATGCAGTAGTACCCCATCCCGGTGTGCAAGGGCAGAATATTCTTAATTCTTACGCAATTTAACACGCGAAACGGCAAACGTATCGTAACGTAAACTCAATCATCGTATTATTTGCGACTATTTATTGTACTTCTGTACCAAATTTGAGCAACGCCGAGTCGGTGGTTTTAAAACTATTTGAAAAAACTTGTTCGCACCGTCCCTTTTTTGGAGGGTTGCAGGACTGTTAATAAAGACTTTAGAGACAAATAAAAAACACGGGTCGGTTTATTTTTGATGTAATATCTGCCATTCATTTTAGGTCCCTTTTTATGAATCACACTGTCTGTGAAATATTGCTATTCTACTTAGGTGTAATAATTACTCTCTAAAATATGATGTAGATCCCATGCTCCTTTATGAAAAAACGAAATACTTCAAATTCCACGACCCGCCAGTGCCATAAACAAATAATAATTTATCGTTCTCTAGATTGTATGTACTCGAGACATTCACGGCTACAACTACCTGTACAACAGAAATGAGCCCGGGACACAATTTCAGGTTTGTCTACTGCACATTCCGCGACCAAGTGAAAATCTACTTTTGGTGCACTATAAATGCTAAATGATTTTATGTAATTAGCGCGTCTGTAGAGTTTTAAAAACAATCGTGGTTAAGGTTTTAGTACTGGGTGTCCCAGAGATTTCTGACCCATTTCGATCGTAAATATCTTTTGAAAGAGCAAACTTAGAAGGCTGCGGTTTATGCTAAATACTTGTTACTTGTCCTATTGGGTGTTTTTGAAATATTGTCCAATTCAACGTTACAATTCGCTACTACTTGAAATACAACACCATATAAAAGCTGTAATATTCCGCTTTCGGAAAATGTATAGCTTGTTACACTTTACTTTCAAAGGGGGTTAGTAATTTGATTTTTAAAAACATCGTGTTTTGGACGTCCCAGAAAATTCTGACCCATTTTGATCACAAATATCTTTTGCAATTAGAGTGAACTTACAAGGATGAGGTTTTCACTAGTCGATTTACTATTTCAAAAAGTTATTTTCGTGCTATGTTAAAACTTTGTCACTTGCCTTACATAATGTTTTTAAAATGTGGTACATCTCAATGCTAAAATTCGCCACTATTTTGAACGCAACTCCCTGTATCTGTTTACACCAAACAAAAGCTGCATTCTTCCGCTTTCCAAACATTTATAGTTTGTTACACTTTACTTTCAAAGTGGATTAGTAATTTGATTTTTGAAAACATCATGTGTTGGACGTCCCAAAAAATTCTGACCCGTTTTGATCCTAAATATCTTTTCACGGAGAGAACGGTTGGATGCGATTTTCGCCAATTGATTTTCTTTTTCAATACATTTTTTTTGTATTAGTTAAGAACTTGTTACTTGCCCTAGAGGGTGTTTTTAAAATATGGCCAATTTCAACATTAAAATTTACCACTATTATGAAACAACATCCTATATATGTTACATGTTACGTTCATTTCCAAGAATGTATGGTTTGTTGCACTTTACCTTCAAACTTTTGTTTGGTGTAAATAGATACAGGGTGTGCATTCAAAATAGTAGCATGTTTTAACGTTGAATTTGACCATATTTCAAAAACACCCTAAAAAACTTTTTGAAATACTAAATCGACTGGCAAAAAACCTCATCCTTCTATGTTCGCTCTATCAAAAGATATTTACGATCAAAATGGGTCAGAGTGTTGGTAAAGAAAAAACATTACAGGACTGCTTGGTATCTGGCAGAGTCGATTCAAAATCTTCAGAAAGTGTTATACGACTATCTCAGCTCAATTTTTTTAAGTTCATTAAGTTAAATTCAAAATTTAACGAATTTATTTAATTTGTTTCTTAGCGTCTGATAATTTCACTCAATTAAAAAAAAGGAACTAAAACACCGCACATTGCCACCAAAAGAGAACCATCTTGTTTTTTTTTTTTTTTATTGACAACCAATGAGAAAACGTCAACAATTTTACAACAACTGAAACCATATTAATTAACACCCACCATCATTTATTAAGGCCCATTGATCACGCTTTTTATCCTTATGCAGCCATCTTCTTTTTCTAATAAGAACCATCGACGACAAGAACTAAAAAACTACTAGAAGTCGTCGACAATGGCCAGAAGAAGTCCCTGATAACTACGGTCAACTCATATGGCATGTGGTCCATCCATACCGGCTCTGCTTATCTACTATGAATTCATGATTTTTGTAAACGATATTGTTGCGATATTTTATCTAGGCGAGTAAAACAAGTAGAACTTTCTAGGATTTTTATTGAAAACAAATACATTTCATGAAAAGAGAATTGTAAATTATGGAATAGTTAAAAAAATAAATGTTCACTCTTGGCATTTTTGTAAATATTAAAGGAACAATAATCTTTTTTGGGTTATTTATTCAGCTGTTTTCTCTATGTCCAATTTATTTGCTAACTATGATATTCAAAAAACGAAAGTACATATTACGATATGTAAATATAGAACAATAAGTATAACATAATGTAAATATAAATTTAAATATCAGATTAATAAGCCTAGGGGCCTATTGGAAGTAAACCGAGAGTGGACTCTCGTTTTACTTCCACCTACGTAGTGGTGGAATTCACGATAAATAAAGATATAGATAAAAAAAAATAAAAAAACATTTTTTAGTGATAAAAGAATGCATTTTTGGTGGATTTATTTTGGTGCTCATATAAAATATCGTCGCATGTTGTTGCCTCAGTTTACCGATGATATGATGGTAGAACCTCCGTTGTATGCAATAGTGCTTAACATGCAATAGTTGTATGCAATAGTGCGTTGTATGCAATAGTGCTTTTAACCTAGTAATTAACATTACTAGGTTAAAAGTAATTTTTATCATGCTCAAGTAAGTTCTGGATATGAAGTCACTGTCCAATTTAATACTATTTATGTACCACCAGTCTAGAATTCTACAATTCTGTTACATTATGTGACAGCCATTATTTATTTTACAATTGTGACAACCATAATCAAAAGTTTCAACGTAATGTATTATAGTACTTATAAGTTTTTAGTATATTTACTATTATATCATCAAAACTTTTTTTTATTTCTATAAATATTCTACCACCTCCTTGTCTTTTTTACTAACGTAAATTATACAGTAGTGTGCCCAGAAATGTTGCCAGGGTTTACGATAATTATCACATGATGAAGGAGAGGACGTTGGTAGAAGAGCTACCACTTTTTTATTTTTAGTAATGGCGGGTGGGACAAATTCGGACCCCCCCCACCTTACCCCATTGGGCACGCCACTTGGCACGTAACGGTACCTATGTACAACTACGAGTATTATACATATAACAATATTATAAGATTATCATAAACAGTTAGGTACCTTCCATGTTGGTAACAAATAAATTATAGTGTATATCGATGACAGCTGTTTCACAAAATAGAAGACGAACTATAATATTAAATTTTTTACTGTAGTTTTTCCAAATTCAACCAGACACCACCTTTGGCGACTGGAAGAATTTTTGTTGGGTCCATCTTGAGGGGTAATTGAGTCTTCTTGTTTAGAGTAACCTTGAAATTTCTCAAAATACACGACAGTCCCACTTTAGTTTGCATTATACCAAATCGTTCTCCTGAAACAAATGTATAACCACAATTAAGTTAAAATTCGTCAGCACAGCTTAAGAAACAATACCTCTTAAATCCAAAATGACAATTTTACAGGAGACACAAAAAACATATTAACTTACACAAATGTTTAAATTGAAATGACTGGTCTTTTGTTTTTATATAATTTGAATTAATAGTCTTGGACATGCCATCCATTGGTAACAGTTGAATATTAGTCTGTATATCGATTTAATTTAATAAACTCAAATTCAATTAAAATGGAGATACGAGGTATTGTTTCTTAAGCATCGATAGGTTAGTGTAGTGTTGTACTTTGTAACAAATCGAAAAACCTCTCCTTATATTTGTTTCTAGATTATGAAAAAAAAAAAATTACTGCAAATTTTCCACAAAGCATTACTGAGATCCCATGGAGTGCTCCAGGTTTTTTGAAAACTTTGTTGACGGTTTTTTCACTATAAATCCTTTCTGTAAGAGGTGTATAGTCATCACCTAAAAAGTGAAGTGGGTCCCATGCGTCGTTTTCAAGATATGGCTAACTGAAATATCACCAACCGCCACAGTCTAACACACACGTGTTTTAGGATTTCCTAGCTGTGCATTAAAAATTCCTAACGCCACAGAAACCTGTAATGGGACTGTACTGGGCGTCAACATCTGAGTCACCATGAGACGAGCGGTGCTGTCTGGAAAGATCGCGGATGTGCTAGAAGGGCTTCGATAATATCTCGCAGCCACCAGAGTTCTCGGTTGACCATCGGGAAATATAAAACCATGTCGGGCCGAGGAGAGTTCAGTTTTTTAAATAAATAGGTACATGGGGGTCGCATTGCAAAACGTACACTAATATAAATACGCATATAAATAGTTGTATATAAATTAATATAGTGTTAATTATATTATTAGTTTGTGTTCGTTATTGTGTTTAGTTAAATTATTGTATTTTAAAAATGTATATTTAATTTTCGTACTAAAATGAACCCGAGTTAAATAAACGTTATATTACACATAGAAGTTTTATAGGAGGGGTTGAAACCGGCATGGCGAAGTTCTTCGAGCAGTCAATTTCTATCGTTAGAGGCATGTACATTTTCCAGGGCGCTGATAGGGTGAAGAGGTACAATTGAATACCCAATGCACTTCCCGTATCTAAATCCCATAGATTTTTTTCTGTTGTGCTATTTAAAATGTAACATTAATGTCAATAGATCAGATAATGAAGACTTGAAACGGAAAATTTCGTTATTTCATCATCAATGAAATCCAGGCTATTCCTGAAGATTTATTTGAATAGAATTGCAATTTAGTATTGTCTGCTTCAATATACCTTCATTGGGAAGCCATAGCGCTGGAGATGGTTCTTCCATTCCTCATAGCAGTGCTGGAATGCATATATTGGAATAGCCTTCAGCTGGTCGGTTACAGCCGTTTGAATGTTTTCTATGGTCCCAAAATGACGTCCGTTGAGGTGATTTTTCAATCTCGGGAAGAGAAAAAAGTCACAAGGACTCAAATCAAGCGAATAAAGAGGTTGAGGAGTCACGAGAATGTTTTCACTGGCTAAACTCGTTTACTGAAATAACTGTGTGACAAGGTGCATCGTCGTGATGCAATATCCAGTTGTTCTTGATGTTTGGTCTCACACGCATGACCCTTTTTCGAAGTTTTTCAAGAAAATCTCCGTAAAAGTGTTGATTTACTATTTGGTCTGGAGCCACAAACTCTTTGTGAGCAATTCCTTGGCTATCAAAAAAGCAAATCGACATGCATACTTGATCTTCGAGTTGCCCATTCTTGCTTTTTTTGGGTCTTGGGTAGTTTGTAGTGTGCCATTCCATGCTTTGGCGCTTGGTTTCCGAGTCGTACTCAAACACCCAAGTATCATCATTAGTAATGACACGTTCCATAATCTGGGGATCATTTTCAATCGATTTCAAAAAGTCAAGACTCCTTTCTCTCCTGGTTTTTGGGAACCATTTTTGCGCAGATTTTTCTCATTCCCAATTCGTTAGCCAAAATCTGATGAACAGTGGTGTGAATCAAATTTAACTCTTCCCCGATCATTGTTCTCATCAACCGACAATCTGAACGCACAAGATCCCGTATGTCATCAATATTTTTAGTGGTTCTTGAAGATGAAGGCCTTCCGCTACGTGGTTTATCTTCAATCGACTCTCTTCTTTCTCGAATGCCTTAAACCACCGAAAAACCTGGGCTCTTGAAAAAACACTGTCTCCGTAGGCGTGTTGAAGTTTTGCAAAATTCCGTTGAGCTGTGTCCAAGTCTGAAGCATAACCTAATAGCACATCGTTGCTCAAAATTAATGTCACTCATTTTTGAAACGCAATAGAAAATACCGGTTTACGAAAACAGTCACAAAGAACAAACAAATGACTAACAAGTTCAAGCTTGTACTGAAGGTTAATTACATGTCAACCTACCGCCCTTCCAAGTCCCATCTCCGCAGTGTTGCTAGATCGGGCGCTACGTTGCCAGTCTCATTACTTAATTTACACACCTCGTATGCGCATGAATCAACCTGCTAGTAGTAGTTTGTATTTACATTATTCCCGAGTTCAGAAACAAATGAAAGTGACTCATTTCTAGAGTATGGAGCGCTACGGGGGATGAAGTGAGCAGGAAACGGATTTCCATAGACGTGCTGTTTTAGAGGGCAGCGGATTACAATATATTACTAATTAATTACTGTTCTCATATACGCGTTTATTAAAACCAAGTAAATAAATTTGCATTTGTCTTGTCGAAATATATAAGTAAAATTGCTATATGTTTACCTTGGTCTGAGTCGCCATCTAGTATGCTAAAATCGGAAGTTGCACTATCATCGTTATTATTAACGTCGATAACAAGGGGCTCTATTAACAGTTCTATTCTTATGTCCAGATCCCAGAATCGCTGCTCCTCTTTAGTAACATGTCCGATACATTTTTGCCATGATTCAGCTGTGATACCTCGAATTGCCTCTTCAAATAAAACTTTTACGTCTTTTAATTTAAAAGTTGTGTTTTTACCTGAGCCCAAATTAGTTCAATGGGGTTAAGTTCATAAGGATAGGGAAGTAAACGAATCACTGTTATTCCATGAACTGCCGCTGTTTCGTCTACCGCATATTTTTCTTTATGCAATTTGGCTATTTCCAGTAAATGTATCTGTAACTGGTTATCGTCAAACGGGATGTTCTTATTCTTAAGCCAAATTTGGCCCTTGCACGTGCCCGTCCCCAGCTATTTCATTCAGCCGCTCTTTCATCGTGAAACATCGATTTCATACCGACGATACCCGACGACACTAACAGTGGACCAGTGTAAAGGGGCATACAGTGCACACGCATGCGGTGAGAAGCTACGCATATGCGTGCGTACTCAATCCATTCGCGCTCAGAGCATTCGTTGAAACTTTTATCGTCGCATATGCGTGCGTCCTCAAATCGCCCCATCCATGTGTGGTAAAAATGTCTAAAGAGTTGGTTATGGTCAGTGCCGCATTTGTAGGCATTAGTAGTTTATTAAAAAAAGAAAAAATATAAGAAAAATAGACGATGGTGCAGTGGCGGTGCGTGATATTTCAGTTAGCCATATCTTGAAAACGACGCATGGGACCCACTACACTTTTTAGGTGATGACTATACACCTCTTACAGAAAGGATTTATAGTGAAAAAACCGTCAGCAAAGTTTGCGAAAAAATTTTCAAAAACACTGGAGCACTCCCTGGGTTCTCAGTAACGCTCTGTGGAATATTTGCAGTATATTTTTTTTCATAATCTAGAAACAAATATAAGGAGACGTTTTTCGATTTGTTACAAAATATTTTTTGTTTCAAAAAGTTATGGCCATTTTAATTTTGGGAAACAAAATGTTCCTATAAAATTAAAATTAAAATGGCCATAACTTTTTGAAAAAAAAAATATTTTGCAACAAATCGAAAAACGTCTTCTTATATTTGTTTCTAGATTCTGAAAAAAATATATACTGCAAATATCCCACAGAGCGTTACTGAGAACCCAGGGAGTGCTCCAGTGTTTTTGAAAAAATTTTTCGCAAACTTTGCTGACGATTTTTTCACCATGAATCCTTTCTGTAAGAGGTGTATAGTCATCACCTAAAAAAGTAAAGTGGGTCCCATGCGTCGTTTTCAAGATATGGCTAACTGAAATATCACGCACCGCCACTGCGATGGTGGATGACGCATTTATTTAAAAGAAGAACTCAACATATGAGCTCCGATTTATTAGTAGATTTGGCTTTAGAACCAAATACCGGACGATTTCAAAACTTTGTACGTATGCCATTAGAAGACTTTGAATAACTAATGTACCTAGAGAAGTAAAATAGGCCCCAAAATCATGAAAAAGATACAGTGTTAAGAAAGGCCATATCTGCTAAAGAGCGCCTAGCTATAACATTAAGTTTCCATACTTAATTATTTTGAAATTGTTTCCATGTACCCTCTTTCTTCGTTTTTGAATAATAGAACTTATTTTTTTCTTTCCCATTATATGGGTTTTTTTTACAGCGAGAGGCCACGCAAACGCCGGGCCGTTTGCGTGGCGTGGTAACGTTCTGGCGCGGTAAAGGACATTCGCATATTCGCACGTTTCTGCGTCCAGTGCGAGTCCGGGCTTAGTCCATGGAGGTACGAAATTATTATCGGCTGCATCGCTACTTACCTCACTGGCGGATCCAGGGGGGGGGGGGCACGGCCCCCCATGCCCCCCCCCCCCTTGGCACCCTTAAAAATTCCAAAAGTATTCTTGTGATAGTCGGTATTTTTCCATAAATGGATTTTTCATTGAAATTCTGAAGTGCCAGGAAAACGCGTGACCTTGAATAAATTTCAAAATTTTCGCCTGAGGCGCCAATATAGGCTCTCGCGGGTCATATGTTGCTTTATCGCTAAAATGTCCCCCCTGAGAAGTGTTCTAGATCCGCCTATGACTTACCTATACATATTCTGGGCCCTTCTCCGAATGGAATATGTGAATACTGCTGTATATTCTTCTTATTAGCTTCGTTGAACCTTTCCGGATCGAAGACCTCGGGATCTTTGAAGTACCGCGCGTCATAGTGGATCCCTCGTATGGGGATAAATACTCTCGTACCCTTCTCGATTACGATGTCCTCATCGGGCACCTTGTAGTCTTTCACACATACCCTGGTTACAAACGATACCGGCGGATACTTCCTCAGCGTTTCTATAAAATAAAATACGTTTTGTATTTGGTATATACATACATATAGGTATGCGAACTTAAATGGGTTAAAATGATATCAACGTGTCCTCTAAGCATTTGACTTATAACTGTAATCCTGAGTCATATCAGGAAAATATAGATAGTTACATATAACCAGCGACGATGATAAACCACGAATATGCTGAAATTCCTTGATCATTTTTTCTTCACTCATTTTAATTCAAAATTTAACTGTATATTATTTTTCATCAATTTTGTTACATTTTTTTCAGGGATGGCAAGAGTAGCGGTTCTTGCGGTTCGGAACCGGTTCCGGAGCGGTTCCACCAGTAGAGAACCGCTTCCAAAAGTGGAACCGGTTCCGTCTCGGAACCGTTTTTTAGAGTAAGAACCGTTTGCTTTGGAAGCGGTTCCGCTGTTTCGGGAATTTTGGAACCGGTTCCAAAACCGCTCCTTTTCTAAACGGTAATGGGATGATTTCGTAAGAACCGGTACGAATACCGATTCCGTACCGGTTCCTGGGGTATTTTTTCTTCTTATTGGTTTAACCATTAGGGGCTGTCCGTAAATTACGTTACACTATGTACTGTAGAACACTTTTTCACCTCCCTCCCCCTTCACGTAATAGGATATTATATCAAAAAGCGATATACCCGGGAGAACGCTATATTCTGGAAGCGTTATGTCCGAGTTTTACTGTACTTACAAACAATAGGAGAAAATATCGAATATATTATCTGGGCCAAGTATGGTCACATTTTTGGCACAAAAAATCAATTAAATTAAGGAGCTTCAGAGTGTTTTTTTCTACTCCGAAATATTTAACGTTACAATTCGGGCTTCCGTTGATCAGATGAAGCAAACTAAAAGTCATTTAGTTGATTATAATTTTTATTAATTATCACTTTTATGTTCAATATCGAACGTGGAATATGGAAATAAAAATATTAACATAATCAAAAATACTAACAAAAATAAACAATAATTATTTTAGGATCACAACAATCCAAAACGTTACACAACCAACCTAGAGGGATGCACACACTTTCGGTACGACTGTGATCTGTAAGGAAGGGAAAACTAACTATTCATGACGTAATTTACGTCTCACCCCCTAAACGGTGGAATCTTCTCAAAATCTAATCAAATTTTGACTGGCGATCAAAATGATTCGTTTATTCCTTCATAAAAAGCATGTTTAACCTTACAAAAGGAGTTCTTTAATATCGCCGGGTACTGCGTTTCGACCGACAATAACGACGTGTGTGTGCAGATTTTGATGCCGTAATTAAGTTTAACTAGTGTACTCCATTAAGAACTTTCTGTATTTTTTTTTAAAACCTCATTTCGCGATCCCTGATCCCTGATTCTGCTGATATAGCCGTTAGTCTAATAATATCGCCTCTTCTTAAAATTCTGTATTATAAATTGCACAAAGAACCGGTTCCTATCTAAGAACCGCTTCCAGAACCAGTTCCAAACGAGAACCGGTAAAATATTTTTTTTGGACCGGTTCCATCTTTTTTAAAAACGGGAACGCTTCCAATACCTCACAAAAATGTTAACCGGTCCTGATTCCAGAACCGCTTCCAAAATAAAACCCCGGAACCGGTTCTGTTGCCATCCCTGAATTTTTTATATAGATATTTATTACAGATGGATGAATTAAGTGACATCCTATTGCGAGTTTATAACATTCACTTAAAAGATAAACAACAAAGCAATGCACGTACTTGAAAATGTGGGGGTTGCAAATGCATATTTGTAAGAAATATGACGCATCTAAAACGTTTTAATTTTTCGAGGTCAAACCTTATAAATTTTAGCACCTTTAAAAATATTTATATAGTTTTTATTATAACTGCGTTTTTACAAGACACTTTCTGCACAATATTTGAAATTCTGCACAAAATTTGAAAATACGCACACACCCACAAGCTATATTATTTATGCTGTGGCTGAACGACAACTAGTAAATTAAACTGTAAAACTAGATTAGGTTCTAACCTAGAGAACATTTATTCCTAACTAAATTTTTCATAAGCTAACTTAAATATACCTACCGTCGATGACTTGCTTCATATACTTAAGCTCGTTCAGTGAATCGTAAGTCATTTGGTTGTTGTGTTTAGTCAGAATTGTTGTCAATTCCTCTCTGACTCTATCTTGAAGGTCCTGGTGGCTGGCTAATTCGAATAAGGCAAAGGTCATCGTGCTGGAGCTGGTCTCAAAACCTGCTATGAAGAAGAGGAAGCATTGGGCCACAATCTCGTTCATCGTTAGTGAACTACCATCGCCTAGAATAAAGGGGATAGTATAAGAAAAGGGAATGCAGAAGGGGAATTTAATCGAATAAACACCTCAATTAATAACGGATGATTCGTTCGGTGTAATGAGAAATGAGCTATAGCAAATGTGAAATAAATGAGTATGAATAATATTAATAATAATCTACAACGTTTTGTACTTCTGAAATCAACGGTGTTATGAATTGCTTTTAATTGTATAGTGTAAATCGATATGTACACTGTCTGCAATTGAAATCGTACCACCAATAAAAATATGGTAAAATCACGTAAAATTCTATCGTAGTCTTCTAGGAATTCAGAGAATTATATTTCTAGGAAGCGATTAAAAAGTGTTTAAGATTAGGTATGCTCTGCCGGGTATGCTGGGGTTCGCAGGGACTATCGGTCACCTTCTGGAAGATCTTGGACAACCACCATCCGAGAAGAGTATCTTGTAAAATGGACATTGTGCCCAACCGCTTCCATTGGTAACTGTTATTGCTCACGAATGATGGATTGTTATAAGTAGACCTGTAGAAAACGAGCTGTAGAAAAGTCGACCTGTAGAGTCCTTAGAAATAACCTTGAACACTTTTTATTCGCTTCCTAGAAATAAGTTATCTCAAGATTATATTATAGTATAAGATCTCAAGATTATAGTCATTCATCAATTGCATTAATAGAAGAGGTTAGAGAATAAACCACGTTCTACAACTACATAGTCATTTTTACTTTATCTCTAGACTTTATTCTAGAGCTCTAAAAAGAATCTTACTCTCGTTCAACAACCCCCCCTCCAGGGATATGGTTGTAACTAAAATTAAATATAAGAGGAATATTAAAAAATTGCGAAACGTATAGGGCCAGCCATATATGAATATATTTTCCTTTGGCTGATGGTGTTGTTTGTTATTCCATGAGAGGGTGGAAGGCAAGGGTGGTTGTATTTTAATGTTAACTAAGGAAGATATTCATGTGATGTATCGTTTTATACGTTTTTAAAGTAGAAAAATTCAAATATCTCATAATACTAATATTGAAAATAACTAAATTACAATAGTTACTTCCCCATTCTCATTTGGTTCACACCAAGATGTTCAGATAAGATTAATGAATAGAAGGTGACTTGATCCAACCAACCGGAAAAGAAGTTAAGGGGGGGAGAATGTGACTTGGTGCAACAAGTCAAGTAGTTAATGAGAAAAAGAACAAAAGAGGGTAAGAGAACAAAAAGATTAATGAGGACCAAAGGAGGACAATGAGGGCAAGGACAGTAAAAGGACAAAGGACATAACCAGGCAAAAAGGAGGACAAGAACGAAGAACGTTATTTTTTTTAAAGAAAGGATATTATTTTAAAATGATATCCAAAATTTATTAAACTCTTTAACGCGAACGTAAAAAATAATTTGTCAATATTTTTATACATAAAAAAATATAAAACGAGACAATCCAAACAAACAGTAGTATAAGTATGTTGCTTAACGTTAATATACCACTGTGCATTTTTTTAAATTGTACTCTTTTTTTACTTCCACATCTACGTGGTATATTCTAATAACCTATTATCGCATATGTCTTCAATGAGTTACTCTAATTAAATATAGAAAAAATTGATGTAGAAGTAATTGTGTAATTCGTGTTATAGTCAACATATTTTAATAACATGTGCAAAAGCTTCGAAGACTGTATTGAAAATAAATAAACTTCACATAAAAGAAAACCTTTGGTAGTATAGCAAAATAATTTATCTAAAACTCTAACACATACACAGACATTTAAAGTATCCATGAGCTCAAACATACCTACATATCCGTCATCTTGTCCCTTTTTTTCGGTCTTCATGTCAATTAGCAGCTGCAGCAGGTCCATCCTCTTGTAGTTGTTCTCCAATCTGTAACGGACCGTGTCCTCCACTACCTTGGTGTAGAACTGGCTAACTTCCGGGTTTATCAGCTTGACGCCCAATGCTCTGGCCAGTGCCGGGAAGCTCTGCGCAAACATGTCTTTAACTTGGCCAAGTTTGTTCCTGGACAACAATATCTTTGAGTGTGCCCTGAAAGGGGAGTCGGGTTGCTCGAAGCTGTTGCATTCTATACCAAAAGCACATGAACCAATGATGTCTGTAGAGAAACTACCTGCGAAAAAAATCAAAAACTATGACTTAGGATAGATAATCTTGAATGAATTTAAATAATGTCTTGTGTATCAACATGTCAACACCTGACCCAAACCTCTGATTATGCAAATATGATATTTAAGAAATTTCCTTTCTATAACGTACGTACCTATACTTACAATTAGCATATGCTTAATAAAGTCATTTTCCAATATTCAACCCATAAGGATGTAAAATAATATTCATGATTTTTTAATTTTTTCTTAGACTCGATGAGATTTGATTTTCTATCTACAAGTGTTACCATATATAAATGACAAAACATATTCAAGAATTTGTCCTAATCAACCCATAAAAAACGAAACTGTGTTTGGGTGCTTTTAAAAAATATTATTTAAATAATTAATTAATTAAATAAGTATATTTCTTCACTGAAGTTTTAACCAAAATGTGATTTTTCTATGAAGGCTTTAATTTCTCAACCAGACGCCGATCTTTGCCTTCATGGTAAATTCAACCATTCAATTCAAATCATTAAATTTAGGTACACATTTCCAAGGCGGACTTTTCCAAGTGTGCACAAAAAAATTGTTTTCATCTATAATACATTTCTTAGACAACCATTTTAGTAAAAATACATATTTTCGATATTCTACGAAACTTTGAAACATTGATTCAAGTATTTTTTAATGTACGCAATTAGTACATTAGTTTTTTTGATCAAACATAAATTTATTTCTTAAATATTTAGATAAGTTCTACATTTTTCCTGAGGTGCATCGAAATTCTGAATTCAGGTGTTGGAAGTTTCACTGGCTAAAGCTTGAAGTTTACTTAAGATATCCTTGATGTCTACAGCGTCAGTGTTGCTAATGTTTGCCTGAATATACGTCTCCATGACCAGACCGCAGTCCACTAGAGTTTGGAACATCGCCTTCAGTTTGCCAGAGGTAAAAGTTGGAGTCAATTTGACCCTCAGATTCCTCCATCGTTTACCTCCCAAAGCAAAAAGGTGAGCACCTAGAAATCAAAAAATAATATTACCATACCATTTTTAAAGGGTAAAGTGAACGAGTTTATGAGAAAATAATTGCTCCTTCAAATCAGGAAAACAGTTTCTTGTAGTATTTGATTATTAAGGAAAGTTTCTCTAATTCATAAATACCTGTGAAGTAATATGAAACTGTAAACAACATAGTGTATATTCCACTAATTCTAAACTAAATTACTGGAAATTACACATAAACGACTTTAGTATTTATATTCCTATTTCAGTAGTTTTCATTGGAAGCAATAAAGATTTATTAATATTAGTTCGCCGACTTTATAGTCACACTTTTCGGCGTAAACGCTGGGAAACATTCACCCATTCCTGCTGCTTATTATTGGTATTATTATTATTATTATTATCATTATTATTATTATTATTATTATTATTATTTCGCCGACTTTATAGTCGCACTTCTCAGCGTAAACGCTGGGAAACATTCACCCATTCCTGCTGCAGACAGTGATGGCTTGATATCTCATCCCCGCCTCCAGCAGAAATTAGGCTCAGGCGAGGGGAGGAAATTCATCCTGTCCCAAAACCTTTCTAACAATGTGACAAGTTTGTAGTACAACTGCCTTCTGGCCATTTCGAATAATATTATAAGACAGTCCTAATGCCGCGATGTTCTTGGCGAATCTGGTCGTCATCACTCCTTCTGCCGATATAACTAGGGCGTACGTCTCCACCTTCTCCAGTTTCCATAGGCGCTTCAGCTCGATTGATAGATTTTCGTATTTCGCGATCTTCTCCCGTTCAGTCTTCTGAATGTTGTGAGTAAGTGGCACTGCGATGTCTATGATGATCCCTCTTCGTTGTTCCTTGTTGATCAGTACAATGTCTGGTCGGTTGAAGTCCACTGTTCGGTCGGTGATGATTAGCCTATCCCAGTACATCACTGTTGTTTCCGATTCCAGCACAGCTTCCGGGGCGTATTTGTAGTATGGCGGAGCCGTCGCTAACAGGCCATACTTGAGTGCCAGTTGTTGGTGGACCATCTTCGCAAGTTGGTTGTGCCTGCCGAGATATGCTGACTCTGCTAGCGCGGGACACCCTCCTATTATGTGCTCTATAGTTTCGCCTGCAGATCCACATTTCCTACATATGTCTTCGACGTCGTCTCTCAGGATATGCTTCTGGTAATTTCTTGTTTTTATAACCCTGTCCTGAATGGCAGTCAAGAAGCCTTCGGTCTCGGGGTACAGATAGCCGTATGTAAGCCATTTTAACGAATTTTCTTTGTCGATGTGGTCTGGCTGTAGCAATTTCGGAAAACGTCCCTGCAAAGCATGTTCCATCCACTGGGTCCGGAGCTCCTCTTCTGTTGGTACGTCGACCGGAATAAGTTCACATCCCAGGCTCAAAGGCGTGTATCCAGCGTCCTCTCTTGCTACTGTTGTTATTAGCGGGTCCCTGTTCGTTAGCAGCTTTCTTCTTAAGGAAGCTTCTTGATTAAGGCACTGATTTTTGATGTTCAATAGACCTCTCCCACCTCGTCTTCGCGGCAGGTAGAGTCTGATTACGGAAGAGTTAGTGTGTAAGTGCCTGAACTTAGTTAGGAGCCGCCTGGTAAGTCGGTCGAGCTCATCGAGATCAGTAACGGACCACTTGACGATTCCGAAAGAGTATGTCAGCACTGGGACAGCCCACGAGTTGATGGCTTTGATAAGATTGCCTCCAGATAAAAGCGTATTCAGCAACTTTGTCACGCGGCTCTTGTATTTCTCTTGGAATTCTTTCTTCAGTTGTGTGTGGTTGATCCTGCCGTCTTGACACACTCCCAAGTAACGGTATTGCTCTTCCGGTGGTAGTTGATGGATGTCGGCATATACCTCTGGATTGTTATGAGGTGCTCCCTTCACAATACTCAATGTGGCGCACTTATCCAGGCCAAAAGGACATTTTGATGTCGTCGCTGAAGGTCCTAGTAGTTCCAATGAGGGCCTGGAGATTTGCCTTGGTCCCACTGAATAGTTTCAGATCGTCCATGTAGAGCAGGTGAGTGAGTGTTGCTCGGCTTCTCATGTTGATCTTGTACCCAGCTGTTGTTTTATTGAGTACTGTAGATAATGGATTGAGTGCCAAGCAGAACCAAACCGGCGAGAGTGAATCACCTTGGAAGATTCCCTTCTTGATCTCAACTTGACCTTTGTTCCCTCCAGAGACCCAAATGTTTGTTTTCCATGACTGCATAAGATGTTGGAGAAGAGCTCTTATCCGCGGGCAGACCTTGTAAATTTCCAGGACTTTAAGTAGCCAGTCGTGAGGTACCGAGTCGAACGCCTTGCTGTAGTCGATGTAACACATATGCAGGTTTCTTCTTCTTACTTGGGCCTGCTTCAATACCACAGCGTCGATTGTCAGTTGATGTTTACACCCCCGCTGCGCCTCTGATGCATCCCTTTTGTTCTTCCTCAAAGATGTTGTTTTCCAAGCAGTGACGATAGATTTTTTTCATTTATGATAGACGTGAACAGCTTATATATTGTGGACAGACACGTGATGGGTCTGTAGTTCTTCGGTTGTGCAGCATCACCCTTTTTGAAAAGCATGAACGTATTGCCTGTCATAAGGAAATCAGGTACGACATGTGGATCGTTGATCGCCTCCGTGAAACACTTTGCCAGAATACCATGAGATGCAGGTAGGTGCTTCAGCCAGAAATTTTGTATCCCATCGGGGCCTGGTGCTTTCCAGTTCTTGGTTCTCTTGATTGCCGAGGTTACGTCCTCTTCTGTAATAATTCCGACAGCCATTTGGTTGAGACCTTCGTTGTGTGCTTCAATTTCCTCAATCCATGGCGCGTTCCCGTTGTATGTGTCGGCGTCACTCCAGATGGAATTCCAGTATGTTGTGAATCGCACTGGATCGATTTCTGCAGGTTGTTCTTCCCCCTGTTTCTCCAAGCTCGTCAAAAACTGCTTTTGGTTGTTCTCGAACGCAGCATTCTGTTGTTTTCTTTTTGTCAGCTTGTTGTATCTACGTAGCCTGACACCCTTCGCTTTCGCCTTTTGTCTCAGAAGATCTTTGAGGTTCA
The DNA here is from genome assembly GCA_029963805.1 of Aromia moschata. Taxonomy (NCBI): domain Eukaryota; kingdom Metazoa; phylum Arthropoda; class Insecta; order Coleoptera; family Cerambycidae; genus Aromia; species Aromia moschata. The sequence goes on along the minus strand of JAPWTK010000412.1, from coordinate 305,477 downwards.
ATAGTTGTTGCCGATGGTCTGCATTATTCAGATCTATCTGCGCCTTTCTAGCTATGGCTTGTGTTTTAGCCATGACCCTTCGAGAGTTGTTTCCTGCTAGATTCACTATTCACTGAGGACATCAGCGTCAGCTCTATACTCGTCGATGTTCTTCTCAAGCCTCTTCTTCCACATGGGGGTGTCACTGTCCTTGTTCTTTCGGTTGGGGTTTGGGGTATATACTTGCTGTCCGTTCAATTCGAGGATGAGTGCTGAGGCACAATACACACCCAAATGTGCCTTTTGTAGATCATTTGTGCCATTCAAATATTGTTGCAAAATACTGTTGGCACTGGATATTATGTCACGCGCTTTATTGACATTCCTGAGTTTAGGTATTCTGGGCCTATTTAGTGGATTCATGAACTCATAGTGGGTCACTAGTTGTAGAAATCGTTCTCGTCGTTCTTCATGTTGGCTTCTCGGTAGGTGTACATCACTAATTCTTCCCTCTGATCTGGACGATGATGGCGTTCGGGAGATACGTCTTTGCTGTGGCTGGATTTCTTCTTCCGCGCGTACTTCCGGTAGATTTTGGAACTCCTCTTGTTGGTATAGGATCTGGCCGGCTTCTCTCTTGACTTCCTGTAGTTGAAGATCTGTGAGGTAGCGCTTCCTAACGATGACGTTTTTCCTATCTACAATATTTTGTTCAGAGATGTTGAAAGTGGGATTTCTGCGTAGGAATTCGGCATGTAATGAATGTCTCCATCCAGGGAGCGGCTCGTCTCTGCAGTGGTTGATGATGTAGAACGTCCTCATAACTTCTATGTTCATTTCGACGGTCCACCTCAACCTTCTGGTATCTTCTCTCCTTCGGGCAGCCCTCCGTCGCACGGCAGGCGAACCCTGGGGTAGAGGGGCTTCGTAGTCTTCGGCCCTTCTCGTGTCGTCCACTCCTCTGTTTGGCTGTGAGTTTGAGTTTGGGTTTGGCGCTGTAGCTTCTTGAACGACAGGTGCCCGCCTCCTCAGCTGTCTGCCACCGACGTCCCGCATGCTGTCATGTCCAGCGCCGGCTCCAGACATGCCCTGGCGAACCCCAGGTTATTATTATTATTATTATTATTTCGCCGACTTTATAGTCACACTTCTCAGCGTAAACGCTGGGAAACATTCACCCATTCCTGCTGCAGACAGTGATGGCTTGATATCTCATCCCCGCCTCCAGCAGAAATTAGGTTCAGGCGAGGGGAGGAAATTCATCCTATCCCAAAACCTTTCTTACAATGTGGCAAGTTTGTAACAATATTGCCTTCTGGCCATTTCTAATGACATTCAAAGATAGTCCTAATGCCGCGATGTTCTTGGCGAATCTCGTCGTCATCACTCCATCTGCCGATATTACTAGGGCGTACGTCTCCACTTTCTCCAGTTTCCATAGGCGCTTCAGCTCGATTGACAAATTTTCGTATTTCGCGATCTTCTCCCGTTCAGTCTTCTGAATGTTGTGGGTAAGTGGCACAGCGATGTCTATGATGATCCCTCTTCGTTGTTCCTTGTTGATCAGCACAATATCTGGTCGGTTGAAGTCCACTGTTCGATCGGTGATGATTAGCCTATCCCAGTACATCACGGCAACTTCCGATTCCAGCACAGCTTCCGGGACATATTTGTAGTATGGCGGAGCCGTCGTTAACAGGCCATACTTGAGCGCCAGTTGTTGGTGAACCATCTTCGCAAGTTGGTTGTGCCTGCCGAGATATGCTGACTCTGATAGCGCGGGACACCCTCCTATTATGTGTTCTATAGTTTCGCCTGCAGATCCACATTTTCTACATAGGTCTTCGACGTCGTCTCTCAGGATATTCTTCTGGTAATTTCTTGTTTTTATAACCCTGTCCTGAATGGCAGTCACGAAGCCTTCGGTCTCGGGGTACAGATAGCCGTCGGTAAGCCATTTTAATGAATTTTCTTTGTCGATGTGGTCTGGCTGTAGCATTTTTGGAAAACGGCCTTGCAAAGCATGTTCCATCCACTGGGTCCGGAGCTCCTCTTCTGTTGGTACGTCGACCGGGATAAGTTCACATCCGAGGCTCAAAGGCGTGTAACCAGCGTCCTCTCTTGCTACTGCTGTTATTAGCGGGTCCCTGTTCGTTAGCAGTTTTCTTCTTAAGGAAGCTTCTTGATTAAGGCACTGATTTTTGATGTTCAATAGACCTCTCCCACCTCGTCTTCGCGGCAGGTAGAGTCTGATTACGGAAGAGTTAGTGTGTAAGTGCCTGAACTTAGTTAGGAGCCGCCTGGTAAGTCGGTCGAGCTCATCAAGATCAGTAACGGACCACTTGACGATTCCGAAAGAGTATGTCAGCACTGGGACAGCCCACGAGTTGATGGCTTTGATAAGATTGCCTCCAGATAAAAGCGTATTCAGCAACTTTGTCACGCGGCTCTTGTATTTCTCTTGGAATTCTTTCTTCAGTTGTGTGTGGTTGATCCTGCCGTCTTGACACACTCCCAAGTAACGGTATTGCTCTTCCGGTGGTAGTTGATGGATTTCGGCATATACCTCTGGATTGTTATGAGGTGCTCCCTTCACAATACTCAGTGTGGCGCACTTATCCAGGCCAAAGGACATTTTGATGTCGTCGCTGAAGGTCCTAGTAGTTCCAATGAGGGCCTGGCTTTCTGAGTTGCTCGGCTTCTCATGTTGATCTTGTACCCAGCTGTTGTTTTATTGAGTAGTGTAGATAATGGATTGAGTGCCAAGCAGAACCAAACCGGCGAGAGTGAATCACCTTGGAAGATTCCCTTCTTGATGTCAACTTGGCCTGTGTTCCCTCCAGAGACCCAAATGTTTGTTTTCCAAGACTGCATAAGATGTTGGAGAAGAGCTCTTATCCGAGGGCAGACTTTGTAAATTTCTAGGACTTTTAGTAGCCAGTCGTGAGGTACCGAGTCGAACGCCTTGCTGTAGTCGATGTAACACATATGCAGGTTTCTTCTTCTTACTTGGGCTTGCTTCAATACCACAGCGTCGATTGTCAGTTGATGTTTACACCCCGCTGCGCCTCTGATGCATCCCTTTTGTTCTTCCTCAAAGATGTTGTTTTCCAAGCAGTGACGATAGATTTTTTTCATTTATGATAGACGTGAACAGCTTATATATTGTGGACAGACACGTGATGGGTCTGTAGTTCTTCGGTTGTGCAGCATCACCCTTTTTGAAAAGCATGAACGTATTGCCTGTCATAAGGAAATCAGGTACGACATGTGGATCGTTGATCGCCTCCGTGAAACACTTTGCCAGAATACCATGAGATGCAGGTAGGTGCTTCAGCCAGAAATTTTGTATTCCATCGGGGCCTGGTGCTTTCCAGTTCTTGGTTCTCTTGATTGCCGAGGTTACGTCCTCTTCTGTAATAATTCCGACAGCCATTTGGTTGAGATCTTCGTTGTGTGCTTCAATTTCCTCAACCCATGGCGCGTTCTCGTTGTATGTGTCGGCGTCACTCCAAATGGAATTCCAGTATGTTGTGAATCGCACTGGATCGATTTCTGCAGGTTGTTCTTCCCCTGTTTCTCCAAGCTCCTCAAAAACTGCTTTTGGTTGTTCTCGAACGCAGCATTCTGTTGTTTTCTTTTTGTCAGCTTGTTGTATCTACGTAGCCTGGCACCCTTCGCTTTCGCCTTTTGTCTCAGAAGATCTTTGAGGTTCAATAGTTGTTGCCGATGGTCTGCATTATTCAGATATATCTGCGCCTTTCTAGCTATGGCTTGTGTTTTAGCCATGACCCTTCGAGAGTTGTTTCCTGCTAGAAATTCACTGAGGACATCAGCATCAGCTCTATACTCGTCGATGTTCTTCTCAAGCCTCTTCTTCCACATCGGGGTGTCACTGTCCTTGTTCTTTCGGTTGGGGTTTGGGGTATATACTTGCTGTCCGTTCAATTCGAGGATGAGTGCTGAGGCACAATACACACCCAAATGTGCCTTTTGTAGATCATTTGTGCCATCCAAATATTGTTGCAAAATACTGTTGGCACTGGATATTATGTCACGCGCTTTATTGACATTCCTGAGTTTAGGTATTCTGGGCCTATTTAGTGGATTCACGAACTCATAGTGGGTCACTAGTTGTAGAAATCGTTCTCGTTGTTCTTCATGTTGGCTTCTCGGTAGGTGTACATCACTAATTCTTCCCTCTGATCTGGACGATGATGGCGTTCGGGAGATACGTCTTTGCTGTGGCTGGATTTCTTCTTCCGCGCGTACTTCCGGTAGATTTTGGAACTCCTCTTGGTGGTATAGGATCTGGCCGACTTCTCTCTTGACTTCCTGTAGTTGAAGATCTGTGAGGTAGCGCTTCCTAACGATGACGTTTTTCCTATCTACAATATTTTGTTCAGAGATGTTGAAAGTGGGATTTCTGCGTAGGAATTCGGCATGTAATGAATGTCTCCATCCAGGGAGCGGCTCGTCTCTGCAGTGGTTGATGATGTAGAACGTCCTCATAACTTCTATGTTCATTTCGACGGTCCACCTCAACCTTCTGGTATCTTCTCTCCTTCGGGCAGCCCTCCGTCGCACGGCAGGCGAACCCTGGGGTAGAGGGGCTTCGTAGTCTTCGGCCCTTCTCGTGTCGTCCACTCCTCTGTTTGGCTGTGAGTTTGAGTTTGGGTTTGGCGCTGTAGCTTCTTGAACGACAGGTGCCCGCCTCCTCAGCTGTCTGCCACCGACGTCCCGCATGCTGTCATGTCCAGCGCCGGCTCCAGACATGCCCTGGCGAACCCCAGGTAGCGACCCATCACTACTAATGCTTATATTCATTGTTCATGTTTGTATCTTTTTCTTTGGGGGTGAAAAAGACAAAAATATCCCTTTTCAAAGCCAATTTGAGCAAGAGCCACTCTTCTGCCAAAGACTGGACAAGAGCCACTCCTCGCTCAAACCTAGCCTCGGGAATTTGATGCCGTGTAAGTCCCCGGCCCGGACGGGGGTATTCGGAACACCATGTGCCGCGTTCCTGCGGCGGCTGAAGTAAGCGGGTTTGCCACACCCGAGAACAGGGAACTGCCACCAAGCCTGCTCCTTCGTGCTTTGGCTGGAGTGCGCGGGGTTGCCACACCCGAAAACAAAATTACCCTCACTAACTTTGCTTCTCCGTGCGTAGCTGGGTTATGCGGGGTTGCCAGTCCCGAAAGCAAAGTTACTCTCTCTAACCTTGCTCCCCCATGCATAGCCGGAGTACGCGGGTTTGCCACACCCGTAAACAAAATTGCTCTCACCAACCCTGCTTCTCCGTGCGTAGCTGGGGTATGCGGGGTTGCCAGTCCAGAAAGCAAAGTTACTCTCACCAACCTTGCTCCCCCATGCATAGCCGGAGTACGCGGGTTTGCCACACCCGTAAACAAAGTTGCTCTCACCAACCTTGCTTCTCCGTGCGTAGCTGGGGTATGCGGGGTTGCCAGTCCCGAAAGCAAAGTTACTCTCACCAACCTTGCTCCCCCATGCATAGCCGGAGTACGCGGGTTTGCCACACCCGTAAACAAAGTTGCTCTCACCAACCTTGCTTCTCCGTGCGTAGCTGGGTTATGCGGGGTTGCCAGTCCCGAAAGCAAAGTTACTCTCTCTAACCCTTGCTCCCCCATGCATAGCCGGAGTACGCGGGTTTGCCACACCCGTAAACAAAATTGCTCCTCACCAACCTTGCTTCTCCGTGTAGCTGGGGTATGCGGGGTTGCCAGTCCCGGAAAGCAAAGTTACTCTCACCAACCTTGCTCCCCCACGCATAGCCGGAGTACGCGGGTTTGCCACACCCGTAAACAAAGTTGCTCTCACCAACCTTGCTTCTCCGTGCGTAGCTGGGGTATGCGGGGTTGCCAGTCCCGAAAGCAAAGTTACTCTCACCAACCTTGCTCCCCCATGCATAGCCGGAGTACGCGGGTTTGCCACACCCGTAAACAAAGTTGCTCTCACCAACCTTGCTTCTCCGTGCGTAGCTGGGGTATGCGGGGTTGCCAGTCCCAAAGCAAAGTTACTTTCACCAACCTTGCTCCCCCATGCATAGCCGGAGTACGCGGGTTTGCCACACCCGTAAACAAAGTTGCTCTCACCAACCTTGCTTCTCCGTGCGTAGCTGGGGTATGCGGGGTTGCCAGTCCCGAAAGCAAAGTTACTCTCACCAACCTTGCTCCCCATGCATAGCCGGAGTACGCGGGTTTGCCACACCCGTAAACAAAGTTGCTCTCACCAACCTTGCTTCTCCGTGCGTAGCTGGGGTATGCGGGGTTGCCAGTCCCGAAAGCAAAGTTACTTTCACCAACCTTGCTCCCCCATGCATAGCCGGAGTACGCGGGTTTGCCACACCCGTAAACAAAGTTGCTCTCACCAACCTTGCTTCTCCGTGCGTAGTTATTATTATTATTATTATTATTATTATTATTATTATTATTATTATTATTATTATTACACATTCTATTTATCGTGTTGATGCGTGTGATGTAAAGTGAATTGTATAAATTGTGATCGTTATTATTATTAAATTATCACCCATAGGATCGTCCTTTTCGTTCACATACACCCCTCTATCTACAAAGTGGTTAAAGTCTTTGGCCATGACGTTCTTGACTAGTTCAATATCCACGGGCATGTATATGGGACTAGACAGGCTGTAGATTCCAACATGTCTGAAACCTAAAACACACGGGACATATATTATATTGTACAGAATAGTATGTACCATAAAACTTTCATTTATTTGATAAAGAAAGTAATGTTAGGAAACTAAGAAACTTGAAAAGATTTCCTAACCATTCAATAACAAAAAAAAAAACACCCTCACTTACACACTTAGTTTGAAATTAGTACATTACTTGTTGCAGTACCTGGGAAAATAAAAAAAATTGTCATTCAAAACACCAATTTTCAGTCAAAACCCACAAATGTGTAGTGTTCAAAATAGGATTTTGTTTTTGTCTGTGCAAGCAATCGTGTACGGCCGCGCTCAATCTAGTCTTATCGACTATCCCAATCCTTCTCCCGTAAGTGCGCAACTGAAATCGAGCCAAAATTATGTAACAATTTAAAAACCTCACCCTTGGCCCTCGCCTTATTGTATACTGCATCTACGGCACCCCTCAAGTCTGATTTCCCAGAAAGAGGGTTTTGGAGGTTTCCGAAAATCGAGGGAGGTTCAATGTACGGCATGTTCTTCCTCTTCCAGTATTGCTGCGTCCATTTCCAAGTAGGCGTAGCCCACAGCCACCAAGGCTATAAAGATGCGAAGCAGGTCCAGTAAGATGGCTCCAATCATGTTTTCCTGAAACACTTTTTTTTAGTTAACTCTTGGATAGTCGTAAAAATGAGGTCATAAGCGACAAAAAATACGAAATTTAGCATTGTCTGCCGCTGGTAAAACTAGGTGCAGATCCATTCCTGCAATACTCTATACCACCCCACACGTCCACATTTCCGGAAGATATTTCGCATTTGTGCAAGAGACAAAAGGTCAAAACGTATTGTAAATTTTGTAATTTATTTACAAGCCATATTAATTATGCAGTGCAAATGCTGTATTATGATTGTGAAATAAAATAAAAAATAAATGATGATAACTAGAGCTCGGAGGGTTAATAATAGATGCGTACTTTGCTAAGGGCGGCTCCAAGATACTACTATCAGTGCGTTCCGAAATGTCAAACAGGTCTTACCTCATATATGTGATTGTTGAAGCCCAACTAATCGGCAAAGGAAGCATAATCACAAGACACAAAACTTGTAAATAGATGGTAACCGACGCTACAACATATCCGTACCACTTGAGTTTCCATAAATTACACAGGCACACAAAAAAAATGTCAAGACCCAGAGGGTAGACCCCCTACCCCGCTGTTTTTGGGGTCGCTGAAACCGAATATGAGCGAATCGGCGAAGTCCGAAATAAAATTTTAGTTCGAAATTTTTTTAAAAATCAGGGGTCGAAAGTGACCCGAAACGGACCAACGGGCCGAATTCCAAGCCGAAACGTGTCCGGGCGTTTATCTCTCCGACGCCTCTAAAGGGTCGAAATCGCTCTCGTGGGTTTCGAGAGCGGCCCGACTCCGTGGCTCCGCTCCCGGACGTCAGACACGAAAATGCCAGAGGACTTTTCCGGAGAACGCCGGGAGTAGAATTTGGCGGAAGAGTGATCGGCGAACTCCTAAAGGAATTTCTAGTTCGAAATTTCGAAAAAACATCTGGGGTCGAAAGTGACCCCGAAGCGTACTATGGTACCGAATTCCAAGGTGAAACGTCCCTGGGCGTTTTTCTCTCCGACGACATAAAATGGTCGAAATCGCTCTCCGTGGGATTCGCGAAGACGCCGCCGCCCGTAGCTCCGCCCCCGAGCGACGGACGCCCGTGACCCTCCTATACTTTTTCGTAGACCTCTCGGGGTTGAAGCCGATCCCCGCCTCCGTTTTCCCTTCCCGTCGATTTCACGAAATGTTCCCCTTCCCCCACGCCTCTGAAATGTTTTTGAATTTTTCCCTCGGGGCGAGGACTGGCCCTCCTAAGATTTTGAGTCGATCGGCCCCTCCGTTGCCAATCTGTGAATTGCTTCAAAAGTCACATTCCTCCTACGATTTTAAGTTGACAAAACTCACATTATCCATATCCATCAATGAAAAAGCTTAAAGCGATAAACGGCCGACTGCCGAATGTGAGTTTTGCTTCTCTTCTTGTTTTGCTTTCCTAGATGGTTGGTTCCGTGTTTTTCCGATATACCATTCAGTATGTTTCCAAGTTTCTTTTCTTAGCTTAACTTCATGAATTTTAGTGTAAAAAATAATATAATGTAGAATAATTTGGAGCAAAACTACCACTATCCAAAAAGTTGTATCAAAACTCACATTATCCAAATTTTAATTCACTTTCTTGGAGTCAAATCACTTAAGTCAGTTAAGGAGAGAGCCTTAAATCACTTGAACAGTGAAGTGAGTTATTCCTTCTTCCTGAAAAATTTTTGGATAATGTGAGTTTTGCATCTGTACCCCTCCAAATACTAGTTTCATATTCACTATAGGATTGTCAATATTAGGATAACAGTTTCGGCAATCACTACATTAGCTATGTTCTATCCTTTAACATCCGTTGTGTCGCCAATATTAAGCCATATAAGATTTATCATGCAATTCCGAGACGATATATTTTTTTATGTCCTTGCACCGCCGTGCTACTGTATAGTTTTGTTTCTGCAGGCAAACTAACTTCACGTACTTTCCACTCACAGCGTTCTGGACAATTTGTCTGAACTGTATATTCCAATATGATTATTTCGTTGAAGCGTTATTTCATTGAACTACGATTGTACTATGTACATATGTACAGGAGTTGACGATATAAATAAATCAAAATAAATAAATCATACCACATATATATTGACATTCTCCCTCTAAGAGTCATTACAACTGTGCAGAGGGATAATACACATGGAAAACACGTAGGACACACAACCAAACCCTGTAACAGGTGTCAATTACCACAGGCGGGATTCGAACCCGCGCGGATAATAGCTCTCGGAGTAATCGCCATCTACTCACCTGGCGCTTTACCCACTGAGCTATCGCCGCGGTAATATACTATACTATGTAGCACATAATGAGCCATCCAAAAAAAAAAAAAAAAAAAAAAGTCGGCAAAGTTTTTTCAAACGTATTTTTTAATCTTATATCTTAAATTTAAAACCTTATTTAATTTTCAAAGCTGTTACCGCCATTATGTATTTAACAAATTGTGTCAGTCATTTGTCAAAAGTGTGACAACAACTAAGTTTCGCTTCGAGCTTCGACACATAACCGCTATTTCCATCGCTCTCGTTCATATCCAGATTTGATGACTCTTTGGATAGCTCGTTACAACAATATTCCAGTCGCGTGAAGACCGGTCCTGGAATGTATTATTAATCTACGAGCTCTAATGATAACAGAATCTAACGTAATATGTGGGCATAGTATTTCCAATTTCACTTTAAAATATCATAAATTCAGCGTCTTTACCAGACATGTTCGTTATTATGATTCTGTAAAATAGCATAGTATAGCCAGCGCTTGGGCTATAGATAAATTTTATCCCTTCGTGTATGAAACGTACTCGACCAGATTGTACAATTGCACTGTTCCTTAGAATGGTTTGCTCTCACGGCAAGATAAAAAAATGTTTGAGAGCAGGACCACTACGAAATAACCGGACAACACCGGATGGAGTACACGACAACAAATGGGGTAATGGAAGATATAGATAATCCAAGGGGATGACCCAATAATTTAATGAACGTATGAATTGAATTGAATTGAATTGAAGCCCCACAATAAGGAAATCAATACACGTAATTAAATCCTCAAAATAAACAGTATTGACTTACAATAATGTGGTGTGGCTTTTTTTTCTGTTATCTAAGGAAGATATATGTTGCTTGGAAAAATCTAATACCAGCAGGTGGTCGACATAAATCGTACAAAAAAATAATATGTATATCCAGCTAGACTGCAATTGTGTAACCCTGGGCAAACGGAAAATACTAATAAACGAAAGGATACACTAGAGACACAGTAATATTTAGAATTTCCACAAAAATCCCACTACGAGTAGACCTTCTACGACTAGCGAGTAACTGAACTCTTGAACATTATTTGCCTCCAAAATTTATTTCACTCCTTATTTAAAAGGAGTGCGAAATGTTAATGGGAATAATAAGAACATAAATTATGAATGCATTTAGGGAATTACATGTAACTTTGGAGAAACTCTTCTAAGAGCAGAAAATAAAATTTAAAAATGACAATTTGAACGAATGATAGTACCTACGGACAGTACCTACCTATGGTAACTGGAGAAGGAGTACAAATACCTTGGCTATTTACTTAAACAAGGGCTATGTCAGTGGGTGTAAATGATCTTTATCAACTGTACAGGTAGTTGCTTATACTTAAGCCCAACAACTTAACGATAATGAACTTTATAGATGTCTGAATGTTACAGAGTATTCTATTATCTCCCTCGCCCATTTTTATAGCACTCTGTTCGCTGTGTGATTATTCAAATTTATGTTAAAAATGATTTCATCTAATTTGAATACATTTTTGTAATAAGTGTTCTCTCAGTATTAGTTGGCTCGTAGTGTCCCATGACCTCAATGATCCTATAACTCTGACCCCAATGATTTCATGATCCCACTGATTTCAATTCCAATGTCACGACGCCAATGACACCACTGAACTGATGGATCTCATGATACATAACTTCTGTGATTCCAAGACCCCATGACCCATGACCTCTATGATCTCGAGACCTCAATTACCCCAAGACCAAAATGGCTCCAATATTCCTATAATTGACTATGTACGGGCAAGAAATACACGCGCACATAATTTACAAAGCGCTTTAAGAAAACGGTTTATACTTATCATTATAAACTTTATATATACTTTATAATTATCATAGAATTGTATAGTACTGACCTTGCGTTGTAGCACACTTTCCGAACCCTAATTATCATCATAACATTTGAGCCTATCTATAGCGGTCATTTTAAAAATTAAAGTACCTATATTCGTTCTGTACTTAGCAGAGCCCTAAGGCTTTGCAATAATGGTTTTATTATTTCTTAATTGTTTACAAGGTGCCTAAAACAGAACTACCATTTAACGCAACATCAAACCATTCAAACAATTTTTTTAAATACAGTGTCCCATATTTTACTTTATATTTTAATATAGAATTACATACATACTAGAATTCTCTATATGTAATAGTTAATAGTTTTTTAGTTATTTAGCGTTATTTAAAAATTTGATAAACTGATTTGAAAAATGATATTTTTTTCTGCTAATACATCGTTTGATTTTTAAATAGAATTCCATGTAAATTATTGAGCTAATATTACTGTTTGTATTGGTTTTTCAACAGCAATATAATTTTTCTCATCCGTGAGTTATATAGTGTGCTTTTTATGATCGCCAACATGGAAAATTAAGCATATTAAAAAAATATCATTTTATTATACTTTTAAGACTTATTCTTGAACACTTTTCCACTTGGCGTGTGTTTCGCCAACCCTGTTGACATTATCAGGGAGATTGTTAAAACTGAAACTGTTTGCACGCCGAAGGTTCCAATTCTCATCGTGCTGTTTACTTTTAAGAAGGTTGGAACAGAACGGTAGTGACTATCAAATTTTTAAGATGGATTACACAATTTTTTATCTTCATATCTACATGTGCTCGTATGTATTATACGTATTCGTACATGTCTGTATTTCATATATGGAGTTCGGCCCTGGATAGGTACGCACGTGAATAGTTCGAATCTAGAGTGCGGAAATAAAATTGCTGATTTTGTAAGGAAAAAGTAGTATCAAAATCTAAAAACTTATCAGATGAGTGCTAACAGTGGAGGAGATACCCCCGACTGGAATTTTCCAGGATTGAAAACCCCAATTAGAGAATTAGCAGATGATGATGAGATGTCTTTGGATTCGCCTATCGGTAACATTATACAAGGTTGTATTTCAGATAATTTTAAAACTGTAAGTACACCAAATTCAAATAAAATAGAAATACTAGGAAGCAAAGTCGTATATAAAGGTAAGGTAAACAGTAGTTTAATTAAATCAGATAAAAGTGTAGTTTACAAACAAGGAAATATAGAAGAATCAGTAAAAAGTAACGACAAAAAAAGACCAGGCGGAAAAAAAACCGCCCGGTTTATAAATACGACAATACCTATACAGGCCCGTACTACGTATATATCGACAACATTAACTCTACTTCTAGAACAAATGCATTTAAAATCGGTGAAATAATTTTAACAAATTTGGCAGAATTAGACAACAAAATTAAAAGTATCGATCAAATAGGTAGACACAGAGTTAGGATTCATTTCAAGGATGCTAAAAATGCTAATTACTTAATAGACTGCAACACAAATTCTACTATTCTTACAGACAACAAATTAGGAGCATACATATCAAAATTTCTTCTACACAGACAAGGTATTATTCGAGGAATATCGACTTAATATACAGACGAGTACCTCAAAACCAAAATAAAACATTTAGACCATCATTGTAAATTTACGGTAGTAAATGTGAAACGTATGAATAGAAAGGTTTTTACAAATAATAAAACTGAATATATACCTACCCAAACTGTAATTGTCACATTTAAATCACAAACGATACCAAAACAAGTCCTAATAAACAAAGTACGGACAGATGTGGAACTTTATGTTCAAAAGGTTCTTCTATGCTATAACTGTTTTAGATATGGTCAAACAATGTATAGGTAAAACGAGATGTTTTAAGTGTGGAGAAAACCACCATTCCTCAGAATGTCCAAACGAAACACAACCAAAATGCCTTCACTGTGAGGGTGGACACTACTCAACAAGAATTTGATCAATGCCCGGAATTTAAAGGACATAAACAAATAAAAAGTGTGATGTCACAATTAAACTTAAGCTATATAGACGCCTCTCTAAAACAGTTCCAAAAAATCTTACACAGATGCCATTATGGCAAAAAGCAAACACTAATAACATCTCAACAATTTAATAACACACTCCAACAATCAAACATTTCAGCGCAAAGTGGCGCCCATACATACACACATATTAGTCACAACACACAACAAACTCACACATATACACATAAAAACATGGACACTCCACAAAAACGACAAATACCGACTACTCCTGATCCCACGTTTATAACCCATAGGGAAATCGTGACCCCATCCATATACCACGCCTAGAGTGGGAACTATAACTGACAATGGTAATTATTATCAATTAAATATTAGTCAAAAAAATACACAAAATGTAGACTTTACTGGGATAATCTTGGATTTGGTTATACAAATAATTGATATGTTAAAAAAAATAATTCCATTTGATATGCAATAATCAGAGCTTAGAAATATAATTCAGTATAGGTTATAAAATAGTGAAAATCTGTCAAATTCGCACAGATAAATAACATATTCAACTTATGTCAATGGAACTGCAGATCTGCGGTTTCCAACAAAAATAATTTAGAGCATCTACTTCACCATCATAAAATATCAATTACATTACTTTCTGAAACATGGTTTAAACCTCACGCATACATACTACAATTTTCAAGGATATAATTGTGCCAGATTAGACAGAGATGACGGAAAAGGCGGCGTAGCAGTATTACTTAAACACGGTATAGTATATCGAGATATTCCACTTCCAGATAGTACAAATATTGCAGCTAGTGTGTGAGTGTTGGGTTGGGTATGTTAAAAAAAAATTCAATTGTATCTGTTTGCATAACGCCAAAAATTAAAGTAACTTTAAACCAATGGAACCGTTTCTTTGTAAGCATACCTTGGGATTTCCATAAAGGCTTTTGAAATTCAGGACAAGTGAGCCCTGAAATCCGGACAAAATCCGGACTTTGCCGAAAATACGCCATAAATTTACTTGTGTAGGTACTTTTAAAGGGCAAATAATATTATAAACAGTTAAGAATTTATTTATAGGCAGAGCATACACATAACATAATTTACATGAACTTTGGGATTTTCGATACCGACAAATGAAGACGGAAGAATTCACGACTGCGCGGAAAACGAAAAGTTTGACTTTGGCGTGACGCCAGTGTATAGAGATGCGTACGTTCGAACACGTCGGCATTATACTAGAGATGTGGAGTCGTAGCGATTAAAATATTCAACATATTGTTTTTACGGAGTCCAGGTTTCCCGGAGATTTTTTCAAATTCCGGCCGGACTTCCCCGGATACCTTAAAAAACCGTAATGTACGGGTAAATCCGGACGTATGGAAACCCTAAGCATACCACAACCTTGTATAGTAGCTGGCGATTTTAATGCTCATCACCGTGCTTGGGTGGCGCGAAGTGGAGGATACATATGGGAAAATATTATTAGAAGCAATGGAAGATGCAAATCTAATATACTTAAATAATGGACAACCCACTGGTAACAGGTAGTGACAGGAAACAAAGTGCAATCGATTTAACATTCTGCTCTCCAGAATTATCACATCTCTTAGATTGGCAAGTGGATATAGACCCACACGGATCTAACCATTTACCCATAATTATAAAATCACAGCTCACAATGACTCCGATTATAAAATCGGAATGACCGATTATAAAAAGCCACAAAATATGGAATATCTGTAAAGCAGATTGGACCAACTATTATTCCATTATGGAAAATGACAGAAGGCCGCAAAACGGGGAATACTCCGATGTGTGACTCAGCACATAAATGACTCAGCACATTAGTCAATACCAAAAATAAAAAAATGTGAACATCAACCAACATAAACCAAAAGCTTGGTGGAACGAAAAATGCGACACGGCAGTAAAAAACAGAAAAGAATATTATATAATGTTTAAAAGAAGTCTGGTGAGAATTTAAACAAATTTAAAAATAGGAAGAAAGAAAACTATATTCCACTAGAAGAAACAGAATGGCTAGACATCTTTCATGCCAAACTAGCGCCGCCTTGGGTAAATGGTCCAAAAAACTCGAATTCAAGACAAGAGAATTCAAGTTCATACTTGGAAAAACCGTTCACGATCAACGAATTAAATAGAGCCCTCCAAGCCACTAAGGATACCTCGCCGGAAATGAAAAATATCCACTACTCAATGTTAACACATATGCCTCCATCAGCAAAACATCTTCTTATCATATACAATGGCATATGGAGCCAAAAAAATGTCAATTCCTTTAGATTGGCAGAATTACTTGGTAATACCTATACTAAGAACCGGATAAACCAAAAAATGAAGCAAATTCATATAGGCATATTGCATTGGCATCATGTATTATTATGAAAAAGTATCAAGTATATGAAGAATAATCAAAACCCCGACTAACACTTTTTAGAACACCACAACATGTTACCACATAATCAATACGCATTTCAACAAGGCAGATTTACACAAGTGTCAGCTATACTCTCCACGGATATACAGCTAGCTCTATCGAAAAACAACTCTACAAGCACTTTTTCTTGACATTAAAGGAGCTTACGATAACGTACCTCGAGAAACTTCTATAGGACCGCCACAAGGTAATATATTAAGCCCGTTATAATTTATAATCTACACTTCAGACTTTACATCGCACTTGATTCCCGACATAAAACTCTTACAATTTGCCGACGACTTATGTATATATCACGAGAATAAGACAATCGATGAAACTATAGGTGCACTTTCAACAGCAGCCACAAGTATCCAAAATTGGGCAATAAAAACAAGATTCACGATATCGGAAGAAGAGTCAGTGGTTTGTACAATTACCAGAAGACGATTCAAACCGCCAAATAAAATAAAAATAGGACCGTATGAAATTCCATACAAAACATCAGTAAAGTACCTAGTGATTACATTTGACATACACCTAACATGGAAATAGCACATTAGTAACTTAAGCGGTAAATGCGAAAACGCAATAAATATCCTAAAGTTTTTTGCAAAGCACAAATGGGTGCAGACCCTAACGTTGCCCTAATTTTTTATTATGAAGTCTTATCAGATCTATCCTGGACTTTGGATGCTTAGTATATGGTAGTGCCACACCTGCAACACTCCATAAAAGAGAGATTATAAAAAACCATAAAAGCCTACGCATATGCCTTGGTTTATTAAGCAAACACCCCCACTAGTACAATTGAAGTAGAATGCACAGAACCACCACTAGATTTAAGAAGGCAGTACCTAAGTGAAGAATTTATTACAAAAATGTTTGCGAGAAATAGTCCAATTCTAACAAATCTACATGACGTAGCTATCTTAGGACTAACATCATCTTACTGGAAGAAAAAACCAACTCCGCCCTTGGCCGACAGCTACTTAAATGTATTACAGTACAACCAGCAGATAAATAAAAGGAATAATATGTCATGCTTTGTTGCAGATTATGACGTTTTACGAAAACGAAATCGAGACACTCTATTTCGATACCAAAAATACCCCCAGAGATACAGATAAACAGTGTGTTTTGAACATCAGTTAGAAGACCTGGAAGAACTACCAACATATCTACAACGACGAATCCGAAAAGAATCAACGAAGTAGGCTGTGCCTACTATCACTCAAACGATAACGTATCAAAACAATACAAACTCCATTTATACAGCAGAACTGATAGCAATTGAAAAAGCTATGGAATATATAAATTTTACACAAGATCAAATTATTTTAATTATTAGAAAAAAAAAACAAAAACAAATAAAAAAAAAATAATAATAAACAAAAAATACAGGAACATAATAGGAATAGAAAAAATCAAACTAAATCTAAGTAGCATCATGTAATCAAATTTTGAAATATTGTTAAATTGTAAAATAGACTGGGTAATTGGTATAACCAAAGCCATTCCCCCAACACACACACACACACTATTTCATATATATCAGCAGGTAAATTTGTATTTGCCCAGTGGTGGAATTTTATGGGATGGAATAAGTGGGTTATTTTAACAATAATGATCAAGAGAGTAATAACTATCAGCACTAGTTGTAACATTAGCGTCGTTAGTAGTATTATTTATTTATTATTTATTTATTTATTTATTGCTTCTATTGATATAAAAATCAAACAGCAAGAGTTCCATTAAATAAACAAACTAAATAGATACGGTGGTTATGTTATTACAACAAAACTGTACCACTAATACAAAGAAAAAAACTAAAAAAATTGTGTTATACATTTAATAATAATGAATATGATAATAGCACTTAATATATAAAGTTAACTTAATACATGTCGATGAGAATAGAAGTAGTAGTATAATTTGCTCTATTTCCATTCTAAATTGAAAATAGGTAGAAAAAAGCAAGGTTGTCAGATATATTTTCTAAAATTGATAAGCTCACTATACAAGTATACCATACTTCAGTAAACTGTTAGTTCGTGACGTTCTTAGAAAGCTAGTTTGGAAATATTTAAAAAAAATACATAGATATAAATTTATTAGTTAGCATTAAAATAAAGCGTTTAAAATTACTGGAAAAAATAATTATAAATTAAAACAACTTTATGTATATTACTATACTTTGAGAAAATTTTGAAGAGCCGGCAACGCGATGCCAGCAACACCGATGCCGGCAATCAGCAAATGCCGACCAGTATACTATAGGATTGCTTTATATGTAATACATCCAAATACTTATTCGATCCACTGTGCCATAAAATTTTTACGACGTCGTTAAAATGATTTACGAAACTTTAGAAATTCTACGTGTTTAAGGCGCCAGTGACGTGTATTTCAGCTAGGTTTATTAACACAGACAATTTTTTTAAATTGTCTGGCTAAATGAGCATTATTTACATCAAACTATATTACAAATATTAAGAGTTTTGTATGCAGGCTAATTTTAATCTCCTATATTGATTTGAATGAAAAAAATTATTTCACAATTTTCGAATTTATAAAAGATATATGCACGCCCATGGAATCATAAAGTTGCACGGCTTTTTTGTTCCCCAGGGCGTATTTATCATTTTCAATTAAAATTAGAAGGACTATACATGACATGCTATTTAAACAAAACGATTTATTAGAAGTTATAATCAAATTTGTAGAAAACGCTATATAAATAAAAAAAACTATTAAATAGAGGTATTGCTAATACAGATAGATGCAGAATCTAATTCTACAGCAAATTGTAAAGCAAAATATGGGGCAAGTATGATGACCGAGGCTCGTCGGTAAATAGGTAAGTGAATGGATAATTACCAAAACCCCATATCCCATATAAAATTGCAAAAAACAAAAGGCTTCCTTTACGTAATAGCGACTCAAACGCAAAAGGGTTTAGTAAATTATGGCCTTATTGACCCTCCTTCTTTATTTCAAAAATGGTTCGCTGAACAACTGTTACCTAATATTCCCTAACATTTAATAAACATTATGGATAATACTTCTTATCCATATTACACAGGTCTACAAAAATAAAAAAAAACTCTGTTTTTGCAATCAAACCCGTGATTTCCTATGTATTTTGATGCACTGAAACCAGATTTGGCAAAAAAATTTTCTACCGCATTAGTTTTTTTCTACACCCCATATAATCCTAATAGAGGAAATTTTTCGAAAAAATGTCTAACTATTTTTTATGACCTTTATTTTAGTTTTTTGGGTCACTAATCACGAATCTGAAGTCAAGAATAAATTTCGACTTAATGACAGCTGGCAAATTTCACTAAAAGTAAAAAATTGATATCAAATGCATATTCCTACGTTTTTTAGGATGCTCATTACTATTTTGTTGTAGATTATATTTGTGAAGGAGCTACTTAGATCTTTTTTATTTATATCTATTTTGTTATTTTTCTTGTTTTGGTTTTTGTAACTGTTATACCGGGTGGACCATTTTAACCTTTAATAAGAAATAACTAGGCCGGTAAGCGAAAAAAATAAAAAAAGTTATTTACAGAAGTTGTTGGGCAAAGGGGGGAAGTACGACCGTAACCTTTTTGACCTCGACTTTGACCTTGAGGTAAGAAGGTCAAAACAACTTTTTCAAATGGAAACAACTATTTTTGACCCCGGATTTGAAAAGCGGCAACTTTTACGTCCAAAATGGTACTTGTCAACAAGGTCATGGCAAAGGTCGAATAAAAGTAAAATTTTCGAAAATTGTTGAAAAACGAGGGCTAGCTCAGGGATAGAGATTGGAAACAGTAACATTTTTCTGATTAAAGTTGTCAGGTCGAATAAGGTCACTTCCTGATACCAATTACTCTTGACGTTAACCATTTCAAATCAGAGGTCAAAAGTAGGGTTTCACGCTTGATAAATCACTTTGACCTTGAAATAACTTATAAAAACCGACAAATTTTACTGTTTCCAATCTCTATCCCGAGCTAGCCCTCGTTATTTAACAATTTTCGAAAATTTTACTTTTATTTGACCTTGCCATGACCTTGTTGACAAGCATCATTTTGGGTGTAATATTTGCCGCTCTTTTCAAATCCGGGGTCTAAAATTGTTGTTTCCATTTGAAAAAGTTGTTCTGACCTTCAAATAACCCTCAGGTCAACGTCGAGGTCAAAAATGTTACGGTCGTACTTCTCCTCCTTGACCAACAACTTCTGTATACAACTTTTTTATTTTTTCGCTTACCGGCCGAGTTATTTCCTATTAAAGGTTAAAAGGGTCCACCCGGTATAACAGTTACAAAAACCAAAACATGAAAAAGAACAAAATAGATATAAATAAAAAGATCTAAGTAGCTCCTTCACAAATATAACAACTTCTACAACAAAATAGTAATGAGCATCCTAAAAAACGTAGGAATATGCATTTGATATCAATTTTTTTACTTTTTGGTGAAATTTGACAGCTATCGTTAAGTCGAAATTTATTCTTGACTTCAGATTCGTGATCAACGACCCAAAAATCAAAATAAAGGTAATAAAAAATAATTAAAGAAATTTTTTCTGAAAAATTTCCTCTATTAGAATTTATAAGGGTTATATGGGGGTGTTGAAAAAAACTGATGCCGTAGAAACTGATGACTGCAAAGACAGATCTTTTTTTTATTTTGTAGCCCTGTGTTATTGCTTTTACGCAATACGAACATACAATATAGGGTAAGGTGGGGTAGATTTGGACACTTTTTTTCATATTGCTTTAATTTAAAGTATTGTTAAAATATTGTAATTATTTTCCGTTTAAAAGATGGCATAATCCATTAGAAACATACGTACAAGAAATTACGGCAGTCATGAAACTAGAAAAGGGTAAAAAAAATATTTTTTAATTAAGGCACTTGTCCAATTGTGCCCCTTACTGGGGCAGATTTGGACTGGGGTGGGGCACATATGGACACATATGGTTGGAATGTTATTCTACCAAAATTTAAATGTACTTCATGTAATACGTGCCTACCATAAAATAATACATGTATAAAGTACAACTCTTTATTGCACATTGAAATTCATAAAAAGAAACATTAAATTTTATATATGATGCTAATCTAGCAGTGCCTTTAACTTCTTGTGGAATGGGTAGTTTTGATATAATATCTTCTCTACGAGTGACGCTGATGTCATCTACTATGGGGTAATGAAAGCCGTAATTCTGTTTTTTTCGTAAAAACTTTACTAGAAATTCTCCACAATTTAGTAATTCCCTCACATTTCCAACAAAGTGCAAAACTTTCTTTTTAGTAGCAAATTTTACTAATATAAAGTCACCTACAGAAATAGTCTCGTTATCTAGAAGTCCATCTGCCAAATTTTCTTCATCAAAATCCATCAATATCAGAATCTGCACACATTTCTTTAACTAACTGATCGTCAGAACTTTCCTCGGAATCTAAGGAACTAACGGAGTGTCTTTTTAATTTCGGTTTAGTTTTTTTCACGTCTTTTGTTTTCACAATCTTCCTGGTCACAGACTTAATTTCTTCAGATCTTCTCTTTTTTATTTTCTTCTTTTATTTCATTTTTTTTTCTCTGGCGTGTTGGTGTATATCCGAGACCTTCCACGTTTTCTTACTTTGCTTTTTTCATCTCTTGATTTTAGCTTTGGCAATGGTCTTATAGTTTCTGGACTAAAAGTTTTTCACTTTGTGCCCTATCCCCTACATCAGTAAATACTCTTGCAATAATTGCATTTAATAATTCACCTACAAATTCGGTCGGCCAAGAATTATCTGTTGCAGACGGGAGACTAAGAATTACGTTACTGATTATATGAACTCCATCCTCAATACGTGGACTACTAATTGAACAACCCGCGAAGTAGACGATATAGGAATATAAGAAACCTGTGAAAGAGTCTGATTTTCATTTTCATTCTCATAATCCAAGACTCCAGTAAAATCACTGTCGTCAAAAACTAACCTATTTATAGGCCATATTCCTGGTTTTTTGAAATGCTTTTATAATGTTAGATGGATTGAATGATAATAGATAAGGTTCACGACTTAATTTGGCTATCTCATAAATGGTTATGGGCTTTCCTGGGTTACCCAATATAAAATCGTTGAAAGAACATTTCAAGCGCGTTTTGAATGGGCCATAAATTCCAATGTCCAGTGGCTGCATCTTATGCGTGCAGTGTGGTGGAAATGATAACATCACTATTCCATGTTGTCTGCAAAAATTTATTGCATTAAGTGAAACATGGGTCTCATGATTATCTACAATTAAAAGAATTTTGTTATCGGTGGTGAGCTGTATGTATATTTTTTGGATATGTTCCAGGATGTGGACAAATATTTCCGCTGTAATCCATCCAGTTTT
Source organism: Aromia moschata (assembly GCA_029963805.1). Lineage (NCBI taxonomy): Eukaryota > Metazoa > Arthropoda > Insecta > Coleoptera > Cerambycidae > Aromia > Aromia moschata. Next base: position 283,197 of record JAPWTK010000412.1, on the reverse strand, counting down.
TGAAGCAAACCCAATAGCGCCAGTTACTGCTCCATTCAAAAAATGATCCTTCATTCTAACCCGTGGGAAAATATACACAGGTGGAATTGTTGTACCAATCGCGTAATAATGCCACAGAATGTAACCAATGTACCTCGTTCAGAGGAAACGCACTGTCCTACCTGTTTTCTACCTGTTTCACATATTACTTTTGGAGCCTGTAATACTGTGGGAATACCCGTTTCATCCGTGTTTAAAATGCGATCGGGTGTAAATTCATGTTTGGCTAGCACATGGCAAGGTTATCAAAAAAAAACATCAACATTTTTTTGTTAAAGCCAGAAATTCTACAATTCTACCAATGCTTACATTTTTTCAGGTTTTCTATATGTAAGTTTGGAATGTCTTTTCATAAATGAACGCATCCAATCTACTCCAGCTAATTTATTTTCAATCCAACTAGGCGGCATGTTTTTATTTAATAAGTTTGCATATTCAAATGCTAAGTACCTAGCGTGTGTGTATGATAAACCAAAATTCATTGAAGACGATTGACGCAAATATTGTTCGAGCTGTTCTTCTTCTTTAGAAGTAAAAAACCTGGCGAGATGCATATTTTGAACTACGTTCATCATCACTAGATTCCTCTATCCCAGACTCGGATGCAGTTTGTTTAGCTTTCTTTACAGGGAAAAATACTGTTGATTTTTTTTAAATTAAATAACGCAGCAGCATCCCTAATTTTCATTTTTTTTTGAGGACCCTCAGATACTGCACTTTTAATGGACTTGACATCAATTAAATGTATTTTTGTCTTTTTCTTGTAATTTCGAACCATACTAAAAAAATACAATAGTTAATGTCTTTAATTACAGAGAAATGTATTAATATAGGGTACATTTGGACATATGGGGCAGATATAGACCTGTCCAAATCTGCCCATAATATGTCCAAAAACTGCCCCATAGGCATATACTCCGATTTAATACAGAATAAATAACGTCCTTTGAATTAATCGGAATCAAATAGTGAGGTTATGTGTTCAGAAATAAACATGCTTCCATGCAGTAAATGAATTAAAAACAAAACAACAAACTTATAAGTTTTAAAGCCTTACAAATATGCGGCCTAATACTTACTTTGAGTTGTAAAAAAACTTTCTTCTTAAGAAAAACGTAGGTTTCTTAAAACTATCGGTTTCAAAATTTTTTAACGGACGTTTCACCAAGCACTGTTAACATAAGAAAGAGCACTGCTAGCGCGCGAACGGATTTGCCGGTAACAATTTAAGCGGTTTTTTGAAATGTCCAAATATGCCCCATGTCCAAATCTGCCCCACCCTACCCTACATACATATACCTATAATTTCACCATATTCTAGAGTTTGTTACGTGGTAAGTAAATTATTTTTTATTTCAGTCATAATTTTTGTGCAAAACAGTGTTACATGTTTCCTAATTGCATAAATACATAAGCGATTTTTATAATATCGTAAGGCTTGTATTGCCTTGAAAAGTAGATAACGCATACCAATGGATGCTCATGGTCGAGGTCGGTGCAGCTGTGTTTACAAAGGAATGACTCTTTTAATATATTTGATATACTTATTGGAGATACTCAAACTATGTACATATATTAAAATAATGAAAAATATTTGCCCAAAGGAATCACTATGTCCTAGAATTTTGTTGTGTCAGAAACAAGTTTTTGAACCCTTGTCACTTTGTTTTCAAATATTCCCAATATTTTGGATTAAATTGCATCAACACAAAAAAAAAAAATTAGAATGCATATTTAAGAGAGTAGATACCTAGTATTTGAATTTATTATTTACCCTAAAAACCTATAAAACCATATATTATATGAATATTGACCATATATTATATTTTTCATTAAAATAGGCTCCTCCCTCCCCTTAACCGATTGAGATCAAAATTATTAGGGAAATATATTACTAATTTTGAGCTCAATTTGTCACAATAAATCAGACATAACTATGGAAATTCCACTTCACTATGTAAATTAAGAATGCAACGTCAATGATATGCGCAGTGAATGTCAAAAACAAAACAATTCAAACAGAAATAGAACATTTGCTAAACATAAAACTTTTTTTATCGCAATATTGTGTAGTATTTGTCACTCGATTCATAAGGATGAAGAGTACCTAATAAACAATGCAGAAAGTAAAAATTTTAAAGTAGCAATATGTATTTTTTCAAGCTTACAGAAAGAATCCCGCACAATTCTTATGGGAAGTGCGCCTCAGTGAAATTGGCTGAATATTTGATATTTTGTTCTTCATGACCAAACCTAAAGTCCTAATGAACTCAAAGCGTTAAAATGAATGTTTTTTTCTAAGACGGCCCTGAAATGTATTTTTACTATCATCATTTTATTAAAAGAATTGCTGAATACATTATACGACCCTTGACTCACATTATTAATGTCTCATTTACCGAAGGAATATATCCTTCTAGACTAAAAACATCTATGGTCTCACCAATTTTTAAAAAAGGTGACATGAAAGATATGAATAATTATCGCCCTATATCTGTACCACCTGTCATTTCTAAAATATATGAATATGCAATGTTACTCCAACTACTTAAATTTTTAGACAAAAATAACATCTTAAGTAATGATCAACATGGTTTCCGCTCTGGATACTCAACGATCACTGCGGTACATTCATTTTATGAAAAAATATTGTATGCAGTTGACGGGGGTGAAATTCCGACTGGGATCTTTTGTAATCTAAGCCGGGCATTTGACTGTGTTCAACACGACATCTTACTAAATAAATTAAATGGATATCGAATAAGAGGTAAACCATATGATTAGTTTGCGTCCTATTTTAATGAAAGGAACCAAATGGTAAGAATTAATTATCTGGAAGCAAATAGGATAACCTGCCATAAGTCAACTATTATAGATAATAAAGTGGGTGTACCGCAGGGATCTTTATTGGGGCCCATTTTGTTTATTATCTATATAAATGAGCTGCCGAATATACTTACTGAGGCATTTGTTTCATTATACGCTGATGACGCCACTCTTCTGTTCACCGATAAGTCTCATGAATCATTTCAAAACAAAATTGACACTACCGTCAATCATTTGTGTAACTGGTTTAACAACAATTTATTGTTTCTGAATATTTCAAAACAAATTATGTGACATTCCATACGCGGCAAAATAGTAACATCCATCACGTAGATATACAAATAAATAATATTCGTGTTGAGAAAAGTGACTGACAACATTTCTGGGTATAGATTTTGATAACAAACTCACATTCAAAAATCATTGTAGTAGACTCACTAGTAACCTATACTCTAAATGTTTTCAAATTAGAACCTTAAAAGAAAGTTTTGGATATACCTGGTTTATTATTATTTTATTTTGGACAAATACATTCTAGACTAACCTATGGCATTACTAAATGGGGAGGTTCCTCTTATGCACATGACGTTTTCGTAGCACAAAACCGCATTATAAGATGTATGATGGGGGTACCACCAACTCATTCATATCGTAACCTTTTTTAAAAGTTATCAAAATTCATCCTGTACCAAGTGTACATTTTAGAACTGCTGCTGTATGTTTACAAGAATCAACAAGAATTTGACAAAAATGAGTTGATACATTACCATAATACACACAATAAAAGTAATTTTCATATTCCTCGTAGACGTTTGGATATATTTTCAAAGGCCCCCAGTGCCTTGGGACTGAAGTTGTATAATAATCTGCCATTAGCATATAAACATTTAAAAACTGTCCTTGCTTTTAAGACAAATGTTAAAGAATATGTTTTGAGTATATGTGCATACTCTGTTCAAGAACATTTTGATAATTGTAATACACCTTAGATATGCCTACGATGATGAATTTTAACAAAAGGTTATATATACAACTACTTTACTTATTTTACTTATTTTTTTATTTTATTATATAAACTATTTCTACTATAATTCTTCTGTATAACTTTACTTGTGTAATCTTATCATTTATAATTATCTGTAACTTTAATTTATATGTATTTTAACTCATGTTTGTAAACATTATGTTGACTTGTCCTATACCTATGTTATATGGTCTTAAGGGATAAATAAATTATTATTATTATTATTATTATTATAATTCAATTCGCAGAAATGTTATTGGGTCAAAAAAATGTGAATTAAAAAAAAATAATAAAAGTTGAAATGAAACATTGTATGATATTGTAGCGGTCATAAACTAGTGAGTCTAGTGAAACGAGTAAATATGAACTAGTGCGAATGTTATTTTTTCTGTAACTCCATTACAAGAAATGTAATGATAATAATATCTAGTTGAATTAGACGTAACGACGTAACAATAAAGGTTTCGTGTTTTTTACGCAAATTGTGATTCGGATCAAAGCAAACAAATGAACGACGATGTGTCATGTCATGACATGGGCAGAAACATGTATGCTAATTTAATCGCAATCATATCTCGTATAAACAAAATTAGCAATAGTGCCGACTTAACTTGAGTTTTCAAGTTCAATGATACTGAATAAGTATTTAAATACAATTTTGTAACCATTTTTTTAATGAGAAGATTTTTCTGTGATAATGGCCACGCGAGAAAATACGCCGAATTCGGCTGCTTAGCAATTTATGAAAACTGGGTAAGACTACTTGTACTTAAGAAATCCAAATATTCAACGAAGTTTAAATTTCGATTTTTTTGTTCGAATACATTATAGAAGTAGGTATTGAGTTTTCTCCAAAACCTATTAACTGGTTTGGAAAAATTATGGTTCATTTGAAAGGTATTTTCAATATACAGTGCGCGCCTAAAGTATGGAATAAATTCAATAAATGTGAAACAAAAAAATTTTTGGAAAAAATCCTCGAACAAAATATGTGTTTTATTAAACACAATCGGCCTGAATAAAAACACATATTTTTGAGGGAGGTCTAATTATTCTTCTTGTACATTCTGAATGACTTCCGGGGTAATGGATCCCTTTTCATCTCTAATGCGATCTCGTAGTTCGGCTAAATTGTGTGGTCTTCTGCAATAAAGTTTTGATTTTAAATAACCCCATAAAAATAATCAAGTTGTGTAAGATCTGGGGATCTCGCGGGCCATTATATCGGTCCTCGTCTGCCAATCCACCTCTGAGGAAAGATGACGTCTGAATATTGCTGGTGTAAATTTGGATTTTTTTGACAAAGATTCATCATAGTATCACAGAACTGCAGTCGCCGGTCGGGGTCGTCTTCGTTGAGTTCTTGCACAAGCTGAAATTTGTAGGGATGATAGTTTTCTTTCCTCAGGATACGTAGAACTGTCGTCTGACTAACTTCATTTTCTGAGGCAACTAGTGTAGAGATACGCTGAGGGTTCTCTTCCATACTTAACACAATGTCAATCTTTTTATCTTGGGTAATTTTTGGACGTCCTGATTTTTTGGTAGATCTTTAACATCACCAGTTTCTCTAAATTTGGACTCAATCTTACTAACTGTGGATTGGGCGATAGGGTTATCTGGATATTTTGCATTAAATAAATTGCATACCTCCTGCTGAGTTCTGGTCTTATTTCCACATCCCATGAAAATCAAAATTTCAATTATTTGTGTCACAGTTAAATGTGCCATATTAAAATTGGAATTTTTTATAAACACTAACACGTTACATTAACTTTTCGCATAATTTAATGACAAATCTTGGACGGATACGTCAAAAAACTTAATCTGATATTTTGTTTTGCTTAGGAAGGTACTTTTTTGCTATGTTTTATTTGTATTCAGATTTTCAGAAATTTTCGTTTATTTATTGTGAAAAATATATTTTTCATTTTGTAATATTCAATTGTCATTTACTCAAAAATTATGTTATGTAAGGTGGCAACATTTTTATACCGTTCAATCGACAATGAAAGGATTTCTCAAATTAAATTAAAAAAATGGGGGTTGCCATTTGAAAAATAAGTTGATGACGTCATTACTCAAAAACAAATGATCTGAAAATAGATGTTCCCTCAAAAATGTGTGTTTTTATTAAACAAAATCGACCTGTTCGAGGATTTTCTCCAAAAATGTTTTGTTTCACATTTACTGAATTTATTCCATACTTTAGGCGCGCACTGTATACAGAAATTTCTCAAATTTTGAATGCGTGTATTTTTACTCATATTGGATTAACCGAAACGAAACTAATTAGTCAAAACGTCGACCCTTTTAATTTTTTTGTGTAGGCTTAGAGTTTGGTTTAGATTTAGACTTAGACTCTGATTCGTAAATTCATAAGATCTACCTGTTTGGGCATATTGGATAAACTAAAAAGAAGATCTTTGGAATATCATCGGATATTTGGAACTCAAAACATAAGTCGATTTCTTTCGATAATTTGATTCTATTTTATTACAAATGCTAAATAAACATTAATCAGGACGAGTATTAATCAATTCATGTATGAATAGGGCATTAAACTGAACGATTGAAATCATGAAATTGCTTTCTTGTAAGTAAATTTGGAACAAAATGTAAACTAGAATTAATTATTTATATCGAAAATAATACTGGTAAATATGTTTTTACGTAGATGCCAGGAAATCAACAAATAAAGAGAAGAAATCATTTATAAGAAATTATCTTACTTACTTCGGTTATATTTATCAGTCACAATCTGATAGATGCTATCTGATGGACGATACAATGAAACAAACTAGCTATTTTGGCTTCCCAATTATTATATATGTATAAGTTTTATTAAAGGGAACTTTGAAATCTGATAACGATAATAATACTGAAAACTCAGTTGGCACCTCAAATTATCTCGAGTCATGTTGTACAAACAGAAGACTATTGCACATATATTATAATGATAATGTCTTTATTAAAAACGCCAGTATATTTCTTGATAAACAAGATAATGTTTTTACCTGTCATGCATTGTAATAATTATCAGCTAATACCAAGACCATAAAAGTAAACCTGCCAAATTTTCTTGTATAATTAAAATGTACACTGTGTACAGCAGTGTGTTATTTATTTATATAGTTTTTTTATTTTTTATTTTAATGGTAGGACACTCCAGTTTTATTATACTATACAAAAAGGCAAAATGTACAAAATTGGAGTTCAATCGCACACCGTTAACCCGTGCCCCATGGACGTCAAATTTGAGAAATACTTTTTTTTTAATTCTTTATTTTGGAACCTGTGGCGATTATAAATACCAATTTTATACAAATAAACACCGTTTGTTTTTTTTTTTAATATAAAATCCATATTTGTATTGATTTAATATTTTTATTTTCATGTAGAACTTGTACAAATTATAGTTTAGAAACGAATCGAACACTGTAAGTACTTGAGACGAACAGGACATTATTCTCATTACAGGTATGTTTCACTTAACGCATTTCGGGTGTGTAGGGGATACTTCTTCCGATAATCTTGCACTGTCTTAAAAAGAAAAAGAAAACTATATAAGTTATATAAACAACCAGAAACAAAAATTAAATTTGTAACAGAAAAGTAAACAAAAAATTATAAGAAGACCAACTCACCTGTAAAACAAATTGTTTTTGGGATTCATCTATCATAAATTTAGAGTTAAATTCTTCCATTAATTTCACACCTCTTGCCGCTGTATCATTTACCACCCTCAAAAATTTTAGGATTTCCCTCCCTTTTACGTAACTTTCCTGATCATTCCAATTCACAGGGTCTAGTTGAAGAAATTCTTGAGAAATTCCAATCTGTCGAACAACTTTTTAGATTTATTTGTAATTAATTCTAAAGGAAGATCTTTATTAACGAAGTACTCAAGTCTTCCAATTTGACAAAATCTGTCAAATCTGTTTCTGGCTTCTTCTTCTTCTTCATGTTCTTCTTGGTCCAACAGTATCTTTTGTGTCATGTGTTTCTTTCCTTCATCACTAATCCTTTCATCAAATATAGATAAAGCGGCACATTCGTCACTTAAATACCACAAATTGTTAATAAATGTATGTATTGCACTTTCTGAAACAAATTGGTCACCGATCTTGTAAGCTACCAATTGTTTAAGAAAATTGATGTCGTTAAGAGGGGCCTCGATCGCGTTCGTAGCCGAAAACCAAGCCTTAGCATAACATTTTATTATGAAGCAACAAATCCGCCTCAGAGCCTTTATCTCCCTTTCGGTTAGTTTTATTTGTTGTCTAAATAAATATATATTTTCAAGCAATATATCCCTTTAGCCATCCATCTGGCTAAGTGATATGCTCCAGGTTGTCGAAAATGTATACCTCGTATTGGCGTCTTTCCTATAGGAGAGACGCCAATATATAAGAATATTATAAAATATGTATAAGAATATCATAATTAATTCCAACAATTCTGTATAATCGTCATGAGGCAAATTGTCCTTAAGTTTGGTTTTAGCATAAACTACAATCTCATTGGCATCATCTTTCAGTTTTTCTCTTAGATCTTCATCTAATAGCCATGTTGAGGGGAGGGGGAGGGCATGTATGGGGGGAGGGGATGAATGGGAGGTATGTTCTCTGTATGTTCTAGACAAGTTAAAACGTATATTTTTAGTCTAAATGTGTTTAAACAATAATGAAAATAATGAAATTAACCTAACTATGGTATAAGATTATTTGTTTGCAATTTTAAGATTTTGAGCCCCTTGGGGACGGGTTAATAAGTGATTCCAAATTTAGCAGGGTATACTTATTTATAGAAAAGAACAAATTTAGAGGGCCCTGCATATAAATATTTGAAGTTCAAAAATAAGGACCACCCTAGTGTACAGCAATAGTTCAAAATTTCTGAGAATGTTCAAAACAGTTCCAGTATTCCCCCACTCAGACAACTAACATGTCATGGATACAGTTAGCCGAAATATGACGCTAAACATAGGCGTAGGCATCATAATATAATATATGTAATAAAACAAGTGATATTAAATATAGTAACAAAAGCAAGTAATTCACACTTTGTAACCAAATATGAGGTGTGTAAATTAAGTAATGAGACTGGCAACGTAGCGCCCGATCTAGCAATACTGCGGAGGCGGGACTTGGAATTGCGGTAGGTTTACATGTAATATACCTTCAGTACAAGTTTGAACTTGCTAGTTCATAGTTTGGTCTTTGTGACTGTTTTCGTAAACAGTTTTTTTTCTAGTGCGTGTTAAAATGAGATATTAATTTAGAGAAGCGATGTGCTATTAGATTTTGCTTCAGACTTGGACACAGCGCAACGGATACTTTTGCAAAACTTCAACATGCCTACGGAGACAAGAGTTTTTTCAAGAGCCCAGGATTTTCGGTAGTATAAAGTAACTGTAAAAATTAATAATAAAAATAAATTAAAAACAAGCTTTTATTTAAATGCTCTAAAAAGAAGAAAATAAACTTTAAATTGAATCAAACCCATCAATTTATTACATTACACAATTTATATGATATAAAAAGTTTGTCACTAGATTTACTTGTGTAGATGTATTTACCTATTTTATAAAATACATACTTTTTTTTCTTACAAGGAGAGGCCACGCCCTTCAGGTCACCGATTTAGCCGAGCTTCTCGGTACTGAAAGAGACTTACTAGTATAGTATATCCCCAAAGCCCTAGGGTGCACAACTCGAAAATAAGGGAGAAATTTTTCTCGAAAGTGTTAGGCCTACCATTTGTACAAGTTCTAAAAATACGATTTAACGAATGTTGTCGTGGTAAAATGGGCAGCTTATAGTTTCTACATTAATATTTTTAATAACAATAATTATTATTATTATAATAAAAATAATCTTATATATATAAAAATCTCGTATAAATGTATACGAGATACGTATAAATGTAAATAAAAATTTATGTATATTTGGTAGGTATGAGAATAGGTCGTAAAGTATATTTAATACCGCTAGGTGATTAGGGGATCCCTATCAAAAACATTTTTTTCTTTTGTTTTGACAACTTTTTGTTTTGTACTTTTTTTCGATTTGGCATCAAAAAATACCTATAAACCCAAATTTTCAATTTTGGATGACAATGCATGGTTAGCTAAGTTATGTCATTCTAAATTCAAAATGGCGGACGGTCTAAGATGGCGGAATAGTTATTTTTTGCGCACTCCCATGATATGGATATCAAATGAAAGGGTTTGCTGAGAAGAAATAAGAAAATAAAATGAATTTACTCTAAATCCAATATGGCGGACCGCCCAAGATGGCGGACTAGTTATTTTTTGTGCACTCCCATGATATGGGTATCAAATGAAAGGGTTTGCTGAGAAGAAAAAAGAAAGTAAAATGAATTTACTCTAAATCCAATATGGCGGACCGTCCAAGATGGCGGACTAGTTATTTTTTGCGCACTCCCATGATATGGATATCAAATGAAAGGGTTTGCTGAGAAGAATACGAAAAATAAAATGAACACTCTAAATCCAATATGGCGGACTAGTTATTTTTTGTGCACTCCCATGATATGGGTACCAAATGAAATGGTTTGCTGAGAAGAAATAAGAAAATACAAAGAATTTACTCTAAATCCAATATGGCAGACCGCCCAAGATGGCAGACTAGTTATTTTTTGGGCACTCCCATGATATGGGTATCAAATGAAAGGGTTTGCTGAGAAGAGTACGAATAAACTAACGTCTGCGTTCAACCCTTCGAGGAGATGGTGTACTACTGTCCGGCTAAACAGTAAGACTTAGCGGGGTCGTGACTTGACTAATATCAACCTATACCCTAGGCAAATTTTAGCGGTGGTGAAAAAAATTCAAAATGGCGAAAAATAAGATGGCCACCATACCAATTTTAAAGAGTTTTAACTTGGTATAGGTTAGGGATAGTATGAACAGGTTATGAAACATTTACATACAAAAACACGACGATAACTAAAAAAATAAAAAATAAATTAATAATAAAAAAAAATTAAAAAAAGAATTTATTTAAATGCACTAAAAAGAGAGAAAATAAACTTTAAATTGAATCAAACCCATCAATTTATTACATTACACAATTTATATGATATAAAAGCTTGTCACTAGATTTACGTGTGTAGATAAACAAGAATATAATAATTTTGTAACTTGATCTTGACATAAGGAAATCTAAGAAAAAAAGTATGTATTTTATAAAATAGGTAAATACATCTACAAGTAAATCTCGTGACAAGCTTTTATATCTTATAAATTGTGTAATGTAATAAATTGATGGGTTTGATTCAATCTAAAGTTTATTTTCTTCTTTTTTAGAGCATTTAAATAAAAGCTTGTTTTTAATTCTTTTTTTATTATTAATTTTTCACACGATATGTACATCTTAAAATTTTGTCTCTCCTTAATGGCTGCTGCCTCAGCAGGATTAAATTGTAAAATAACAGCTTTTATTTGCTGAAAATGTCGCTTCAATACATGATCACAACCGTGTATTTTTGTAATGCACTTTTAATCCACTTTAATAAGGCACTGCGTAAAGTTGATAGATAGTTACGTAACTTTGTGCGACCTGGTAATATCTCTGGGCTAGGTTCAAATACTAACTAAAATGAATAAAGTATACTATTTCTCCGTTCGAGAAATATATCAAGAGTGAACTGTTAACTCGAATATTGCCGTTCAATAATATTACTCAAAAGAAATGGAGTTAACTCTACATGCGGTTTATTTATTTATGTTCATTTTTTGTGGTTATGATTTTATGTCATAAAGAATAAATTGTTCAGTCACAGATACATTTTCAATATCTTTACTCATTTTTTTTTGTCTGATTCTATTTTGTGTTTTTATAATTTGATAAATTTTTTTATAGTTTGTTGAGTGATAAAAACAACAAACAGAGTAGAAGTTCACAACTGTCAACACAATTAAAGACAAAACATATGTTTAAATGTCACGGGTTATGGCACAAGCACAGAGCATTAATTAATTATTCTAGAGCATTAATTATTGTTCTTAGAAACCGTTTCATACAGACTACACATTATGGTCGCGCCATCATAAAACACTTCTTCATAATCATCGTATTAGGCGTTTGCACGTGTGAAATTTTATTATTAATGTAATGTAATACCGACGCCGATGATATAAACACCTAGAACACATTAATAATTATGATAGAGTCTGCCAGACGGTCGGGCGAAACTACTGAAGTCAATGACCCGCCCGTTGCGCGCCGTTGTGGCACGATCGGCCAACTCTGGTCACAGATAATATACGTTTACACACATTTTTAATTTATTGTTCGAAAATTTATTTGTATATATCTTCTACTCTCCTCTAATTGCCCCACTAGTAATATTTGTTCGTTTTTAAACATGCTGCACCATTTCTATAATAATAACATTATTTATATAACAGTTTTTGTATTTTATTGTAACGATACCTACATATATACAATTCAACTACCAATATTATACATATAACAATATTATAATATATTATTTTAACACCATTGTCATCAACCGTTACCTTCCATGTTGGTAACATAGTATAAATCTATGACAGATGTTTCGCGAAATAGAAGAGGAAATATAATATTAAATTTTTGAAGGTAGTTTTTCCAAATTCAACCAGATACCACCTTCGGCGACTGGAAAAATTTTCGTTGGGTCCATCTTGAGGGGTAATTGAGTCTTCTTGTTTAGAGTCACCTTGAAGTTTCTCAAAATACAAGACAGTCCCACTTTAGTCTGCATTATGCCGAATCGTTCTCCTGAAACAAATATGTATGTCACCACAATTTTAATATAACAGATTAATTAAGGTAAGGTGCGGTAAGTGGGACATAGTTTTACAACTTTAATTTTTGAAATAAAAGGAAAAAAAATTAACAGAGAAATATGTGACCTTTGGAAGGAAAATAAGATTAGGAGTGTTAATCTCTAACAACGTGTTAATTTGTTTTAATACTGAGTAGTTTTGTTGTATTATTTTTTTTTATTTTTAGTGTCTAATGTCCCAGTTACCCTGAATTTGGGGAAACTGGGACTTTCATATATATGTAAAAGAGAGTTGACATAACCTTTATTAGGATCGTCAAACTCCTTTTGTTTTCTATTCACATTATTCACTAGAGTGACAGTTGACAGATAACTAATATTTAAACCAACATATTGTGAAATAATAGCTTAAATGTCGTTTCTTTGTTATTACAGGTATGTTTGTAAACTATTATAAATGTGTAATACTTAGTTTCAGTTGTAACACTATTTCTAATAAAACATTTCTTTGTTATTACAGAGCAACTCAATAAGTTTTTATTTTACACCGACGACACCTATTCCGTATTTATACGAGAAGAAATAAAACATTATAAAACGACATTTCTACTGCTATTTTGCGTGAAGATGGATAAATTAAAATTTGAATTTGTGGTAAAAGCTGGAGATGATCCAAAATCCAATATAATTTGTGTCACATCAATTGCTACAACCAGTGGAAAAATATTCAGCATTCCAGAAAAACTACAACCCGCAAAACTACATGAAACGATTGTAACGACTCAGACGTTTAAAAAAGTGAAAGCTTCACTACAAAGAAGACACGACAAACGACAGGTATGGATTTCATTAACAGAAAATATAAGTAGAGCTTATTTAGATGAAGACGGAAATATGGAATTTAAGGATTACTTGCTAGAGGAGATTACTCAAACTCAGCAGGAGGCTTCTATCACTGGAATTTCAGAAGAGACGTTAACACGAATCCTGGCAAGTTTTTCAGAAAACAAAACAGATATCTCTAAACATCATAATTTAAAAAAATTGTCAGAAAAATTTGTAATAGAGAAGTTCACTAGAAAAACCTCAAATGTAACTCAATGGATGTATACTTTTGAAGGAGAATGTACTCGTTTAGGAATTGAAGAAGATGTTGAAAAAATAGAAAGTCTAAGGCTATTTCTGGAGGAGTCGTGTCTTGATTGGTACAGGTCCATGCTCATAAAACATACAATAAACTCGGACTGGTCGTTATGGAGGGATAACTTTTGTGAAACTTATGTGGATAAAGGGTGGACGCCAGTCAGATATGCAATATTATTCAAATATATACATGGCTCATTGTTAGAATACGCCTTGAAAAAGGAAAGACTCCTATTAGAAATAAATAAATCTATCGATAAGCCTACTCTTATCGACCTAATCAGTACGGGGCTGCCCAATTTTATTGCTGATAAAATTGATAGAAATAAGTTGAAAGACACTAATGATTTATTTAATTGCATAAGAGGGTTAGAACATTTAGCAAATGTTTATAATAGGAAAAATTCAAACAGGAAGGTTGTGTATGAAAATAAAGTGAAAGAAAAAAATGCAAAAGACAAACCATGCCGAATTTGTGAAAAAGCGAATAAAGGTGCACGCTATCATCCTGAATCCGTATGTTGGTTCAACAAAAATTCTGATGGACCTAAAAGAGATCACATGGGATATGTAAACAATTCTGCATTAGAAACAGAATTAAATGAAATAGATCCAAAAAACTAGTAGTTCCACCATTAATCACGATTAAATTACTTCTAAACAATACCTTAGAAATTTCGGGAATTTATGATTCAGGTTCAAATGTTTCTTTGATAAACTCGAAATTATTATGCTTGAAAAATAAACCAGTTAATAATAATAAAAAAATTGCAAATTTAAAAACGATTAATGGTGTGAAGAAAGCAATAGGGGCGGTAACTTTAAATATTAAAATTTTTGACATTGAAAAGAACATTACGGTTTTTGTGATCGATGGAGAAGATTTCGAGTATGATTTCTTAATTGGATTAGATTGTATACAAAACTTCCATCCAATTCAAAATGAAAAGTTGAACATTACACAAAAAACTCAACACTTACCAAAAAGATAAAAAGAAAAAAACTTCCATAAATCAAGAAATAATTCCTAACTTGTCAAGTCACAAAGAAGAAAAACAATGTTTACAAAATATTAATAACAATGGGCATACCCTCGAGGAAAATAAAGCTGACACCGATTATGAATATAAAATAAATTTTAATGAACACATAGAAGTGGACAATTTCGACATTTTAGTGAACCACCTAAACTTGCAACAACAGTTAGAAATTGATAAATTAATAGACAAATATAAACCACTTTTTGCCAAGGATAAATATGATGTAGGCATGGTAAAGGGCTATGAAGCACATATTGACTTATTAATTGATAAATATTGTAGTAAAAGACCATATAGATGCACTATTCAAGATAAAAAAGAAATAGAACAACAGGTATCGAAGTTATTAAAAAAAGGTTTAATCGAAGAATCATATAGTCCTTTTGCTGCTCCGGTAACGTTGGCTTATAAAAAAGAAGAAGGAAAAAAATCAAGACTATGTATAGATTTTCGCGATTTAAACAAAATTATCATTCCTCAGTCTCAACCTTTCCCATTAATCGAGGATTTAGTGGTTAAAACGAGAGACTGTAAATTCTTTTCAACACTGGACATAAACTCAGCATTTTGGTCAATACCTTTGAAAATTGAAGACAAACAAAAAACAGGATTTGTTACTCAAGAAGGACATTTTCAGTGGACTTGTTTACCGTTTGGTTTAAAAACATCACCAGCAATTTTTCAAAGAATTTTAAGTAGCATTATAAGGAAACACAAACTTTCAGACTTCACTGTGAATTACATAGATGATATTTTAATTTTTTCTCGAACATTTTCAGAACACATTCATCACTTATCATTGTTATTGGCAGCAATTTTGAAGGAAGGCTTTAGGTTGAAATTTTCAAAGTGCAACTTCGCACAAGATTCAGTTAAGTATTTAGGACATATAATAACAAATAATACAATTAGTCCATTGAAAGATAATTTAATTGCTATTAAAGATTTCCCTACTCCGAAAACTCAAAAGAATGTCCGCCAGTTTTTGGGAAAGATAAATTTTTATGGAAAATATATATCCAATATAGCAATTATATTAGATCCATTACATAATTTGTTAAGAAAAGGACAAAAATTTGTTTGGTCCGACAAATGTCAAGAATCCTTTGAGACAATAAAAGTTTGCTTTGTGTGGCTCCTATTTTAGCAATCTTTGATCCAAATTTACCGATATATATTTACACGGATGCGAGTGTACAGGGCATAGGAGCTGTTTTGAAACAACCACAGAACAATGGGAAAAAAAACCATGCGCTTATTTTTCGAGAAAATTAAATGACACTCAGAAGAAAAAAAAGCAATTTATCTAGAGTGTCTAGCAATAAAAGAGGCAATTAAATATTGGCAGCACTGGCTCATGGGGGAGAAGATTTACAGTTTTCTCTGATCATAAACCCCTGGAAAGAATGAATATTAAAGCTAGAACGGATGATGAGCTAGGAGATTTAACGTACTATCTATCTCAATTCAATTTCGAGATAATATACTCCCCAGGAAAATACAATTTAGAGGCAGATTGTTTGAGCAGAAATCCGGTATTAGAACCTCATGAAAATCAGGATGAAAGTTTAAAATTCATTAATTTAATAAAACTGGAAGATATCTACAATGATCAGGAAACAAATGAAGATATACAGAATAATAAAGGTAAACTAAAATTAAAAGATAAAATATACTATAAAACAGTTGGAAAAAAGGAAAAGATTATACTTACTGAGAAATTTAGTCAAAAACTTATAAAAAATGTACACGATATTTACTGTCATATAGGAATTAAACAAATGCAACATAAAATAAAACCATTCTATACAGCAAAAAACTTATCCCATAATATCAAAACAATCTGTGACATCTGTGAAACCTGCATAAAGAACAAATCTAGAGGTAAATATAAATTCGGACTAATGTCTCACTTAGGTCCTGCTACTTATCCTTTTGAGATCGTATCCATAGATACTATTGGTGGATTCGGTGGCTCACGTTCCACAAAAACATATTTACACCTTCTTGTTGATCATTTCACCAGATATGCCTACATTTTGACTTCAAAAACTCAAACTTCGGGTGATTTCATCAAACTAGTTAGTCAAGTGATGCAATACAATAAAATTGGCATGATCCTAACGGATCAATATCCGGGTATAAATTCAAAAGATTTTAAACAATTTTTAGATAAGGAAAATATACCCATTATCTTCACTGCAGTAAATGCGCCATTCTCAAACGGTCTAAATGAAAAGCTCAACCAAACACTAGTTAATAAAATTAGATGTAAGGTAAATGAAAAGAAGGGACCATTAGCCTGGACGACCATAGCACATCAATGCATTCAGAGATACAATGAAACTGAACATACTGTGACGGGATTTTCGCCAAGATATTTATTGGAAGGAAAAACGGCTGAAATTTTACCGGACCAATTGAAAAAGGAAAAAACCCACAATGAGTTACTTCAAGATAGAAAACTCGCTTTGGAAAATACCATAAAATCACACAATTACAATAAACAAAAAATTCGACAAACACAGAAGACACTGTGAATTAAAAGTTGGAGACTCGGTATATGTTGAAAACGGAAATCGGTTGAATAGAAAAAGTTGGATGAACTCAAAATTGGACCATATAAAGTTGTCGAAAAGTTTTCAAACTCGATTTACAGAATAGATACAGGGCACAAGAAATCAGAGTCAAATCTTTTCCATATCACGAAACTGGTTCCTGTTCCCAATTATGTTGTCAATACATCATAAATCTTCTATATCTGTCTGTACAAAAATTCTATATATTCATCTGTATATAATTGTATATTTGCCTGTATCTTTGCCTAAGGGGGAGATGTAAAGAGAGTTGACATCACCTTTATTAGGATCGTCAAACTCCTTTTGTTTTCTATTCACATTATTCACTAGAGTGACAGTTGACAGATAACTAATATTTAAACCAACATATTGTTAAATAATAGCTTAAATGTCGTTTCTTTGTTATTACAGGTATGTTTGTAAACTATTATAAATGTGTAATACTTAGTTTCAGTTGTAACACTATTTCTAATAAAACATTTCTTTGTTATTACAGAGCAACTCAATAAGTTTTTATTTTACACCGACGACACCTATTCCGTATTTATACGAGGAAGAAATAAAACATTATATATATTTCTTGAATAAGTTACTTAAACCTTTATATCGGGGAACTGGGCCAATTTTAGCTACCTAATTTATCATACCTCCAAATTTGGATTAGTAATAAAAAAAAATTAGTTTATTTTTTCAAGTTGCAAAATTTGCTGAAGAAAAATAGAAATGAGTAATGCGATTTCTTTTATTTAAATAATATTTTCTTATATAAGAACAGTATTTAAAATAAATGAAAACATTCTATTATCTAGCACTAAAAAAATAACTAAAACATATTCAAATATACTGAAAACTAATAATTCGTGGTTATTTTTTTCTAAACAAAAGTTGTATAAACTATTTTCAACAAACAGGCACTTCAAATGCAAATCTGTACAACATTTTTCTTCATTTAAATATAGTTTGTTGAGTCAATTCTAACGTATTCAATTCCTTGAGGCTTCTTGACTGACAAATTATGCCGTTTCTTGAAACGTTAGGTCTTCCATCTTTGAATTTGGTTTTTAGATTGTTATTTATCACGTAGTTTTGAACTACATCTAACACTTCGTTGCGTGAAAATCCAAATTCCCACTTTTCCATGGCTATAAGACATTCCGCTAATTTATTTTCATCCTCTAGTGGTACAGACAATTTTCCTCCGCATCCTTTTCCCCTCTTTGTAATGATACCCTTTCCTCTAGTTCCATCATTATAGTACCTTAAGGTGGTCCTTGGTCCTTGGTATATTGTAGTATTTCGCCGCAATCTCATGTCATTATTTCTAACTTCCCTAATAGCATTTTGTAGGTCGAGTTTGATATACCGACTGCCGTCTGCCCCTTTCGTAGTTTTTCTAATATAATTACGAACCATTTTTACTGAAACAAAATGGACAGAACAAATTTATTTCAGCTCCTTTTAGGTGAAGTTAACTGGGATATTTCCGGGGTAACTGAGATGTGCCATGTCCCAGTTTCCCAGACATGTAGGTCCCAGTTACCTCTTTCTAACATATTCTTGGGGCAACTGGGGCTCCCTATCTAGCATCTAACCCGAACAGAACTGCACTATAACAAGTATGCTGTTTAAGATAGGACTGCATGTTCATGCTATTGAAACACAAAAAGTTTATAAAAACTACTAATTTAAAGAATTTACTTACCTTAATGTATTACACGCCGAGTTTTGTTGGAACGAAAGAACTCGTCTCAAAGACATTCCACCATAACTACCATCGTGTGACGTCGCAATTTATGATTTCACTTGCTAGGGATAGATGGTAACACGTCCATTAAACGTACATTAGCGTTTGTTTAAATTATAAGTAAACAATGGAGGAGATACTATCCTATGGCCCAGATACCTCGGTGTCCCACTTACCCGACCTTACCTTACAGCAGCAATATAATTCCTCTCAATTCGCTTAACTTAAGTTCACAGTTCATCAGCACAGCTTAGTGTACAGGTTAAAACAATTAACAATTGATAGTCATTAATGACTCACATTGTTTCTTAAAACGTCATGCATTTGTCAAATTTTACGTTTTAATTAGTACTTACATACTTTTTGAACGCTACTGCATCATCTAATAACTAAATGTTAGTTTTTAAACGGGAAATGTGAAAAGTTAAAAGGATTGAAATAAAGTCCCAAAATCATGAAATTTATAATATATAGGTAGGTACTTAACTAGTTTCCAGAAAGTTTACCAAAACGCAGGGTAAACTTCGTCCATTTATCCAGAGCTCCCGCATGGGACCGACATATTACAAAGCATACAGAGTGCCAACGCGTTATCAGGCACAGTTAATGGTGCAAATATGCTCGGGCAAGAGATACACGCGTATATAATTTACAAGGCGCTTAAAAAATACGGTTTATACTTTCATTATCATAGAGTTGTATAAAGCCGACCCTGCGTTATGGCACACATTTCCTGACTAGTTATAACTCATGTCAACCTAAATATTTTCTTAGTATCTACAAGTACTTTGACTTTGAATATTGCATGTAGAGATTCATGTGATGTAAACTATGATGTATAAAATTCCGCTATAACGAATTTAGGAGTTTTTGACTTCCTTTTCGTTAGATTTTATATTTTTTCCCTGCTTGAATTGTATTCTCTATATTTTAGGTCCAATTTTGGCGACAGCACTAGCGGTGGATGAAAAAGTTATTAATCCAGTCGTGAGTGTTGAGGAATTTTGTATAATACTTTTCTGTGGTAATTGCTTATACAACATTCTACAGCCTGTTAAAAACAATGACATTTTTTAATTTTGACCTGACATATAACCAAACTTAATATAACACACTTCTTATTGACATAAAACATGATTAGTCTAACGAACGTTAGGGGATAGTAAAAAAACTGATTTTTCTCTCACCCCCCCCCCTAAGAAAAACGCATTACAATTCAAAATAGTAGGCACGAAAACAAAAGGTAACACACACGTGTATTAGGATTTTCTAACTGTGTATTAGGATTTCCTAACGCTATATATATGTAAAACCTACGCTACTGTAGTGGGCGTAAACATCTGAGTCACCGCGAGACGTCATGACCTAGCGGTGCCATCTGGAAAGATGGCGGATGTACAAGAGCGGCCTCGAATTATTTGTATCTCTCAGCCACCAGACACTTCTTGATTGACCGGGGGCAAATATAAAACCATGTCGGGGCCGCGGAGAGGTCAGTCTTTCAAATAAATAAATGCGGGTCGCGTTATAAAACGTACACTAATATAAATACGGATATAAATTGTCCCATACAACTTGATGTTAATTATTATTTTTTGTTATTATGTTTACTTGAATAAATTGTGTTTTAAAAGAGCGTGTTTAATTTTCACATTTAAACGAACCCGAGTTGAACATTTGGTGTCAGGTGTGACGTGTGGAAAAAATTGTGAACTATTAGATAAATTAAATAAAAAACCGGAGTAAATACATAACTTAATAGGTATCAATGGCTTTTAGCAGCAAGTTTTATTAAAGAACATTAAGGTGACGGATTTGAGAAGCGAACTCGACGAACGGGAGTGTGAAATCAAAAGGTTGAGCTACAGAAAAGGCTTATGGAAGCTCTGGAAAATGAAGGTGAAAACCACGACACATTTATTCGGAATTGCTGGTGACATAAATTAAGGAAATAATTTGGGTTGGAAATTTAAGGGGGTTGGAGCAAACATTACTAAGAAAATTCTAGAAATTTGGAAAAGAAGTTACTGGAAAATTCGACAAACTTGGAGCAGAAACTGAAGGAAAATTCTGGAAGTTTGGAAAGGAAGTTATTAGGAAATTCTGCAAAACTGGAACAGAAGTTAGAACACTACAATTTAGAACAAGAATTACTGTGAAATATAAATAGCTTAGAGCAGAAAATTATGTAAAATTCTAGATGCCTCCAAAAACAAATGGACGAATATGTAGACGGAAAATTTGAGGAAATTGAAAATAAATTAGGAAACGTGGAAGAAGGATTCCATAATAAATTTATAGAAATGAAAGGTATGAATAAGGTTTGCATCGATGAGTTTGGAAAATGAATGAAATGAAATGAAAACGAATCGTCTATACCACACTAAAGTCACCTGGTGGCGACATGGGTAGGTTAAGTAAACACGAGATGAACAACCAAATAAAAAATTCAAAAATTCGCATGAAAGTTTCACAGTTTGATGGTAAGAGTTTCTGG
Source organism: Aromia moschata (assembly GCA_029963805.1). NCBI lineage: Eukaryota > Metazoa > Arthropoda > Insecta > Coleoptera > Cerambycidae > Aromia > Aromia moschata. Next base: position 261,506 of record JAPWTK010000412.1, on the reverse strand, counting down.
GTCAATTATTTACGATAATCTGAAGCTGCAGCGGAGTCAAATGGTTCGTCGTTGAGGCGAAGATTAAAACGTTGACGTTGGCACTACGTAGCGACGCCACAAATATTTTGCAGACGCTTTCTCTCGAATAACGAGAGGATTACCATAAACTTGTCCGACATCTAGAAATGCGATATGGTGAGTCCCATTTTGAGCATTATACCACTTGCTGTTAAAAAACCGCTACATACAAATAACCACAAAAAAAATAATGAACCACTACAGGAATTTGAAGTGGACATAGCACGGTTAGTTCGTTTGGCTTACTCATCTACGCCAGAGAATGCAACGCAAAGACGTGCAGGCATTTCTGGAACGCCTGCGTGATAGTGAAATACGCCTAGCCCTGATCCTCGCTCGTCCCAGCAAAATCGAAACAAACATTTAGTCAACCGTATGTCAAAGATAGTCAAGCAAAATGTTACCTTTATTGCTTTAGAACTTTCCACCAACCTATTAGACACAATTATTAGATACTAGCATCACAAAACTCATAACTTTAGTTTAACGTATTTAATTGTGTTGTCTATATCATCGACCTCGAACGATTTGAACTGTCAATAAGTCAGGTGATGTTTATGACCGATGGTGCCCCCACGATGCTGTTAGTAGGGCGTTTGCTTTCAGAACTCCGTTGCAGGTTTTTGTATGTTACGCGTAAAGTGCATGCTCTACGAGGTGTGTAAATTAACTAATGAGACTAGACTAGTAACGCAGCGCCTGATCTAGCAACACTGTGGATATGGAACTTGGAAGGGCTGTAGGTTAACATGTAATGCACCTTCAGTACAAGTTTGAACTTGATAGTCATTTGTGTCACTTGTTGTCATTTTTCTAGTGCGTTTTAAAAATGAGGGACGTTAATTTTGAGCAACGGTGTGTTGCTACATTTTCCTTCAGACTTGGACACGGCGCAACGGATACTTTTGCAAAACTTCAACACGCCTAAGGAGACAGTGTTTTTTTTTTTTCAAAAGCCCAGGTTTTTCAGTGGTTTAAGGCATTCTCAGAAGGAAGAGTCAATTGATGTGAATGATGAACCACGCAGCGGAAGGACTTCATCTTCAAGAACCGATGAAAATGTCGATAGAAAAAGTTTGTGCCTCAAGGCCAAACAATAAATCAACACTTTTACAAAGAGGTTCTTGAAAACCTTCGAAAAAGGCCATGCATGCGAGACCAAACATCAAGAACAATTGTCACACAGCCATTTCAGTAAACGAGTTTTAGCCAATAAAAACAGTCCTGTGGCTCCTCAGCCTCATTATTCGTCTGACTTGAATCCTTGTGACTTTTTTTCCGAAATTAAAAAATCACCTCAAGGGACGTCATTTTGGGGCCATAAAAAATATTCAAACGGCTGTAACCAACCACCTGAAGGCTGTTCCAGTATATGAGTTCCATCACTGCTATGAGGAATGGAAGAAGCGTATCCAGCGCTGTGTGGCTTTCTAAGGAGGTTATTTTGCAGGAGACAATACTGAATTCTAATTATATTCGAATAAACAAATTTAAAAATTGGCCAATTTTTTAAATTCTCGATGGCTCGATATGAAAATGCCATCGATATTAAAATGCATAAAATGGCTTGATATGAAAATGCCACCTCTTACATAAAATAACATACACAGCATCTACATGATGTGCGGTACGAAATTGTTAGTCCATGAAGGTACGAAATTATTACCGACTGCATCGCTACTTACCTATACATATTCTGGGCCCTTCACCGAATGGAAGATACGAGTACTGCTGTATTTTCTTCTTATTAGCTTCATTAAACCTCTCTGGATCGAAGACCTCGGGATCTATGAAGTGCCGCTCGTCGTAGTGGATCCCTCGTATGGGTATAAATACTCTTGTGCCCTTATCGATTACGAGGTCTTCATCGGGCACCTTGTAGTCTTTCACGCAGGTCCTGGTTACAAACGACAACGGCGGATACATTCTCAGCGTTTCTACAAAATGAAATATGTTTGCACTTGGTACATATGCGAATTTAAATGCATAAAAATGTCCTCCAACTGTCTTCCAAGCATTTGACTTATAACTGCAATACTGAATCATATCAAGAAAATATACACATACTCCTTACAAAATGATGTACTTAATCAAACACGTGTCTAAATGGAGCACTGATACCAGATTGTTATAAAATTATTCAGTATTTCGAAATAATTCTGACTAGGATGTGGATGGTTTCTTGGTGTTTATTATTAAATGACATTTTTTCAGCATTAAGAAGATAAATAATTTAAAAGAATTATAATTTTAAAAAGATATTGGTTGGTGCATAAATGCAATAACAAAAAAGAGCAGAAAAAATTGGTCGTAAAAGTTAGTAAAGATGTTTTCTAATGGGAGGCAAAATTAGTAGAAAAAAACGGAAGGTATACGGAAGAAAAGAAGATAAAACATGAACATGCTGAAATTCTTTGACCATATTTTTTTCATGCATTTTAATTGTGTAACTAACATTTAAAAGTGTAACTAACTGTCCAATGTTTTTCATCATTTTCATTACTTAACAAATGTTTGATATATATTACTGATGGATGAATTAAATGACATCATTACATTACATTCACTTAGAAGATAAAGAACAAATCAGTGGCGGCTCATACTACAAAAATGAGGGGGTTGCAAATTAATATTTATGAGAAATATGACGAATCTGAATTTTTTTATTTTTCAAGGTCAAATTTGAAAGTTCTAAATTTTAGGCCACTTAAAAATATTTATATAGTTATTTACTGTTCAAATATTCTTGTTAGTATATTATTGATAATATAATATTGTTACGTATTTCTCTCTAAATAATTTACTTCTTCACTTCTAACACGTTTATTAACACTTTACAATTCGTCGACCTTAACTCTGTTACATCCAAATCACAACTTACTTACTCCTAGCAACTACACCAGTATTTATAATATTTACATCTTCTAGAAAATTCGTTTGACATCTAGAATATTTAATATGACATTCCATACAATTCTTTACTAACAGCTAGTGTATAAACTAAATTGACTTAATATATAAACTATAAAACTTAATAAATGTCAGCTGTCACAAATGTCACTTTTAAAAATGTCACATTGCTCCCCTCTTTAAGGTTATTCGTCCCGAATAACACTGTCTTCAGTCCTAGGCGGTGGATCCTCGACGACGAACCAATTGGGTGGGTTATGTCCTGTGTACTTCGCGAGCCTTTCCAGATGGACCACCTTCGGCTTGCTTCTTGGAGACAGCTGGATGCGGTAGACCAGGTCGTTGATTTTTCTTTATTATGGTGTACGGACCTTCCCAGTTGCTCTGAAGCTTTGGACTTTTTCCTTTCGTCCTTTTTGGGGCATACAACCATACTGCATCGCCAGGCTTAAACGCAGTCTCTGTTGATGTAGTGTCGAGACGCTGTTTTCATTTTGTCGCTGTGCATTTTCAGCTTCTCGCTGGCAAATCGATGGATCCGGTTCAATCTCTCTCGCAAGTCTTCCACAAATTCGGGCAGAGATCGTTCCTGATTTTCTTCTAGGGGACGGCCAAGTATGAGGTCAGTAGGCAGCTTCATTTCTCTTCCAGAGGTCAGCATAGACGGAGTGTAGGTAGTTGACTCATGCTGGGAACTTCGATATGACAGCAAGAACAGAGGCACCAATTTGTCCCAGTCCCTTTGATTTTCAGACACGAATTTAGACAGGTAGTGGCATATGGTTCTGTTGTGGCGTTCAACCATGCCGTTCGACTGAGGATGAAGCGCAGTAGTTCTGGTTTTCTTGTTGCCCAGTATTTTCATTACCTCTTGCCACAGCTCTGATTCGAAGTTTCTTCCTTGATCGGAATGCAGCTCGAGAGGTACTCCATGCCTAGCTATGACATTCTCGATGAATGCTTCGGCTACAGTTTCTGCTTCTTGATTTGGGAGAGGTACTGCTTCGGGCCATTTCGAGAAATAATCCATTACCACCATCAAGTACTTGTTTCCACGGTCGGTTACAGGTAATGGTCCAAGAATGTCCACTGCTACTCTCTCGAATGGTGCTCCGGATAAGTACTGCACCATTTTACCACGGCTTCTTGTTTTTGGTCCCTTTTTGGCAGAGCACAGATCACATCTCTTGCACCATTCTTCGACGTCTCGGCGACAGTTTACCCAATAAAATCGGTCCCTTACTCGAGCCAAAGTCCTGGTAACTCCAAAATGTCCTCCGGATGGACTGCTGTGAAGCTCTTCTAGCACTTGGTGGATTCTTGCTTTAGGCAAGACCAACTGGTAGACTGCGGATACTCCATCGGGGCTCTCCCACTTCCGATGCAGTAGGCCATCGCGAAGACAAAGGAACTCCATTGAGCCCAGTATCCCTTTATAGTCGTACCATATCTGGAAACTTCCTGCCAAGTTGGTCGAACTCCATTTTTACCCAGTTCCGGATTAATTTGAGGTCACTGTCTTTTTTCTGGCTCTTCTTTAATTCCTCCGAGGACCATTCATCTTCAACTTGTACTGTTGTTGCCATTAACAGTTCATTGGTGGTACTATTTGAATATTCCTTGGTCTCGATCTTCTGGCAGTAGCGACATTTCTGTTCTAAACACGGTCTTCTCGATAATGTGTCTGCATTACCATGTGTTTTTCCACTCCGGTGCATTATTTTGAAATTATACTGTTGTAGTCTCTCCATCCATCTAGCAACTTGTCCTTCTGGGTTCTTAAAATTCATAATCCATTGCAGGGGCGTTATGATCTGTCCTAATTAAAAAGTGTCTTCCATAAAGGTAACTATGAAAATGCTCCAGCGATTTGATGATGGCCAATAATTATTTCCTCGTAACACAGTAATTTCTTTCAGCCTTGCCTAGTGTCTTGCTGAAATAGGCGATTACCTTTTCTTCTTTGTCTTGAACCTGGGATAAGACTGATCCAATTCCGTGTTGAGAGGCATCACAATCCAAAATAAACATTCCATCTTGTTTAGGGTATGCCAAAATTGGTGCTGTAGTTAGGCGCTTCTTCAGTTCTGTGAAAGCTTGCTGGCAGTCTGGAGTCCAATCGAAGGTAACATTATTTTCGGTGAGCCGATGTAGTGGTTTAGCAATTTTTCCGAAATCCTTTACAAATTTCCTATAGTATGTGCAGAGTCCAAGAAAACTTCTTACTTGATGTTTATCTCTGGGTCGTGGCCATTCTTTGATTGCAGATTGGCCGGTGATCAGTTTTCTCCTTATCGTCGGGATGAAGTTCGACTTGCCAATATCCACTCTTCAAGTCCAATGTTGAAAACCATTTTGACTCTGAAAGTGTGTTCAGGGTGTCGTCGATTCGAGGTAGAGGATAACTGTCTTTCCCTAGTCACATTGTTCAGCTTCCGATAGTCCACACAGAATCTTGTTGTGCCATCTTTCTTCGTAACTAAAACAACGGGTGAAGACCATGGGCTCGATGATTCCTCGACGACACCTTCTTTCAGCATTTTATCAATCATTCCGGTAACTTCATTCTGTTTAGCGAATGGTAGTCTTCTTGGAGCTTGCTTTATCGGTGGGTTATTGCCGGTGTCTATGCGATGTTGAACCAGACTTGTTCTGCCGGTGATGTTTCCATTGGCAAATACATCTTGATATCTGTCGAGGAACTGTCTAGCTTTTCTAGCTTCTTCCGGTTCCAGATGAGCAGCATTTTTGAGCAAAAGATTCTGTAATAGTTGGATCACGTACCCTTGCTTGATTCGTCTGAGCTTGGTTGACTTCCTCGCATTTAACTATCTTTTCGACTGGTTCACAACGTCCCAATACTTCATTCTTCTTAAGAATAATCTTTTTGTCTGATATGTTGGCAATCCTTACTGGAATTTGGTTATTCATTTGTACTAGGCTTCTTGCAACCAATAAGCCATCGTTCCTTTCGCTCGCCTCGACTATTCCGGTACTCAGACCGTTTCCATCCAATTTTGCAATGATGATGTTCTCTGATCCTTGGGGTATTTGGATGTCCTCTTCAACTATGATCCTTCTTGATTTATCGTAGTCTTGAAGTTTGGGGGCCATAACAATTTCTTCATTTTGAATATGTATAGTTTTGTTTCTAACATCCACGACAAAACCATGTTTACTCAATATGTCTAGTCCTAATATGCAGTCGTCTCTGATATCGGCTGTTAAAACTCGGTGATACATGATTTTCGAACCCAGTTGAATTTTTACATTTAGTTCACCATGTACAGGAATCAATTCTCCAGTAGCTGTTTCCAATTTCACATGTCTGGATAATTCCTTTGATGATTTTTGCAGAATGTCAGGCCGCAGAATAGTTCTTGTAGCACCGGTGTCAATTACAAAGGAACACCATTTATCGTCCAAGTATCCATGGACTATCAGGCTTCGTTCGTCGCTACTTATTTTTGAGACATAAATCTTGGGGCATTGAGTATAAGTAGTCGACACGCGCCCCTAGCATCGACTAATTGTCGTTTCCCGAATTTCTTGCTGGTGATCTGGAACGAGGTCTTCGGTCTGGGGTTGGGGAACGACTAGTCCTATGCTGTGAAGTCTTCAATGTCCCATTTTCTTCTCTCCAGTTTCTCTTGTCTGGACTTCTGGATCTTGATCTCGAATCTGGCTGTCAATTTGGTGAATTCGTTCTTGACTGGGACCTTGACCTAGCCCTGCAAAAACGCTGTAGGTGCCCAATTTTTCCACAGTTGTAGCAGCGCCTGGTTTCCTTCTGTGGTGAGTTCGACTGTTTGATTTCATCCAATGCTCGCATTATTTTCTCCATGGTCTCGGGAAGTGATTGGCATTCGTTGAATTTAACTTGCCTTACTCTGGATTTGTAGCTCCTCGATGCTTCTTTAGCTGCTTTAAATTCCAAAGCAGCTACGAGTGCATCACTAATCGTGGTGTGTCTGCCAAGCCGCAAAGATTGCTGCATTTCAGTGTCTACTAGTCCATCAATAAAAGTCTGGATGCCAATTTGCTCGAGAAATTCTTTGGGTGCTTGAGGGTATGCCAAATGGACAAGTCGTTCGATGTCAGCTTCGTATTCTTGAAGGGACTCATTGCTTCTTTGCTGTCTACTTTTGATTTGGGACTGGTAAACTTGGCGGAGGTATTTGTGTCCATACCTTATTTCTAATGCTCCTACAATCCTGTTGTAATCGTTTTGCTGCTCTTCCGGGATGCTCTGTAAGATTTCTAGTGCCTGACCTCTGAGAGATATGACTAGCGAAGTAGCCATTTCTTGTGGAGTCCATCCGTTGGCCTTTGCGGCAGCCTCAAACTGTCTGCGGTACATGGACCATGATGACTGTCCATCGTACGTAGGAGGCTTAAGCATTTTGTGTACTGACCTTTCAGTATGCATAAGGCTTGAATGTTGTAACGGAGTAGCTGGTGAGGTCAAACAATCTCCTGAATCGGCTATTGAAGCACGATGCAATTGGTGCTCAGCCCATTTATCTTTTCCAGTATTTCTTTTTGTACTCGCCGTCTGGTGTCTTCTAATTTTCTCTCGATTTCTTCTTTATTCTCCTGAAATTCCTTCTCGATTCTATTGAATTTTAGGCCTACCTGGTCAATCTGTTGTTCCACGCCGTCGATTCTTCCAGAAAATTCATTCAACCTGGTGTTTATTACTTTTTGGGACTCACAGATTTCCTGATGTCGCCTCTCAGCTTCATCTCGGTCCTCTTGTCGTCGCTTTTCGTCTCGCCTTTCTGCCTCCTCACGGTCCTCTTGTCGTCGTCGTTCTGCCTCCTCACGGTCCTCCTGCCGTCGTCGTTCGTCCTCCTCTCGTCGCTTTTCCTCTCGCCTTTCTGCCTCTTCACGGTCCTCTTGTCGTCGTCGTTCTGCCTCCTCACGGTCCTCTTGTCGTCGTCGTTCGTCCTCCTGTCGCCGTTTTTCCTCTCGCCTTTCTGCCTCCTCACGGTCCTCCTGTCGTCCTTGTTGCAGGAATTTTAATATTTCACTTACATCCATCGTCGTCGTTTCTTCGTTGTATTTTGTAGATCTCGTATTCACCATATAACTTTTTTTTTTTTTTTTCGAATTCTATTATCCCACCGCTGTCACCAAAATGTTACGTATTTCTCTCTAAATAATTTACTTCTTCACTTCTAACACGTTTATTAACACTTTACAATTCGTCGACCTTAACTCTGTTACATCCAAATCACAACTTACTTACTCCTAGCAACCACACCAGTATTTATAATATTTACATCTTCTAGAAAATTCGTTTGACATCTAGAATATTTAATATGACATTCCATACAATTCTTTACTAACAGCTAGTGTATAAACTAAATTGACTTAATATATAAACTATAAAACTTAATAAATGTCAGCTGTCACAAATGTCACTTTTAAAAATGTCACAATATAATAATAGTAGAAAGGGTATTATTATCTTACTGGATAGAAAGTCGACACGACGATCTTTGTTTCATCTACATGCAAAAATGTTGTGCTGACACTACATGCTTTTTAATTCAGTCCCATTAATCCAATCCCATTTTTGTTCATAATTGTTCATCACCAAATAATAAGCAGAGGAAATAAAGCACAGGTTTCTATATTGCAACCGAAAATCCATGCATTTTTTCGTAAACGCTTCTACTGAATTTTCTATTAAAACTTCTGTTCAATATTTAAGTCTTGTAATAGGTCTCCCAAACTTTTTCGTATCAGCTTTGTCTAATAATCGGATACAGAATGGCGCTGCTATTAAAATTTGCTCCGAGTCCGAATTCATTTTATTTACAATAAAAATACCACACACTCATAAGCGATACTATTTACGCCGCGGCTGAACGACAACTGGATAAAATAGTTGCACTTGAAATGCAACTTTCTGGATTTCATTAGCGAGATTTTTACGTAAGGAAATGATTTGCTAATACGAATGCGTGTATATGTCAAACCTTTTGCTTTGCAACATGTAAATTTTCGATACAATATTTTCGTGTCTGTTGAAGTGGGTGGAATGGTTGTTTAAGTTAAGTGATAATATTAGTTACGATGTATGTACAAATATATGACGGGTAGAGACAAATATGTAATAACTTATGTGCCACAAATGAACTACTTTCTACATGTATAACGGTTCAAATTTGAAAATAAAAATTAAGCTCTTTCGACGATTTTTTGGAAGTTGCGCAGACCTGCCAATCTTATCAGCAGCCGTCACTGGAACGAAGTCCTTACAGTGGAGGCTCGTGGGTGTGTTACATGGGTGGGCACAGGGTGTGTCAGTAGGATTACTCATTAGCTACCAATGGCGTCGCGGGCGAAATTTTTTAAAATTATCAAGGACATGCGTTTTACTGACACTTCAGAACATAAATGAAAAATCCTTTTATAGAAAAATATAGACTTTCACAAGAATACTTTTTAGGATTTGGTAGCTTTTTGAAATAATATTTAATCACGAATATTGAGGGCTTAAATATATTAAAATAATGGGTGGCAACATGTGAAAACAATTTGATATAGGTATCTTACCGTTATTTGTAGAGGAAATCAGCTCGCCTCTCCTTGTTGTTCACAAAAATGTTAATCGCCTTTTCATAAAAGTCCCGGATTTGTTTCACAAAATTTAATACAATTAATTATTTGGTTTAAAATATGTCCACATTTTCATTATGACGTCTTATATTTTCGCGATAAGTACTATCAAGCTGTTGCTTTATGTTTACCTTTCCCAACACACTAAAAATCTAAGATGTTATGTAAATGTTTTTTCATTGTAGCTAGCATGTCTCTTAGCTCGTTCATTTAAAAGTTTTAAATCACTCACCCCTTCTTGAGTCCATGCACTTCGATTGCCACCCATCACTAAACAAATAAAACAAAACAGGTTGTTTCTTTTAGGACACCCACATAACCACTTAACTCTGTCGTAGACACTACTATTAAAATTTCGTAAATAATTTCGCGATTTTCCTATGTCTGTTTTGGAAATAATCAAATCGGGTATCGGCCTTCCTAACCGTTTAATTTCCGTTCGGATCTCGTATGTAATATCTTTGTTAGTCAATAAAAAGTCCACCGAATTAATTTTGAAACGTTTCACAATCAAAAACAGTAAAAACACACTTCTCAGCGAAGAAAATAAACAATAATACTAAAAACGGTCACTCAACAAGTGTGACCCGTTCAGCTGATTTTCTACCGATTTAACGACTGTCTGCAATCGTCGCCAAACTTTACCAGTCACCGAAAAAGCCCGATTAAAAACGAGGGCTGGGAAATGGTGTGCCCACGCGCGGGAAAGCGAGGAATTCAGAGTACGGTGGCTCGGTGCTCGATCGATAGTCTGTCATATATATGTGATAAAAATAATTATTTATGGTATAAAAGGAATAATAATTAGAATATGAATAGTTTGTCGTATACAATTAATTGATATTATTGTAACGGTAATTTATAGTAAATTAACACAGAAGAAATATTTTCTATTGAAATTTGGGCTGGGCACGTGCCCCTGTGCCCTTTATCATCAGCTGCCACTGAGTCCTTAACACTCTGGGAATATTCTTCTATGTAAGTACATAATGTATGTATACATGTAGTATGTTGTAAGATCTTACAATATGCGCAGTACGCATACACAACAGAGGTACATTTAAGATGATTGAGGTGAAGTTTTTTTTATAGGTGTTGCCATTATGCTGCGCTGTGAAACAAATTTCTGTCTAAAAAGTCTATAATATGACATTGTCGAAAATTTCGGATTATTCTGTAAAACGTTTCAGCCTTATTCAATAACAGTTCAATGGCTGGAACATTATTGGTAAGGGGCAAATGTAACTTTCAGTGCTTTAATTAGATAATGTCCAGACGTACGCTTAACTCATTAAGGTACACTACTTGTAAGAAATGTACTTACATACTTGTAAGATATGTACTTACATATCTTACAAGTATGTATGTATGTTGTAAGATCTTACAACATAGAGATCGTTTACAACAGTGTAATCGATCATTTATACTGATGACACACATAGTCGCCGAGATTAAAAAAAAAGGGAACTTTTAGAACAACTTGCACTTCACCCGGGAAATGTAATCAGCTGACATTTTGTATTTGTTATGTTCGAGATTAGGTTCTGACCCAGAGAACACTTATTCCTAAATTGAATTCAGATTTTTTATAAGCTAACTCAAGTATACCTACTTACCGTCGATGACTTGCTTCATATACTTAAGCTCGCTCAGTGAATCGTAAGTCATTTGGTTGTTGTGTTTAGCCAGTATTGTGCTTAATTCCTCTCTGACTCTTTCTTGAAGGTCCTGGTGGTTGGCTAACTCGAATAGGGCAAAAGTCATCGTGGTTGAGCTGGTCTCAAAACCCGCTATGAAGAAGAGGAAGCATTGAGCCACAATCTCGTTCATCGTTAATGAATTTCCATCGCCTAAAATAAATAATAATAATAATAATAATAATAATAATAATACTCACCCTATAATTACTCCGAAGAGTAACCCCAGAGGTCCTCTCAGGGATCTGTGCGGGGAAGGGGTGGCTATTATTATTATTTGCCATGGCGCACTGGGAGCGACTTAAGATTATTTCGGTAACGCATTTGCTTTACAGTTCTGAGGAAACCCAGAAAACTCAGAACATTACAGAATAAGATTGTATAAAATAGGGGATGCATAATATAAATTTAATCGAATTAACGCATCAACTAACAATGGATCTTTTGTTCGACGTAATAAGAAAAGAGCTATATCAAATGTGAAATAAATGAGGTATTAATAACACAAACCTGCAACGTTTTGTCCTTGTGAAATCAACGGTGTTATAAATTGCTTTTAATTTTACACTCTAAAATCCCCTATGTACATTATCTTGTAACAGAACGACGGAATAGCTGGATGAAATTTATTTCTAGTTTCTATTTTAGTATATTTTATTTAACTTTATTACCTAAGACGGATGGGAGAAGAGAAAACGTCGCTAAAAGACCACAGCAAATTTCGCTAGGCCGAGTATGTCATAAATTTGGTTCATCCGGTACGTTAAAATGTTTTGGCGTCTTTAAATAAAAATATTTATGTAATTTGTATTTTCTAAATTGTTTTCACTTCGAAGAAATAGCCCATAGTTTGAACTGTACCACATCTGGCTAACACTGGGGCTAGGCGAGTGGACAGCGAGTTTTGTAGACCTGAACCAGTCGTACCTACTCTGAATTAATTGAGTAACTGTGACAACAGACGGGATAAGTTGTACCGAGAAAATGATTCAGTGAAACTAGCGTGTAAAATAATGTGTGGAATGTAAAGGAAATCTGCAGTGGTTCGTACACGAGGGTTTTTTGGAAGGGTTTCTCTCTACATATGGCGACAGAAATGTGCACTTCCCGTATACAGATTTCAGTGGAAGATCAGGTTGTTCAATGTCAATAATCACACCGTCTCTCGCGGAATGATAAAATTAATTAACGGATTGTCAACTCGGGACCGATGCAAAGCCCCTGGGTGTCGGTATACGTAAAAATTCGTTGCAATATTGGGATAATATTAAGGGTCTTTTAGAAAGTATACCGAGATTATAAAACACAGGAATTCACGCTAAATAGTGAGTTCTTTTTTCCTCCGCTCGATGGATACTTCATTGTCGTGGGGTCTCTAATTAATTTTTGAAGATCGGTATTATTATATTTGTTCAGGAATATTTTCTGTTTGTGTGATCAAGAATTGTTTGCCTTCAAGAATTACTTAGTTATCGTCGGGAACAAGGCGTGTGACCGGGGCTTGGTTCGCGGCATTTTGTACTGTTTTCTTGTAAAAATTAAAGATTCCTTATTTGCATGGCTGTGTTTAATTTCGCGCCGGAATACTAAGGAGGCTGACCTCATCTTTGACAAATTAATCAACGAATCCACTATATCATAGTGGGACAGATTAAAACCGCTCGGAATCTGTAAATAACAAAGGAATCCCGGGGTCGTGGGTAATTCCGCGCGACGCTGTATCCTACATGTTACAGTCTGCAATTGAAGTCGTACCATCAATAGAAATATGGCAAATTCGCTGAAAACTCTAACAGAGTTATTTCTAGGAAGTGATTAAAAAGTGTTCAAGGTTAGGTATGTTGTGCCGAGTGTGCTGGAGTTCGTGGAGGTATCGGTTACCTTCTGGAACGTCTTGGACAACCACCCTCCGACAAGAGCATCTTATAAAACGGATATTGTGCGCAACCGCTCAGCATCGATAACTGTTGTTGCTCGAGAACAGTGGTTTGCTATAGATCGACAACATGTGACAAATGAGCTACCATCCTCAGAAATGTTTGTCTCTCTATATGTTCACCACGCTCTTCTTCTTGGGAGTGGTTATCTGAGATCACACCCGGTACAACATACCCAACATTATTGCACTTTTTAATTGCTTCGTAGAAATAACTCTATGGATATAATAATTATATATTATTATTACATTATATGATATAATATATGTATTATATCATATCATTATATTATATGATATATTATATTATATGATATAATTTACCATATATTTACTGGTGGTGCGATTTCAATTGCAGACAGTGTGTTGTCAGAACTTAACATCTTAAAATATCAGGAGTATAATATTTTGTGAAAAAAATGTAATAGTGCGTATTAATAGTTTGTAAAGTGATTTTTATGTATTAATAGAAGAGGTAAACAACTATAAACCAAATTGTATAACTATAGAGTCATTTTTACTTTCACATGCAGGTAGAGTGGAAGTATAGTATTAATGAAAAAAAATATATTATTTTTACTTGGCTGGATAAGCCTGTGGTGGGTCGGTAGGGTTACAGTCGTAATAATACAATACATACATAAATACCTTAAACCACGGTTTTATTTAAGGGTTCCAGAGGTTCCTCTAGTCTGGCCACATATAAATAAAATACTATAATATTAGATACAACAGGATTAAACGGTAATCTAACCAATAAGGCACTTAACTAGTAGCATCGGTAGTCAAGGCACATTCTCCCGATGGCTACTCAGTACTTCCGCTACTTCCCACCGCCACGCCGGCCCTTTACACCGCACACGCACATTACCCAGAGTTCCATTACATGCGCACTACTTAAATTTAAATATACATACAAACAATACAGTAGAGAATAGATAGGCGAACCACTACAAGCCTAAAATATTCTGAATAGTTTAAGAGAAAACAAATCAAAAGGCTCAAGGAGGTCAACTCCAAATTTGGAAATTTGGAAAATTTACCTACCACGACATGATTAGCTTAATTTCGAGCTTATTCTGTTAAGGTGTTTGGAGGTTAAATAGCGGTAATATACTTTTTCTTTGACTATTATTAATTCTCAAACGAAGCAAGATAAAAGCAAAGAGGGTATTGGAGTCTAAGAGGACATCAAAGACAAAGAGGTAAGGAGGATAAAAAGAGGTTAGGAGGACAAGGAAGCTGAGGAGGATAAAAGGTCAATTAGTACAAGGACAGCAAAATGACAAAGGAGGACAGAGAAAAGACGAACGGAGAATAAAAGGAAGACAACAGGAGGACAACTGGAGGTCAATAGGAGATTAGTGAGGGACAAGGACAGTAAAAGGAGGACAAGAAAGAAGAACTTTCTTTTTCAAACAGTACCCTTTCTTTGAAGTATTGTATAATAATATCCAAAGTTTATTATTACTAGTAAAAACTGTTTATGCCAATCATTAAAAAAAGTACTTTGTCAAACTTTTTATGTAAAAGATAAAAAGAATAAAACGCAACAATCCAAAAAAGCACTATTGTAGGTATAATAATTTACGTTAATATACCACTGTGCAATTTTTAAATTGTACTCTTTAGTTTTTATTATTTACTTCTATATCCACTAATGTTTTTAGCGAGTTACTCTAATTGAATTATATGTAGAAAAATTGGATATGGAAGTACATAGTTACTACTTAGGCAGCGGTTTTTTTAATGTTATGGTCGACATATATTAAAAATATCTGCAAGAGATTCGATTACTCTAATACGAAAATAAATAATAAGCATCAGGTAAAAAAATAAAATCATCAAAATAAAAATAATTTCTCTAAAACTCTAACACATACAGAGGCATTTAGAGTATCCATGAGCTCAAACATACATACCTACATATCCATCACCTTGTCCCTCTTTTTCGGTTTTCATGTCAATCAGCAGCTGCAGCAGGTCCTTCCTCGTGTAGTTGTTCTCCAATCTGTAACGGACCGTGTCCTCCACTACCTTGGTGTAGAACTGGCTAACTTCCGGGTTTATTAGCTTGATGCCCAACGCCCTGGCCAGTCGCGGGGTGTTCTGCGCAAAAATGGTTTTAATCTGGCCAATTTTAGTCCTGGAGAAGAAATTCTTTAAGTGTGTTCTGAAAGGGGAGTCAGGTTGCTTGAAGCTGTTGCATTCTATACCGAAGGCACATGAACCAATGATGTCAGTAGAGAAATTACCTGCAAAAAAATCAAAAGCTATGATTTAGGATAGGTAACCTTGTTTGAACTCAAATAATGTATTGCGGATCAACACGTCACCGCCCAGCCCAAACCTGTGATTCTGCAAATATGATATTTAAGAAATCTTCTTTCTGTAACTTAGTGTATACTTGAAGTGATTCCCAATAGTCAAACCGTAACAACAAGTTCATACTGCATAGTTTATGCATGACTTTTTTCTGTCATAAGATCAAGAAGAGCATCTGACAGTACAATTTAAAACCAACCAATGTGAAAGCGTGGATTTGGTCACGTGTACCATTGAACTATCGGTCGCCGTCCGGGCGGGGCTCCGTGGATTGCAATCAGTGTTGCCAGATTGGGGGGTTTTTCCCCAAAATTGGGGTATTTTACTATGCTTGGAGGATTTTTAGGGGTAAACTTTGTTTGGGGGACTTTTTGGACCAAAATAAAGACAAGCAGTAAGAAGTAGAAATAAGGATTGCTTGTCCTTATTAGTGAACAAATACCTACTGCAATACAATGCAATGTTTACCTTATTTCAACATTTGGCTACTTTGAGGTCCATTCTGAAGCATAACCTTATTTTTCCGTTAGTATGCTGTGTAAGCAGTGACATATAAATCTTTTATTTATGCGGTAAACAATTTTAGTGGATCCGCATTCTCTGACTAAAAGAGTTTATTTACATGAATTATTTTTTTTAATGCCCAGCTTAAAAAGATAAAATATAACAAATTTGATTTGTTTTTGATCAACCACATAGCACCTTTCACTATCTTTATTAATACCAAAATGTATTTTAAGTGGATACCACTGTTCTAATATTGAGAATGAAGAAGTTGCAGAAATATTTTCAGAAACAGTAATATAATAATAATATATTATATAAATCTATAATAATATAATACATTTCAAATGATTTGGGGGATTTTATTTGAAAAGTGTCATTTTTTTGGGGGAATTTCTAACTTTGGTTGGGGGAATTGTAAAAATCGATCTGGCAACTCTGATTGCAATGGCAGTGGACGTCTTTTATACGGCGCCGGAACAGCATTCTGCCATGACCAGAGTTGGGCAAATTTTAGTCGATTGATGACTAATGACTAATTTAGTCATTAGTCATGAACAAAAGCGACTAATGACTAATTTATTCATTAATCATAACAACAATGATTAATGACTAAATTAATCATTAGTCACGGAAATAACTCATGAATAAATTAGTCATTATTCATTAGTCATGACTAACCGTCAATCAGTAGCCATTAATCATTAGTAACCATCAATCATTAGTTGTTATCAGCCATGACTAATCAAAGAACTAAAAAAAATGGAAATGAAATAAATTGTAAAGAAGGAAGTTGTAAAAAACTATGAATTGAAAAATACAAAAGATATTATAAAAAACCGAAATAGTTTATTAAACTTAAAAATTAAAAAATAAGTATTGAAAAAGTAGAGTTAACTAAAACATATTGATACATATTGCATATTGATAAGTATGCAAGCATTACAGGGACACGTTGAATATTAACACCAAAATTGTTGTTATTTTTACTCCGTTAAATTTGCTTTTTATTAAGTTCATTTATAAATCATCTTTGGCTGATATTTGATATAAATGTTCTGTATAGTGTAGACATAATCTCAAATGATGAAAAATTGTTTGGCAATAGAGAATGGCAATCAGTTGGCAATAGCGAAAATATATTTTTTTCGTTATTCACCCCCCCCCCTTAGCATGGCACAATCCGTTTGTTAATTAAGGACTCCGAGAAGCCGAGCGCCTCAATAACCTCAACTCTCCATAATATCTCTCTAAAGTCTCCAATAGAGATATTGGGACATAAGAGCTTTAGTTTTAGTGTTGTCGGGTTCGAAAAATTGAGTTTTGCGTACATGAGGGTCTAAAAGTTTAGGTTGTGGGGTTATGGGGGTTCGACAGTTTGAGTTATGGGGTCACTTTTCGCTCACTGTGCGCCGCGCCGCGCGGAACGCGCTGTCTTCAACTAATGTTTTCTCGGTCAAATCTTGGTCGAGTCGATCCAAAAGAAAAAATCAGCGTGTAAAGTAAGCCTTCTACTTTACAACGAACCCTTGTTAATTAAAACATATTAATTAGAACGACCAGAATACCGTTTTAAAAAAAAAAATTACCTACATTTTGCAAGTAATATGAAAAATATAGCCCTTCAGGGGTGGCTGAAACCACCCTCGACATGATTTTTTCAAATGCAACCCTATGGCTTGTGACCCCTCATTGTAAAGCTGGTGGAAAGAGGAATCCAACGCACTGATCAAATTTTAATTTTTAGTATATTTGTAGGGTTGCATACAATTAAATGCAAACGACCAGAATACCGTTTTTAAAAAAAAAAGCTATCTCGGCTCCTATTGGTCGGATCGGAACGTTTTTTTTTTTAATTCTTGTTTCTTCAAGCACTATTCGATACAATTGGTTTGCAATCTGTATATAAAAAACGCCGAGATAAGGCCCTTAGTTACTGTATTTTTTCGGTTTTTTGTTAATAACTTTTTTATTTTGCAATTTAAAAATCTGAAATTTGCAGAGTCGCGTGATATTGCGATTACCTATCAATATTTTTTACCGCATCTTGATATCATACGTTTTGCGGAAATCATACGTGCACGCGTTTTCAACTTTATAATTTTGCAATAGGCCGCCATTTTGAAATTACGCGTTCGGATTGAGGGCGTTTGTTAAGCACCCCAACAGCTATCTTTTCCTGTAGTCTCATCCGTTTGAAGTGAAATCTGTTTGGTTTATTTGATATTGAAGATTTTGTACTTTTTTTAATGCTAATTTTGCAATGAAAAAAAAATTGTGTACCAGCTAGGCTAGGCTATCAGGAAAAGCCTATCCCGATGGCAATTTTCCTCAAGAACAAAATCGACAAGTATACCTCAAGTCGATTAGACACATATTTTTGGAGATACAAGCATACCTTCCTATTAACATTTTCGGAGCTACGGTGATTATATGACTTACAGTAATGCCGAGCTTCGAGGCACAACTAGATCCCGAACGGAACCCACGTACCGAATTTCATAATTTTTGGACAACGTTAACTGGCAGTCACGGCTACGGCGCGGCGGAGGAACGGATTCTTTTTTTAATTGCAGAATGGTATTCTATGTCCCTTGAAACGTTCATCAAATTTTGAGGAAGGGAGGTGTTAATTATTTTTTTTTGTGGTCGATTCCAACGGTTTATTATTGAAAAGAATAAACCAAGTGTTTTTAGTATTTAGTCATGATTAATAATTGTTAGTCATGACTAAATATTAGCATGAATAAATGTTAGTCATGACTAATGATTAAACTTCAATCATGACTAACCATCAATCATTGGTATGACTAACAATTAATCATGACTAAACCGTAGTCGTAAATAAATAATATGATTAATTTAGTCATGACTAAAGTTTAATCATTTTACTTTAGTCATTACTCATTTAGTCATATTCTGCCCAACTCTGGCCATGACCATGTAATATGAAAAGGGCTATGCTCTTCTTTACTCCATTAAAATAATGTCGCCATACGGTTTTTTTGTCGTACGGTCAAAACTGTACAGTGTGAAAGGAGCGTTAGGATGTAAAATATTGTTAGTGTTATGAATTTCCAATTTTTTTTAGATTCATTGTAATTTAACTTTCATTCTACAAGTGTTACATATATAAATGACCAAATATATTCAAGAGTTTGTCCTAATGAACCCATAAAAAACGAAGCTGTGTTTGGGTGCTTTTAAAAAATGTTTGAAGTATATTTTTTTATCGAGGCTTTAGTTTCTCAACCTCTCAATTTAGGCCAACGGACAACGCCGACGTTTGATTACTTTTGGGATAAGATGGAAGTTATTTTATTTTTTGGTATAATCTTTATAAGGTAAGCTAGAAGTCAAATAATATATGTTGCACTAGTTTGGTTTGAAGCCAGACATTTGCCTTCATGATAAATTCAGTCATTCAATTCAATGCATTAAATTCAGGTACACACTTCTAAGGCGGAAAGTGTGTACTTGCTACATACATAAGAGAAAAATTGTTTTCATGTATAATGGATATATTTCTTAAAGAAACATTTTTAGTAAAAATGCATATTTTCGATACTTGCCTATGACGAGTAAAAAAAAACTTAATTTCTACGAAATTTTGAAATATTAGTTCAACTCTTGTTAATGTATACAATTAGTATTTGTTTATTTGACCAACCACAAAATAATTTCTTAAATATTTCGATGAGTTCTACGTTTTTGCCAAGGTGCATCGAAATTCTGAATTCTGGTTTAACTGGTTAAAGCTTAAAGCTTACCTAAAATATCCTTGATGTCTACAGCATCCGTGCTGCTAACATTTTCCTGAATATACTTCTCCATGACTAGACCGCAGTCCACTAGAGTTTGGAACATCGCCTTCAGTTTGCCAGAGGTAAACGTAGGGGTCAATTTGACTCTCAGATTCCTCCATCGTTTACCTCCCAAAGCAAAAAGATGGGCTCCTAGAAAGCAAAAAATAAAAGTATACCATTTTTAAAAGCTAAAATCAACAAATTTATAAAAAAAAAACAATTGCTCCTTCAAGTCATAAAAAAACAGTTTCTTGTAGCATTTAATTATGCTTTCAGTGAAGTTAATTTCTTTAATTCATAAATATGTGAAGTAATGTGAAACTGTAAACAACATAATAAATAATTATACCGCTAATTATTATTATTGCATATTTTATTCATCGTGTAGTCCTACATGTATAAATCCATGTAAAATATAATTATGTGTTACGGTTAACGTTTCATAACTCAATAAATACATCCAAAAATTGATATGTGTGATGTAAAAGGTGAGTTGTATAAATTGTGATCGTGTAAAGTGGGTATTATGATTGAATTCTTACCTATAGGATCGTCCTTTTCGTTCACGTACAGCCCTCTGTCTACAAAGTGGTTAAAGTCTTTGGCCATTATGTTCTTAACTAGTTCCAATATCCACGGGTATGTATATGGGCCTAGACAGGTTGTAGACTCCAACATGTCTCCAACCTAAAGCAAAGAGCGACACATATGATATACAATATACTATGTACCACAAAACTCTCATTTATTTGGCCAAGAGAATAACGTTAGGAAACTAAGAAACATGCCAAGATTTCATAACCATTAAAGAACAAAAAAAAACACTTACACATTTAGTTTGAAAGTAGTGCATTACTTTTTGCAATTTTTGTATATCCGCACTCAATCTGGTCTTATTGATTATCCCAACCTTTCTCCCATATGTGCGTAACTTGGAATTGAGTCAAAATTAAGAAACAATTTAAAAACTTCACCTTTGGCTTTAGCCTTCTCGTACACTGCAACTATGGCATCTCTGAGGTCTGATTTCTTCGAAAGGGGACTTGGAGGTTTCCGAAAACCGAGGAAGGTTCGATATACGGTATGTTCTTCCTCTTCCAGTACTGCTGCGTCCATTTCAAGTAGGCGTAGCCCACAGCCACCAAGGCTGTGAAGATGCCCACCAGGTCCAGTAAGATGGCTCCAATCATGTTTTCCTGAAACATGACGTCTTTTAGCTCATTCTTGGTTAGTTATAAGAATGACGTCATATGCGACAAAAAAAATAGGATTGGGTGCTCTGGAACACTAGGTGCCGATGTACCGTCCACATACTACTACAACAATTTATGTCGGAAGATATTTCGCATTTGTGCAAGAGACAAAATGACAAAACGTATTGGATCTTGGGTTTTATAAGAAGTTTTGTAATTTATTTAAAAGTTGTATCAATTATGCCATCAAAATTCTTTATTTTGATTGTGAAATAAATTACAAGATGGGATAATGTCACACAGACAAGGTAGTAGATAATGCAGTTACAAGTCCCTCTTATGTGCCGTTTCCTGAACTAACACCTATTCCAAAACATCGTGTACTTGGGTACACGATGTTCATAGTTATTTCTGTTATTACCTACCGTTGGTGGTATGTATTAAAAATTACTTTAGAAGAAAAGGAAAAACATAACAAAAATCAAATTAGTCGAAAAAGCGAAAAACAAATTAGTCCAGAAGAAATTGAAGAATCAGGTATTGAATACGAAAATCTCTGTGATGACGATGAACTTGACGATATAGTCGGTAGTACTGGTGTAGTACTGTATGCATTGAATGTGATGGATTCGGACATGACGGTGAATTATGGTATAAGTGTATAAGTTGTGGCTTATGGTCCCAGTCAGAGTGGAGTGTATGGGACAGTGCAGATAATTATCATTTTGATGTGTGTTTAAAACAAGAGATGTTACTAAGAGACTATTATTTAACGAAAATAATATTATTAAAAATAATAATTTTGTATCCATTATCCACATGTATATATTTTCAGTTATGTTTAACTTTCATTTAATAAAGATATTGTTCAGTTTTCTTTATTAAACTAATATTTCTAATGGTGCGCAGTTTTACCCCATCCTCTGCGCAGAGTTCCTCCACAGGTTGTATAAAATCGCGCATATTACACTATTTCTATAATGTCACCTTGTACAGAATTAAGGATATATTATATAATATTTGTCTAGTGCTTTTACAGTATACTGTTTTATAAATCATTTGTAATGTTTGTCGAGTCTAACGACAATAAAATAGTAAGGAAACTTAATGTATACGTTAGGTGTGCGATATTCCCCCACCTCCCATTTTTTTTTTTTCAGTCAAATCAATATAGGAGATTAAAATTAGCCTGCATACAAAACTCTTAATATTTTTAATATAATTTGCTGTAAATAATGCGTACGGGCAAGAAATACACGTGTACATAATTTACAAGGCGCTTAAAAAATACGGTGTATTTATTTATCATAGAGTTGCATAGTGTTGACTCTGCGTTGTTGCAACACACTTTCCGGACCCTAATTATCATAATAACATTTGAAACTATCTACAGCGGTCATTTTATTTTTTAGTTATTTAGCGTTGTTTAAGAATTTTTCTTACAACTTCTAATAAATCATTTAATTTTTAGTAGAATGCCATGGAAATGATCTGCTAATTTTTTTCATCCTCGAGTTATACTACATGGAAAATCAAGAATATTAAAAAAAATGGATATCAATTTAGTATACTTGTAAGAGTTATCCTTGAACACTTTTCCACTTGGCGTGCGTTTCGCCAACCCTGTTGACATCATCAGGACATTATTAAAACTGAAATTGTTTCTACGCCGAACATTCCAATTCTCATCGTACTGTATACTTTTAAGATGTTTGGAACATAACGGTAGTAACAGTATGATGTCAAATTTTAAGATACATTACAAAATATTTTATCTTCATATCTACATGTACTCGTAAATATGTATTACATTGCCCAGTGGCCAATACAATAAAGCAGTAAAGCGCTTGCCTTAGGTTATAATTTTAAATGTTTGGTTAAAGCTTTTAATTTATTTGTTTTAGATTTTTGGGTTGTTTTTTAGGTGTTTTTAAGGTTATGTCGAAATTCCTTACAGATCGGCTAGTTCTGACCTCAGTGGCGCTGATTCAGCTTCAGCGCCCCAAATTACGATACCCGTAAGCGGCGTACATAGCCGAATGAAGGGCAATTGATAATTTAACTTCTTTATTGAGCAAATGTAAACATTAGGTGAGAACCAATCGCCATCCAGTCGCTAGCGCAGGCGTATGAAAGGCATCCGGTTTGTCGGTAGGTGTTTGAGTTAAAATTTGAGATACCATTTTATATTTGATTCTGGTCTAGTGCCTGATTAGAAAAGTGCGTTATTACGAGCATATTGTAGAAGCACTACATACATTCATAAAAATAAAAATGGATATTTATCATATTGACGAAAAAGTTCAAATAATTAAATGGTATTTTGGTGGTCGGTCTGTAAGGGATATTAAAGACATTTTTAACGAAAAATTTCCCAATAGGCGAGTCCCGGAGCGCTGGCGCAGTTTGAATTTGACATGTGCAGATACTACTAACATGAACATGGTGATTACATCAGATTTCGGCGAATCTCATCAGCAGAGGCGGACTCGGGTCATTATTATTACAAAACGATAGTTCATAGAAAATTAAAACGTACAAAAGGGCTAACTATTACAAAATGGAGCCGTATTTAGGTGTGGTAATGTTAGTGGTCCCGAAACATGGCACTTAAAAGAACTTACCCACGAAGCTCATAAAATTTCGACCTAAAATGCGAAGAAATTTGATTCACAAATTATAAAGTTATAATGACAGTTAGATTTTTAATGACCAGTTATAAAAGTGGGGCATACAGGAACCGTGTTGTTGTCATAGATCACAAGTCGGTGATAGCAGTACAGTATTGCTTTCTTCGTCTCTTGATAGACAATTGCGGTTGCCTTACAATTGATTATAATTTACTTTATCACTTTTACCTTTAAACCGACAAAATATTCGAGTCTTACTTGCCAAATTTTTATACCTGGCAAACGGATATTTGGAACAGGTCTGCCTTTGAAGGAAGACTCGTTTTTCCAAGGTATACCTGTTCCAAATTCCTGCTCCCATAATACCTGTTTTGAGACAAGGAAGACTATAATATATCGTCAGATTAAAGGTAGGTAAAATTAATTAAGTAACACAAAACCAGTTGTAATAAAACTTTTCGTGAACACTGACATTACCACACAAATATCGTCGTGTAATAGTACGTTTCCTAGTACGTTTATTCGAATATTCACTAATGTATTCTGATGTATTTTCTGTGTATCGCTTTGCAATAATAGTGACCTGAGCCCGACTCTGTCCTGAGCTATGATTCGACGAAATTTTGTACGCTGTTGTCATATCAACATAATATTCCTATTAGATATTTTAAAATTGTTTCACAGCTGTTTAAAGTAATATTAACTGTTGAAAATTATTTCACAGTAGTTGGGTTGAAAAAAGATAACAGTAACTTTATTATACGATACGCAACGCAGTCTGAAAATTAAATTTGCTATATAGGGTTTTTATAAAGACTTATGCAGAGTTAAGAGTTACAGTTAATTCTGGCAACGTTGCTCTTTAGATTTCCGCTAAAACCCTTCTTAGCTTTATGTACAACTAAGCCCCTCCGGCCCAAGTAAATTCGCATAACTATGACATGAAAATGTATTATTTAATATGTATTTAATATCCACCTATGTACGCATTAGGCTGCCGCTTACTGTATAGTAGTGATCAACTCCAGTAGCAGCCGGTGGAATTTCACATGCTCTTATTTCCATACGGAGGCATGGGACCCACACCATATTTTAGGGGATGATTACTAGGCTCAAGTAGAAGGCTATAATGGCAAAAAACTTCAAGGAAATCTTGCAAAAATTGTTTTCCAAAAATGGTTACCTCCTGGAAGATCTTGGAAATGGCTTGCAAAATATTTGCAAAATATTTTTTTCATAATCACCGAGTAAATACAAAGTATTTTTATACTTTGGAAAGTATTTGTATACTCGAGTCAGAAACGAGTTTTGAACCCTTATCACTTTGTTTTCAAATATTTCCATGATTTTAGATTAAATCGCATTAACACAAAAACATTAAGATGCATAGGTCCTTAAGAAAGTACATAATATTCGAATGTACCTTAAAAATGTATAAAACCATATATTATATGGATATTGATCATATATTATACTTCCACTTCGCTATGTAAATCAACAATGCAACGTCAGTGATATGCCCAGTGAACGTCAGAAACGAAACATTTCAAACAGAAATAAAACATTTGCTAAACATAAAACTTTTTTTTTTTCGCAATATTATGTAACATTTACATAGTTCCTGCAGTTTCGGCAGATACTCGCGAGCCACTCGATTCACAAGGAATGAGAGTACCTAACACACATTGCAGAAAGTAAAAATTATGGAATAGTAATTTAAATATGTATTTTTCCAAGCTTACAGAAAGGATCCCGCACAATTCTTATGGGAAGTTCGCTTCAGTGAAATTGGCTGAGTTTGATATTTTTTTCTCCATGACCAATCTTTCAAAAGTCTGTATGGACTCAGAGTTAAACTGAATAGTTTTTCTAAGACGGCCCTGAAATGTATTTTTTTAATGTTATCGTTGTTGACGACCTTAAAATTTGGATAATAAGATTTGTAGTACGTACAATAAAGTTTCATTTTCCACCAGAATGCATCAGATTTGTGTTTTGAATACAATTCAATCCGCAAAAATGTTATTACGTCAAAAAGACGTGGATTAAAAATAATAATAAAAGTTAAAATTAACCATTTTATGATATTGTAGCGGTCATAAAAAAGAGAGTCACCGCGACGTATCATGCGTGGCGAAGCTCTATGGAATCTTTCCCGGTTGGTATAGAGTCGTTTCTTCACTGGCCGGGAACCGCACGTGAATGTTCGAGGGCCTAGTTGCCGGGATATATAATAGTAGCGGCGGCGGACAGAAGGCATTCTAAAATAAATACATGCCGGTCGCGTTTTTAAGATGTATGCTGATATAAATTCGGATATATGTAAATTAGTATTAGCATTAGTTAGTCTATTTCGTTATTGTGCTCCGTTAAATAAATTGCGTTTTTAAAAGTGCATGTTTAATTTTTTGACACTAAACATAGTTTCTGACATATGTATGAACTAGTTCGAATGTTATTTTTTCTATAGCTTCATTATAAGAAATGTAATGATAATACTTAATTGAATTAGACATAACAATCAAGGTTTCAGATTTTTTACGCAGAGTGTGATTCTGGTATCAAAGCAAACAAATGAACGACGATGTCTCACGATATCGGCAGAAACTTGTGTGCTATTTAACTGGAATCGTATATATTCTGACAACAAAATTAGCAATAGTGCCGACCTAAGTTTGAATTTTAAAGTTCAATGATACTGAACAAGTCAGTTTTTAAACTCAATTTTTTATTCATTTTGTAATATTCTAAGTTATGAAAACTGGGTAAGACTCAAGTAGTCTTACTTAAAGTAGGTATTAAGTTTTTTCGAAATAAAACTATTAACTGATTTGGACAACTTATGGTTCACTTGAAAGATGTTCTCAATATCTAGACAGAAATTTGTTAGATATTGAATGCGTGAATTCATATTGAATTAATCGAAACTTTTTCTAAATTTTTGATTATAGACCTTTTTAGTTTTTTGTGCAGGCTTAAATTTTGGTTTAGATTTAGATTCGTTGATTCCAGTGGCGGCTGGTGATAAAGGGGACAGGGGCACGTGCCCAGCCCAAATTTCAATAGAAAATATTTCTTTTGTGTTAATTTACTATAAATTACTGTTACAATAATATCAATTAATTGTATACGACAAACTATTCATATTATAATTATTATTCCTTTTATACCACAAATAATGATTTTTATCACATATATATGACAGATTATCGATCGAGCACCGAGCCACCGTACTCTGAATTCGCATCGAGCCACCGTACTCTCATTTCGCGCGCGTGCCGAGGGCACACAATATCCCAGCCCTCGTTTTTAATCGGGCTTTTTCGGTGACTGGTATGTTTGGAGACAATTGGCAGCAGACAGACATCGTTAAATCGTTCGAAAATCAGCTGAACGGGTCACACTTGTTGAGTGATCGCTTTTAGTTTTATTGTTTATTTTCTTCGCTGAGAAGTGTGTTTTTACTGTTTTTGATTGTGAAACGTATCAAAATGAATTCGGTGGACTTTTTATTGACTAATAAAGATATTACATACGAGATCCGAATGGAAATTAAACGGTTAGGAAGGCCGATACCCGATTTGATTATTTCCAAAACAAACGTAGAAAAATCGCGAAATTATTCACGAAATTTTAATAGTAGTGTCTACGACAGATTTAAGTGGTTATGTGTCCTAAAAGAAACAAACTGTTTTGTTTTATTTGTTTAGTGATGGGTGGCAACCAGAGCGCATGGACTCAAGAAGGGGTGAGTGATTTAAAACATTTAAATGAACGAGTTAAGAAACATGCTAGCTACAATGAAAAACATTTACATAACATCTTAGATTTTAGTGTGTTGGGAAAGGTAGACATAAGGCAACAGCTTGATAGTGCTTATCGTGAAAATATAAGACGTCACAATGGAAATGTGGATAAAAACAGACATATTTTAAACCAAATAATTAATTATATTAAATTTTGTGAAACAAATCCGGGACTTTAATGAAAAGGCGATTAACATTTTTGTGAACAATAAGGACAGGCGAGCTGATTTCCTCTACAAATAACGGTAAGATACCTATATCAAATTTTTTTCACATGTTGCTACCCATTATTTTAATATATTTAAGCCCTCAATAATCGTGACTAAATATTATTTCAAAAAGTTACCAAATCCCAAAAATTATTCTTGTGAAAGTCTATATTTTTGTATAAAAGAATTTTTCATTGAAATTCTGAACTTGTCAGTAAAACGCATTACCTTGAAAATTTTAAAAATTTGCGCCTGCGGTGCCATTGGTAACTAATAAGTAATCCTACTGACACACCATGTAACACACCCACAAGCCGCCACTGGTTGATTCATAAAATCTACCAGTTTAGGCATATCGGATAAACTAAGAGATCTTGCTCATCGGATATTCGAAACTCCGAATATAAATCGGTTTCTTTCGACTATTTGATTATATTCTATTACAAATGTTAAATAAATATTAATCAAGGCGGGTATTAATAAATTCAGATAAATATAGGACATTTTTAAACTGAATTATTGAAATAATGAAATTGCTTTCTTGTAAACGTAATTTAGAATTAATTATTTATACCGAAAATTTAAAAATATAAAATAAATATTTGTATGCATATATGCCAGAAAATCAATAAACAAAGAGAAGAAATCATTTATAAGAAATTATCTCACCTGCTTCTATTATATTTACCAAACACAAACTGATAAATTCTATCTGACAGACGAGCTAACGAAACAAACTAGCCGATTTTGGCTTCCTAATTATTATATATATGCTTTATTAAATGGATTTTGTTTGAAATCTGATAACGATAAGAATACTAAGGACTCTGTTGGTAACTCAAATTATCTCGAGTCATGATGTACGGTCAGCTGACTATTGCATATTTAATTATTCTTTGTAAATTGTTGATAAACTAGATAATGTTGTTACCTGTCATGCATTATAATAGTCAGAGCTAATAATAAGACCATGAAAGAAAATATGCGCCTGCCAAATTTTCTTATGTAATCAGAATGTACAACTGCACAGTCACAGCTAACCATTTCTGAAAATGTTCAAAATGCTTCCAGTATTCCCGCACTCTAACAACAGCAAAAAGCAGCTTTAACTTTAGCAAAATAAAAATAACTTTATGATTAAAGCTTGGTTATGGGTAGAGTTGGCCGAAATGTGCCGCGGGGCATAGGCCTACGCATAATATAGTACATGTAATAAAGTAACTAATATTAACTATAATAACAAAATCAATAAATTCACACTTGTAAAACTTTCCCTCTTAAGGGGACCGCCTACAGTAGGAGGTCAAAATCAAGCACTTTTTCGTGATTTTTTTACAAAGAAACTACACAATGGATTGTTTTGAAATTTTTACTATTTATTTTGTATATCAAAAGGTTTACAAAAAATTGTTTTTATTAAATTTCATGTGTTATTTAACATAATTAATAACTTTTATTTAAAAAGTTATTAATAATTGAATGCCGATGCCTTTCCTTCTCCACGGCGTGCAGGATGCGTCCCATAGAATCATATGAATCATAAAAATAAAAAAATTCTGTAAAGTTTATGAGTATAGCTTCTATTTGAACTAAAAAAAATCATATATTTATTAAATTAAATAAAAAAAATTTATAAATCTATAAAGTTTAATCAAAAAAATTGATTTTTTGTGGAAAATCGTGTTTTTTTGTTAATAACTTTTTTTTGACAATAATTTTTACTGATTTTTTTAGTTCAAATAGAATGTAATTAAATAAGCTTTAATTAAAAAAAGTCGATCCGTCCAGTAGTTTTTGAGTAATCGTGCACGCCAATTTGAAAAACATTGTTTCGAGAAAAACGCGTTTAAAGTTTTCGTCGATATGAAATATAGTCGATAAAAAAATGTTATCGTTTATTTACCTTAACTTTTTTGGTCAATCTGCTATCCCTGCTCCATAAAAAAGTCCCTCCTCTTTTTCAAACACTTCATTCATTTGTAATTGTTTCGGCTTGATTCAGCTTGATTGATATTTTATTTCGACTGTTTACAGTTCGAATTCGGACTTGAAACTTTGGGAGCATATTCTACAAATGACTTTCAATTTAAGCAAATAAAAATCGATTTTTTTGACCCTCTAATGTAGGCGGCCCCTTAATTAGCTCGACGACGTAGCTTGGTTAACAGTACTATCACGAAGTGGAGAAGATTCGTAAAAACTTTGTAGCATCAGATAAGTTTCTGTAGTTGTCTCCGAGAGTCTTGTTCGCTGTGGTGAAAATATGTATTATGATAATATTTTGATAACGACCGTTCGACATCTACTGATGTACAACAAGCATAATTAAAACATTATTAGCACTCACTTATCAGATCTGCAGATGCACCATCACAAATTTGTCTTAAAACCGGTATTTGTGTAAAACCGTTGTCTTTCTTGAATCCACTTTCGAACTTATTTTTAAATGGTATTTTTATTGCATAGCTTACAGGGTTTGTCCGGAAAGTAATGTCAGTGAATTTTTTTCCCGAGACTGTACGCGCCAGCCCGCGCTTTACGTGCTGGCATTGTGGTGGGGGATCTGGCAACAAGATCCAACAAGCGTCAGTTGGTTACCGGTCGTTGTAGCGGTCGCATTACTCGTTCTTTTAGAGTTGTTACAGTGACCCGGTGCAAGAAAACATGCAACGTTCGCTTTCGGCTTTCGGCGTCGATTGTCTTTCGGACAGGCAAATTTTCCGGTGGCACAATGCCTTCGCAGAAGGTCGGGAAGATGTCAACGACGACATCAACCTCCAGTTCCGACGACAATGTGAAACGTGTGCGTGACTTGTTGAACACTGACCGTCGTCTAAGTGTCCGTTTAATTTCCGAAACATTAGATATTAGGAAAACCATTGTTCACGAAATTGTGTCGGAGTTTTTAGGAATGAGGAAGGTGTGCGCGAAGCTCGTGCCAAAAGTGCTAACGGACGATCAAAAAGCGAGGCGCGTCGAAACCTGCCAAGAACTTTTGGACACCTGCGAAGACTCGCTTTCCTTGATGACGTCATTACCTGGGACGAAAGTTGGGTCTTTGAATACGATCCGGAGACGAAGAGGCAAAGTGCGGAATGGCACACGTCGAACTCCCCTCGCTCCAAGAAGGCCAGGATGAGCAGGTCAAAGATCAAGACAATGCTGATTGTCTTTTTTGATTGCTGGGGATTGGTCCATCATGAGTTCGTTTCGCAGGGAACAACCGTAACCGGAAAGTTTTACGTCGACGTGCTGAAGCGGCTGTAACGTAGGGTGAATCGCGTCCGCCCAGACAAATCAAAATCCTTTAAGCTTCACCACGACAATGCGCCTTCGCACACCTGCTTCCTCGTGGCCGATTACCTCGTCAAGGCAGGCATCACCGTTGTTCCCCAGCCTCCCTACAGCCCCGATGTGGCCCCCCTAGACTGTTGACTCTGTTTCCGCTCCTCAAAACCCCAATGAAAGGACAGCATTTTGGGTCGGTGAAAAAATTCAGAAGGCTTGCACCGACGCTTTAAAGGCGATTCCGGAAAACGACTACCGTACGGCTTTTGATGCGTGGAAGACCCGCTGGAACCGATGTGTGGACGCAGGAGGAATGTATTTTGAAAGTTTCTAAAGATTTGTACACATAGAACCAATAAAAACCATTTTTCAAAGCTCACTGACATTACTTTCCGGACAAACCCTGTATAACAGCGAATTTACTACGTCTACTATTTGTGGTGACTCCGCTAACGACAACGCACTGTTATGTAATTTTCGTATGACATTATGCAAACCCTGATAGTTACTATGAAAAGTTTTTTAAGCTGTTTCAACGGACACATCTTGAAATTTCCTTCATAGCTGCAGCTTCGGCAGAATTGAATTGTAAAATAACAACTCTTATTTGCTGGATATGTCTCACAACAAATAATACATAACCACAGCCATGTATTTTTTTAATGCACTTTTGATCCACTTTACTAAGACACTGCGTACAGTTGGTAGATAGTTATGTAACGTTGTGCGACCAGGTAACGGCATATCTAGGCTATGTTCGAACATTAACTCAAATGAGTAAAGTGTACTATTCCTCCTTTCGAAAAGTATATAAAAAGTCAATTGTTAACTCGAATGTTGCCGTCCGATAATATTATTCAAAACAAAAGGAGTTAACTATTTTAACTCGGCTAAATCGCAGGGTTCCATTTGAAAGTTCCAGATGGTTCCAACATGCGCAGATGGTTTATTTAATTTTTTTTTGTGGTTATGATCTTATGTCATAACGAAATTGTTGTAAATTGTTTTGTTATAGATACTAGAGATAGCATTAAACCATAAAAGTCAGGGCCGCACTTAGTACATAATATATTACAGTGAGAGATATGAAAATATTATTATTTAAAAAACACTACCTGGCAACACTGTATCTATGACACTATGTACGTGTCATCGACGTATTTATTTTTTACTGTTGATCATACTCACTTCAGGTTAATATCTTCCTTCAGTACAAATTTTTGAGGGATATACCTATACTGAGTTTTTACGAGAGTAAAACTTTGAGAACTTTTGTTTTCGCGACAACCTGTAACTGAAGAGGGCAAAGGGTAATACTGAAGTGACGGGTCAATATAGGTCATATGGAATAAAAATCTAATAGCTTCTTATAACCTGTTAACCAAGGAGGTTTTCTGTAGCCGATATTTGTTTGTGTGTATGAATACGTAAGCAAGTTAGGTTAACCTGCAAATTTCCCTTATATTTATAAAACTCATGGTAGTCATAAGTTACTATTTTTATAATTTTCATACCAAAAAAAAAAACTGGCAAATTAGTGTATATATATTACATTAACAGTTTTTCTTACTATTGATTATACCTACCACGATTACTTTTATGAATAGTTATGAATACAGTAATAGAAATAACCCTCAACAAAGTGAGATTACGTTACCATTTAATTTGATTAATGATTGACTATTTTTTATATAATCCCCTCGAGAATTCCTTCGTTTTGACAAGGACTGTTATCGATAGTTAATGACAAAGACAGCAATTATACAAAGAAAGAACAATAACGCAAATATTAAATATATTTATAACGATAAATAACAAATTTCAGGAACATAACATCACGCATAAATCAAATAAAAATTGTGATTTTGGAATACCACACTGTTATTGCGTTGTTTTATGTGTTGTGCTTCTTGATCATAACAAGTTCTGTTTATGCCATCCATTTAAATGTTTTTCGCACGTTATACCCTCACGAATCTATAAACAAATAATGGGGATCGCTGCATTTTATTAATAAGTATAAAAAACTACAAGTAGATCACCTCACCGATGAAATCACCTGTTTTGTAAAAAAAAGTCATACATTAGCGCGCTCCGCAGCCGATCAAATAGCGACTGAGCCACATAGAACTAATTCACTAGAGGCCCTATATGCACGAATATTATCCCGGTAAAAGTAGTCAATTTTGAGGATCGTAACGTTACACAGGTTGCATACTCTTCAGGTAGACTTATGTTCTTATGTTTTACTAGTTTTAACTGAAAGTATATCTCTAGTAGATACATTTTCAATGTTTTAGTCATACTTTTTTAATTAATAAAAAAGACTGATTCCATTTTGTGCTTTTGTAATTTGATAAAAACAAGAAACAGGTTATAAGAAAAATAACCACCGTTTTGTACAAAATTGTCAAAATATTTAAAAACAAAACATATATATGTTTAAATGTCAAGGGTTATGGCACAAGCACAGATCATTGGTTCTTGTTCTTAGAAACCGTTCGGAAACTAATCAACTCCTAGTAACTCTAACTCTGGAAGTTAGTTATTCGAACCTAGTCGTGGAACGCATTTGTTCCGAACTCACGAAATGTTTTTTTTTTATCAGGTATATTCAGGGATACATTACAGGCACTTAGCATTCAAAGTAATCCAACAATAAACTGAGTTCTCAAGGACACACCCTCTTTTTTTATTTTTATGTTTCACACTATTTATGTGACGGCTACAATCGCGTTTGTCCCTTCACAGCAGTTTTTTCCTTACAGGCTCTACGCATTATGGTCGCGCCATCATAAAATAAATCTGCGAAATCACCGATGGATTTATTCACTTTGTGAGCAAATGGCAGTTTTTTAGGCGTTTCCACATGTGACATATTGTCTCCTTTGTTGTCCCATTAGCGTTCAAAATTCATCTAAAGCATCAAGTTGTAACAACAAATTATTAACCTACTTAACATTAGACAACATTTTTTTTGGTTGGCTCTTTATAGTCGCGTCAATGAAGCCTTTTCTTCGGAAGTCCTCAAGAACAGCTTCGATTTTGCTGATTTTTTTTAAATTTTGTTTTTTTTTATATTATTTAAAATCAGAAACCTTTTGGAGCGGAGACGGAACTATTTATATTGTTTAAACAATATCTATGATATTTATATAAAAAATTCAGTTTGGTCTTTATTTTTTTTTCTAAAAATATCTTCATATATTAATTTTAATGTAATAAATAGTTGTTAAAAGAAAGTTTTGAACAATAATTCAATATTTAAATCATAAAAAAATATATATGTGTTACGTGTATACGCTACATATATTTGTTTTTGCTTACACATACATATATACATACATATACACCTTAGGAAATTGCGCCTTTACATATTGGCGATACATGTGTAGAAGAGAATAAGTTAAAAGACACCAGTAAGGACAGACAAAGACAGTTAGATGCACCAGTGTTTCACGCTTATGTACGTATTAGAAACGTATGATGTAAAACGTTACCTGCGGGTAACAGAAACTGGAAAGTGGAGTGGAGAGACACCGCCCATCACCTACCGAATTTGAGTACTTTTTCGCAGCCATGAGGGTGTACATCGACTTAGCTGTATGAAACGAAATTCTTACGTAATTCTGACTTACAATTATCCCATACACTTAAAAGAAGTGTACGAATATAATTGTATTTATTTTCAAATTTTTGTATTCCTTAACTAACCGGTCTGCAAGAAAATAAAATTGAAGTTCTATAAAAAATAAAAAAAATAAAAAAATAAATCAACCCGGTTATAAGACGAAAGAAAGAAAAAATTCCTATTGAATAAGTAGTTCAAAAATGTCGCCCCTTTGTGCTTCGCAAAAACCTAGTCTATCGTAAAACTCAGTTCTTACGCGTTCTAATTCTTCAGGGGAAATATTATTTAGGACTTGTACAATTCTGGGCCGTAAATCATTTAAATTTCGTGGTCTTTCATGTTCATGTCCGTAAACAGGTTGTTTACTATTATTGCAACAAGTTTATTCAACAAAAAGAATATCAGAGAAATATTTAAATATTAAAAAAGAGCATCTGTTTTTTATTCATGCATTCACTGGATGTGATACTACATCCGCTTTCTATAACAAAGGTAAAGATAGTTTTATTAAAATTTTTGATGATAATCAAACGTTACGTGCAGCAGCTGAAAATTTTATGGTTGAAGAGCAAAGTGAAGAAGTGCTTTTTAATGACGGTATTAATTGTATTCTCACAATGTATGGAGCTAAAACTGCCAAAAACTTGAATGCACTGCGATATAAACGTTTCATAGGATTAGCTTCAAAAAATAAAAGCGTACAACTTAATTCGTTACCTCCGACAGAAGATGCAGCAAAACAACATATTAAGAAAGTCTACCTACAAGTTCAGCAATGGAAAAATAATTCTTCAATACCCCCTGAAAAATGGAGTAGGCAAAAAAATCATTATTTAAAACCAATCAAAATGACGCGGTTCAGCGTGTGGCTGCAGAAAAAGTGGTCTTCATTGCTCACCAGCCTGCATTGTTTGCAGTTCCTACAGTTCCTGCAGTTCCTACAGTTAACAAAAATTTCATATTTTGGTCCACAAATTAATTCCATGTCATTATTACATAGAAAAAACTTATAGGTAATTTTTTATATCATTCATTAATATATTGACATATATTTTAAAACTATTTACAACAGCAATATAAAAAAATAACATAAATATCTCTTTTTTTCCAAGTTATTAATGGATATTGTATAAAAAAATTGTTTTTCTACATAAATATCATATATATTGTTTAAACAATATAAATAATTCCGTCCCCGCTCTAAAAGGTTTCTGATTTTAAATAATATAAAAAAACAAACTTTTTAAAAAAAAAATCATCAAAATCGGAGCTGTTCTTGAGGACTTCCGAAGATTGTCTGTTTTATGTATTCATTGACGCGACTATTATTACAATGAGCCATTCAAAAGTCATCTGAAGAAATCTGGCTATGAGCAAAAGAGATGGAAATAGCTGTTATATCGAAGCTCGAAGGGAAACTTTGTTGCTGTCACAATTATTGTAAAATAAATAATGGCTGTCACATAATGTGACAACCTTGACAATCCAATAAAGTTATAAACAAGAAGACTAGAACTAAGGAGACCAAAGTCGTTCGGTGTCATGGTCTCATATCTGTCCGCCTCCAGAAGGCGCTGTAAGCAGTGCTGTGCTAGACGTCACGTGATCTGTGAAAGTCACGTGATGAGCAGCGGACTTTTAGCGGACTTACTGCGTTTTCTACTACCTAGCTATTAACGACAATAAAACAAAGATTCTTCAATTGTATTCAACGATCTTTACCGCGTATTAAATATTTGTACAAGTTTTGCTAAGAAAAGGTAAGATTGTTGTCTATGTCTATATTTTTTGACAAATAAATATGATTTCATTTCTGCAGAAAAAATTAGACGTTTGATATGTTTTATGAATGACGAATGATATCAAACCTCATTTTATGAAGATGAGGTTTTATATGTTTTATTTTATGTTTTTGATGGTTAATATTTAATTTTCCATGTTTAATTTATATTATTCTATATCATAATAAATTTATCTATAGTATACTGAATAGTTTTATTGTACAAAAATTTGGTTACATAATAATCGCCATGAAAATAAAATATCAGTAGTTTTGTCGTTGCATCAGATCAGCTGTAGATTACGACTGTGATTTCAAATCGTTTCCATGAGAGTTCTATATACGAGTACCGAGTACTGATTGCGAGTGAAGCCGATCCTTGCTGCGTTCTGTCTAGAATGGAATAATGAACGCGAATTTGACGTGACGATCACTCGAATGCTGTACTTTTCATCGATTACTCGAGTTAACTTGAGTACTCTTAAGAATCGAGTAATCCGATTATTTTTACTCGATTCTGCCCATCGATAAATGTAGGCCGTCGATGCGTATGCTTACATGCTGTTTGGCTTTAATAAAAATACAATCCGAATGTTAAATAAAAAATATAGTTCGAAAGTGCTGTGTTGCATTGTGTGATACAAGAAGCGTTCCGAAGCGTCAGAATAACCGGACATTATTTCAAATTACTGATACGCACACAGATTAGTACAGAACGACACTACTTACAGCGCCTCTGGAGGCGGACATATTCGAGCCCCTCGCATTATATAGCGAAAAGCCGCAGCTCTGTCTCCTTAGTTCTAGTCTTCTTGGTTATAAACTTAAGATTAGGAATAGAAATAATTTTCTTTTGCTTGGCCAGCTGTGATAACGTTAGTATTTTTTTTTAAGTTTTCACTATATTTACTATTACATCAATATTTTGAATTTTAAGAAATATAATTTTATTTTAATAAATATTCTACCACCTCCCTGTTTCCTTTATTAAAAAAAAATTATACAGTAGCGTGCCCCCAGATTTTGCCAGAGGAGAGGGGTTTACTATAATCCTCACATGATGAGGGAGGGGAGAGGGTTGGTACAAAAGCTACCACTTTTTTATTTTTAGTATAGTATATAATATATTTTAGTATTTAGTATAGTCATCAACCATAGTCATAGTCATCACCTTCCATGATGGTAACAAATAAATTATAATGTAAATCTAGCTATTTCACAAGATATAAGAGGAAATATAATATTAAATTTTAGAGTCTAGTTTTTCCAAATTCAACCAGATACCACCTTTGGCGACTGGAAGAATTTTTGTTGGGTCCATCTTGAGAGGTAATTGTGTCTTCTTGTTTAGAGTCACTTTGAAGTTTCTCAAAATACACGATAATCCCACTTTAGTCTGCATTATGCCGAATCGTTCTCCTGAAACAAATATGTGATGACACTTTTAATATAACGAATTAATACAGCAGCAGTTTAATTGAATTACTCAATTCACTTAACTTGAGTCAACAATTCGTCAGCATAAGTTAATGTGCAGGCTAAATTTGTACAATTAGCGACTAATAGTCCTTAATGAGTCAAATTGTTTCTTAAATCGTCAAATTTTAAATTTGAATCAATACTTAACTACTTTTTGAATGTTACTGAATCCTTTAATAACTAAAAGTTAGTTTTAAAATGTGAAGAATCGAAAGGATTAGAATAAAGTCCATATCATCAAATTCGTCAGTTATGACACATATTAACCTAAATATTTTGTTAGTCTCTACAAGTACTTAAGCCTTGATATTACTTGTGGAAATTCATGTAGAAATTAATGCAAATTATGATGTGTAAAAGGCGTAATACCACTATAACGAATTTAAGACCTTTTGACTTCCTTTTGTTAGATTTTAGTTGTTCTCTTTGCTTTAATTTTTTTTCCATCTTTAATGTCATAACAATTCAGACGATAACAGACACGTGTGTTAGGATTTCTTAACGCATTAGAAAACCTCTGTTGACGCGAATCTATTGACCTTAATGCCACCTAATAATTTGGTGTGGGGTGCTACAACTCACTTTCACCCTTTGACAAGTCAAGCACCCCTCCAGGCCGCACCCACACCGACCCATCACTCACCCCCTCTGGTTCCGCCCCTGTAGAAGGCTGCGTGGGGTGTCATTTTGTCTCGAATTCATGTCATTTTACTTTACTTGGAGGTTCTCAAAGTTGGTGGAACACACTACGCACGGCCGATTGACTGATAGGGGAAGTCCCGTAAGCCCAGACGGCTCCTAAAGCCGGACAGGATTTGAATCAGTACGAGAAAGAGCGCCAATTTGTTACACTTGTGTCGCGGTTAGCAACTTCCTCCGAAGTGAAGTAGGGGGGGATAACGCTCGCGAATC
Organism: Aromia moschata; assembly: GCA_029963805.1. Lineage (NCBI taxonomy): Eukaryota > Metazoa > Arthropoda > Insecta > Coleoptera > Cerambycidae > Aromia > Aromia moschata. Next base: position 222,710 of record JAPWTK010000412.1, on the reverse strand, counting down.
AGTGCCGTTTCGTTCGTCGTGGAGATTAGTGTAAATTTTGAAGTAAAAATTTTGTTCGAGACAATTTTTTTGAGTCTGTGAACAGTCATTGAAAGAAGGGATTATCGTTAATAATTATTGCTATGTTATTAATCTGTCATAATTCATAAGATTTTTTATGATCCATAACTCACAATATGAACAAGGATTTTTCTTGACTGTACCCAAGGGTCCCTGAGATCGGATACTTTAAACAGTTTTACAGCTTTACAAGCGGACAGTTTTACAATTAGAGATGCATATTTTGAGGCCTGTGGATTATGGATGAGGGCTAACTCTGGTGCAAGAATAACAGAATATGACATTGCTGCAATGGTGATACAAGCTTTCAATCGCGTATTGCAAAGCGAGCCGTGAGTCGACGACGAAAAGCTGAAAGAAGTGAGGTTTTGACATCCTCCCGCTATAAATAACAGCAAAAGCAAAGCATGACGTGGTCAAAATACAACATTTTAAAGGCAAAAAAACTAACGATCCGAAAAAAAATAAAAAGAAAAAAACAAAGTTTAATTTGCTTTATTAATGGTTGATTAGTTCTATTGGAATAACATTTTTACGAATTTTTTGTTAAAATATTTTTTTAAGTTCAAATAATAGAGGAAAAGTTGACTGTCCGATATCAGAGGAACTTTTTTCAAGTGTTCTCTTAACTATATAAGTTGTTACTTAGTAACTACCAGTGGCGGTGCATGATCCTAAGATTGAGGGTGCACCATACATAAAAATAACGATAATCTAGTCTAGTTCACATTTTAAACACTCCGCCAATGACTCTGCATCATGTCCTACTGGTTTTAAAAAACTCCAGAATCTTTCTACAGGCTTTCCACCCACCATGTAACGATATATTAAAGCCAACTGAAAAATTGTAGAAACGTCTGTAGTTTCGTCTGCTATTATAGCAAGAAAAGTGGATTTTTTAATTTCAATGGTTATTTCATCGTGACAAACTTCAAGCATGCACTGAAGTAGCTCGTTTTGTATAGTATTAGAAGTTCGTTTAAAAGCCGCCGCGTTTTGTAAATGATACTTCATAGCCTCGTCTAATTCGACACTGAAATCAATCAACCCACGAAAAATGCCTGTATTGGATGATGTTTCCGATTCATCGTGTCCTCTTAGGGCCAGTTCAAATTTTCCACAAAAACGAATACAGTTAATAATAATGTTTAAAACATACCTGTTTTTTGAAACCGCTTCATTGTGTGCTGCCACTGCTCGTCGATGAGCAGAATCGAACATTCTCGCAATATTTGCAGTGCCTAGCATGGCTAAATTCAAAACATTATTCATGTGTCCAGCAGAATTTGCATGTTTTTTTATTTTCTCGTTCATGTCATTTAAATCCGTTACTCCAGTTTTGGTCCAAGGTGTTTCTCCGCCAAACAAAACACACGGAAAACAAAACACTGCGTGCAATACATCGCGTCCACTTAACCACAAATGTTTTTTAAATAAGTCATTATTAAATGTTCTTACAAATTGTTTATTTTTTCCTTTCACGGCTAATTTTAAATTAATTTGTGGAGTGGGCCTACCTAGAGTTTTAATTTGCACTTTTTCCTCCAAACTCAAGCTAGAGAATGGAGTTTTTAATAAGTTTTGAATAGAATTCATTATTTCAAACTACATTCTAACCTAAAACCCGAGTTTATATTTATAAAACGTGAGCAATAAAACAGCTATGTACGAAAACAATTCACAAACTAATCGATAACTCTCGTGCGCTCTTAAACTCCGCACATCATATCTATAGGATTCGCCCACTACTTTTGCTAATTGTGGAGGGGCAAGCAGTAACAATACGCGTTCGCTTTTTCGTATTGCACCGAAGCACGATCCACGATCGTATTGTCGATTCCCGTGCCGCGATCGGAAACCAGTGGCGTTGGAAATATAGACCTAGCGTCTAGTGGATTCGTAACGCTGCGGCCAAATAATATTGAGATGGTATTAACGCTAGGGATGCGGAAAGGCGATAAATTAAGAATGCATCCATTAATTACTAAATAAAATTATTAATGCTAAATTGTCGGTAGTGCGCGCGCACCAGCGCACCAGCGCACCTTATAGCCCACCGCCACTGGTAACTACTACATCTAAAGTAATATTTGAGACTGATTACATATCTATGTTGGTTAAGTATATAATAGAGAGTTATTGTAACATAAATAAACAAATTAAACTCTCACGAGTTTTTTGTTATTGTTAAGATTCCTTAAGGGTCCGGTACTCGGGGACTTCCCCCTAAGTGATATTTCAACTCCAACCCACCCCCTCAAAAGTTGGGTCGCTAAGGGGTTGTAAGTAGGTCTTGATGCGTGAGGTGACCCAAAAGACTTTTCTTCCGTCCTTCAGAAGAAGGATGTTTGAACCACAAAATACCTACCCATACAGAAGCGACAGCTGGCCGATTTCAAGGGACCGGAATATTTGACCTTGGGTTCTGTGGCGGCCATTAAATAAATGGCAGTTGACGTCCAAATGTTTATGTTTTGTGTTGTCAAAAAATAAGTTATTTTAAATTTTATTTTTGTATTGATTTTGAACTATCCTCAAATATAATACAGTTTTTGTGATATTACTGATTGTGTTTATGTGATTACTCAGATTAGTGACTACTATTTATATTATAACCACTTAGCCAGTGCCGGTGAAAGTATTGAGACGTTTTAACGAACGCGATTGGGTATCTACAACCAACAAAACTTATTGACGAGAATGGATTCTGCCAAGAAAGCTAAAAGAAATAGGTTGAATACAACAGTTGAATACCTATCCGATGCGTTACTTAAGGCTTTTTTATTTTCTTTTGGAATTTTTTTTAAAAACAGGATGTTTACCTTTTGTAACGGTGAAATAAAAAATTAATTGCCTTAGGCAAATTCCTTCCAAAAGTTTTCAGCTCACCTGCTTAGGTTATTTGTGCCCCCCCCCCCCCCCCCCATATAATATCTTATTTTAAAAAATGTTTGGTTTAATTTCGTACATAATATTGTATTATTCATTCAGCTACCTATTAAAATTGTAAATTTTTAATACAATTATTATTGTTTTATTCTTCACTTGACTGCATTAATAAAACCTTAATTTGCAGTGTATGATTTGATGTAACAAAGATTGTAAAAGATACAGCATTCGTTTTTTACATCACATAATTATTCTAAATTAATAAAAGAACTCCTTAATGCACTTAAGGTGCTCATAGAACGATAATACAGAACTACCTTCCTATATACAACTACAAGTTATACGTTGAACATATAACATCTCCCTTTTAATATTATTTTGCATTTTTGTTTGAAAGTCTCTATACCCTCAAAAATGTCATAATTTACATTTATAAATTGTTCTTTACTTTCATATGTAGTAATATTATTAATTTGCTTTATTAATTCTAAATTAATTATGAAATTATGAAATTATTAAATATGAAGCAAAATATTTATACAAATAAAATACCTGAAAGTACCTAATTACTCTATTGCCGTCTTTCCCTAAAATAATTAAGCCTAGCTAAGCTAAGTGTATTCTAGACAAAACTTGATATAGACCATAGACTTTTTACTTCATGTTACAATTCACTTATTAAATGAACATTTTGATGAGTGTACAAAAACAACTTTTTCTCTCAGTGTACTAATAACTGGCATAACTGTCAAAAAATATGTTCCCCAAGATCAAAGGTGCCGACACGCTCTGTCGCTTCTGTATGGGTAGGTATTCTGTGGTTTGAACAACATGTACAGTACAGTAAAACAAGTGAAATATATGTACAGTAATACCCCGGAGTTACGTCATAGGTGGGACCGGGAAGGATAATGTAAGTAGAAAATTACGTAAGTCGGGGTAGAGTTTCTGAAATCTAATTTTGGGTTACATTGAGTTATATTCTGGAATTAAACTCTTCAACAAATTAACGAATACAATACATCTGAAAAAATAGAATAAACAGACGCGTGCACGCGTAAAACACGTCCATATCGGCTCGTGCAAGCTCGAACCCGAACTGAGCGACGCGTGCTTTGTGGGCGAGGAATGGGATGAACAATAGGAATGACGTAACTTCAAATTCACGTAAGTCGGGGTAACGTAACTCGGGGTATTACTGTATATAAGTAAAATACAACCAAGTAAGCTATGCCAAACAAAACCCAGAGTCGTCCGATAAATTATGACATGACTTTATTATTGCCATTATATGACATGAAATTATGCCACTTTGGTTCAAAGTTACAAAAACAAGAAAAAATAATTATTTTTTGTCCTGGGTTGTGGGAAAAAAATGTACATAAGTCAGTGGAAAAACCACTAATATACTCGTGTGATTTACGCTCTCGGTTGACGCCTTGTACGTAAAACGGCACACTCGCATATTAACACAGCGTGGCAAAAAAGTCGCTCATAATGCCTGTAACTTTTAAATAACTTTGTATATGACAAAATGTCCTGCATAATAGTTTTTGATCAGTTTATTTGCCATGATTATATTAACATGAAATAATTTTGTCTTTACAAGTTTATTTGTTAAAAAAAATTAATAAAAAAAAGCTAATCAAAGTACCTGTGAAGTTAAGATGTTCTCGCGACGTTTAAGTCATAACATACGTCATTTTTTATTTTCTGTTTTAGTGTTCAATAATTTCTTATTTATTATGGGTTTTTATGATTTATAAGTAAATAATGGATCGCTTGAGTGAGAAGCAAAATGGAGACATGGGTATGGAGACATGCAGAGATCCCAAGACCAAGTTTGTGTATTCTAGTAAGCCAATCAACAGTAAGCCGACTGGTAAAGAAATTTCAAGTAACTGGTAACGTTAAGAATTTCGCTAAATCAAGCATTTTTGGAGAACGTATTGTTGGATCTTTCTTCATAGATGGAAATTTAATTGTCGAAAATTATTTAGATCTGCTAAGAAATCTTATTATTCCATCTTGCAAACTGTTGTTTCCGGGTGAAAATAATGTTATATTAATCAACAACTACGGTTCCAACAGGATGTGGCACTACCACATTTTGAGGGAAATATTAGGATATACTTATTTAAATGCACAATTTTCATGATAGGAAGAAGAGGTACAATTAATGGCCAGCGCGCTCCCCAGGTGTAAATCACTTTTTTTTTCTATGGGAGTAGTGTTCCTATTTAAAATGTAAAATTAATGTCTATCGACCAGATGACATTGAATACTTCATAGAATTTTGGGACCGGCTTGAGCATTGCTTATCGGAAAATGTAGGTCACTTTCAACACCTCTGGTCTGGTGGCCAAAGATGCAGCAGACAAAGGCAATAATCGAATTAAACAAGGTTCAACGACTTGCCTGACTAGGAATTACGGGGGCTATAAGGAACACGCCAACGGCAGCAATGGAAGTCCTACTAGCCCTGCCCCCCTCTTCAATTCGTGATTATGGGGGAGGCAAGAATGGGATTTTTCAGGCTACCTGAACTACCAAGTGGTATCTACGAAGACCTGGGGCACAACAGAATCAAAAGTCTAGTGGGTGGAAACATCTTAGAGATGAAGAAAGACCACATGACTCTTGAATTCACACACAACAAAAACTTCGGGATGGAAATAATTGACCGAGAGAAATGGAAAGTAAACAACAACAGGAACAGAACTGATAGAGTAACCTGGTACACAGACGGGTCAAAGACTCAACAGGGAACTGGTGCTGGCATCTACAACGAAACGGAAAAGCTACAGTACAGCACTTGGAAAATATACCTCTGTATTTCAGGCGGAGGTATATGCAATACTGCACTGTGCTAAAGAAAATATAACGAGGTCTTACACAAATAAGAGGATCGATATACTACCGGACAGCCAGGCTGCCCTAAAGGCAATTACAAACCCAAAGGCGACGTCATGGCTGGCATGGGAATGCCAAAGAGAACTGACACGACTGGCAGACCACAACAAAGTAACTTTGATATGAGTACGGACATACAGGAATCGAAGGCAACGAAAAAGCAGACGAGTTAGCGAGAAAAGGATCGTCTACTCCATTTACTGGCCCAGAACCGGCCCTGGGAGTACCAAAGAGTATAGCAAGGGGTCAAATAGTAGAATGGGTCAGAAATCGACAAAATGGATACTGGAACTCTATATCCAGGCAAAGACACGGAAAAATGTTTATTAAAGGAACATGTGAGGAAAGAACTGAAGAACTATTAAAAATGAATAGGATTCAGATTAAGAGCTGTTGTGGGCCTCCTAACAGGACATTGCGCCCTCAAAGGACACCTACACAGGATTGGGCTGTACAACGGAGAACTGAAATGCAGACTATGCAACAGGGAAACGGAAACAGCACATCACATACTGTGTGATTGCGAGACCTTAGATCGCAAAAGGCAGACCATATATGGACACCCCAAACTTTGTCCAGAAGATTACAGCACCCAGCCGGCGGGGGAAGCTATACAAGCTTGTACACGGGACCCGGCTACTGGAATGGGTGGTGTGAGAAGGATGGGAGGTTGCGCACAATAAGCCCAAGAGGACGGCTCCCAGAAGAGGAAAAAAAAACACCTCATTCAATTATATTCTTTCACAAAAAATAACTTTAAACTTTTTTTATGAAAATTTCTTTATGTAACCGTATCACATTTTTAATGTATGGTAAAGAAAAAAGCTGTTCTTTCAGATGTTGACAGAAAACCTAGGTTGTCATTTAAAATAATAAAGTTAGTTTCCATAACAACCAAACGCGAAAAGACAAAATTATTTCATGTTGACAGAAACATGGCAAATAAACTTAAAACTTTATAAACGAAAAACTTGACCAAAAAAACTGACTAAAAAAATTCAGGACATTTTCATATGCAAGGTTGTTAAAAAGTTACAATATTATGCACGACTTTATTGCCCCGCTGTATGCTACTTTCCATGTTCGTTATACATATAATACACTATAGCAAGCACTCAGTAGGAATCTACATGTATCAGTAAATTTTCAATCTTTCGAATTTGCGATGACATACGCTCGATATGAATATGCCACCCTGTACATAACATACGATGTGTGGCTATTAAATAACCGAACTAATGCTGCTACTAGCACGCTGCGAGCGTATCGCGCCAAGTTTGAACAGAACTGTGTCTGGTGATACTTTCTGGACACCTGGACAGGTGATAGCTCGCTGGACAAGCCAGTGTGTCGCACAGTTTGACTGTAGCATTCGTTTGAATTAGTCTACGCACCAGTGACGCGTCGAAAAAAAAATGTTCAGATGGAGTAATGGGTTAATCAAATCTCAAGTTTCTTGTTAAACTGGGGAAAACTTTTACAGACGTTTATGCAATGTTAAAAGAAGTGTACGGGAATGAATGTTTATCCCGCACACAAGTTTTTGAATGGTTTAAACGGTGAAACGACCGAAGACCGTTATGGTAAATTAATCAGCGAAGATCGTCGTCTAAGCATCCGAGGTCTCGCTGAAATAGCAGGAATCGACAAAAAAATGTGTTCGCCAGATTTTGCATGAATCGTTCAACATGCGCAAAGTTTGCGCAAAAATGGTGCCAAAACTCCTCACTCCCGAGCAAAAGCAATCAAGAATGAACATTTGCGTTGACATTCTAAACATAATTGACACTGATCCAGGATTGGTGATTACTTGATGAATAGTGGTTTTTATGGAGACAAGATTCGAAAGTGTGGAAGCGATTAAAGCAAAAGCGACGGAGGTTCTGCACCAGCTGACAGAAGCGGACTTTCAGTACTGCTTTCATTTGTTGAATGAAAAAGTCGTATGGAACGGTGTAAAGATCGCCAAGGGGAGTACATTGAAGGCGAAAAAATTGCTACTGTAATTCGCAACGAATAAAAAGTGTTCTGAGCAGTTCGGTTATTTAGTAGCGACACCCCGTACACAGAACGTCCATGAAGTGCGATACGGAATTTTTAGTCCATGAAGGTACACAATTATTACCGGCTGCATCGATCCTTACCTATACATAATCTGGGCCCTTCTCCGAATGGAAGGTATGAATACTGTCGTATATTCTTCTTATTAGCTTCGTTGAACCTCTCCGGATCGAAAACCTCGGGATCTTTGAAATACCTCTCATCGTAGTGGATTCCTTGCACGGGGATAAATACTCTCGTACCCTTCTCAATTACGACGTCCTCATCGGGCACCTTGTAGTCTTTCACGCAGGTCATGGTTACAAACGATAACGGCGGATACATTCTCAGTAATGAGTAATGGGTTAATCAAATCTCAAGTTTCTTGTTAAACTGGGGAAAACTTTTACAGACGTTTATGCAATGTTAAAAGAAGTGTACGGGAATGAATGTTTATCCCGCACACAAGTTTTTGAATGGTTTAAACGGTGAAACGACCGAAGACCGTTATGGTAAATTAATCAGCGAAGATCGTCGTCTAAGCATCCGAGGTCTCGCTGAAATAGCAGGAATCGACAAAAAATGTGTTCGCCAGATTTTGCATGAATCGTTCAACATGCGCAAAGTTTGCGCAAAAATGGTGCCAAAACTCCTCACTCCCGAGCAAAAGCAATCAAGAATGAACATTTGAGTTGACATTCTAAATAATTGACATTCTAAATAATAATAATTGACACTGATCCAGGATTGGTGATTACTTGATGAATCGTGGTTTTTATGGAGACAAGATTCGAAAGTGTGGAAGCGATTAAAGCAAAAGCGACGGAGGTTCTTAACCAGCTGACAGAAGCGGACTTTCAGTACTGCTTTCATTTGTTGAATGAAAAAGTCGTATGGAGCGGTGTAAAGATCGCCAAGGGGAGTATATTGAAGGCGAAAAAATTGCTACTGTAATTCGCAACGAATAAAAAAGTGTTCTGAGCAGTTCGGTTATTTAGTAGCGACACCCCGTACACAGAACGTCCATGAAGTGCGATACGGAATTTTTAGTCCATGAAGGTACAAAATTATTACCGGCTGCATCGATCCTTACCTATACATAATCTGGGCCCTTCTCCGAATGGAAGGTATGAATACTGTCGTATATTCTTCTTATTAGCTTCGTTGAACCTCTCCGGATCGAAAACCTCGGGATCTTTGAAATACCTCTCATCGTAGTGGATTCCTTGCACGGGGATAAATACTCTCGTACCCTTCTCAATTACGACGTCCTCATCGGGCACCTTGTAGTCTTTCACGCAGGTCCTGGTTACAAACGATAACGGCGGATACATTCTCAGCGTTTCTACAACATAAAATAAGTTTTGCGCTTGATATATGTATATGTGAGTCCAAGCGTTAGACTTATAACTGTAATCCTGAGTCATATCAAGAAAAATATACATAGGTACATACATCCAATGAAAACACGATAAAACATAAACATACTGAAATTCTTTTACCTTCTTTTTTTCACACATTCTAATTTAAAGTGCTTTTAAAACATTATTTTTCATCATTTTTATTACTCAATAAATCTCTGATAATTATTACAGATGAATGAATTAAGTTCTATTACGGGTACATTACATTCACTTAGAAAATAAAATAAAAAACAAAGCAATGGCGGCTGTTGCTAGAAAATGTATTTTTTTTAATGTCGAATCTGAATGTCATAAATTTTAGTCTTTTATTATCTTACTGGAAGAGAAGGTAGAAGCGAAGATCTTTGTTTCATCTGCAAACATCTTTCGTGTGTTATGCAGTCTTGAATTCATTCGCCTTTAGAAGTAAATTAGTCAATTCCATTTTTGGCCATAATTGTTCATCACCAAAGTTAATAATAAGCTGGGGAACACTGTGTACACAAGAATTTAAATCTGGAATAGGTCTCCCAAACTTTGCATTACTTTATTTTTCATCATTTTTGTCTAACAATCATTTTGCTCCGAATCCAAATTCATTTTTATTTATGATGAAAATACGCACATACCCGTAAGCCATACTATCCACGCCGCGGATGAACGACAACTGGATACAATATGTCTCGTATTTTTAAATAACGCGAACAGCAGTTCAAGTTAGATTAACTAACTCGAACCTCCATAGTTGCACTTGGAATGCACTAGCTGTATCTTTCATTGCATTCACAGAATGCATTCAGAATGCATTCGCTAATGCGCATGAGTGTATATGTAAAATGTTTTGCTTCAACGTACAAACCTTTGAATAATTATTGTCATGTCTGTCGATTTCTAATAGAGTGGAATAGTACAGTTAGTGGTGCTGTTAGTTACTATGGATGTACTAGTATACGAGCAACGGGTAGCGACAAATATGTAAATACTGATGTGTCAGAAATGATCTACCTTTATAACGGTTCAAATTTAAAAATAATAGTGAGGCTTTTTGGGCAATTTTCTGGAAATTGCGCAGACCTACAAACCTTATTAACAGCCGTCACTGAAACAAAGCATATTAGTTGAAACCTGTAACGGTATTAATTTTAAATCTCGTCACATTCTTATTTTTGTTTCAATAACTCGTGAGATGACATCTGACTCATAGTTCCTAAGTGAAACCAACACACCTGCTAAAATGTCGAGAGAACGCAACTATTAACTAGAGCCTTGTAAGATATCAGTTGTTAACCTTGTTGACAGACATTCGATAATTTTTTGTGTTATTGTAACCTTATAAATAAGGAACGAAAAGGGAAATTCTTCTTAATGATAGCGATAACTCGAAATTTGGTTATATCTTTGCAATCACTTTTGCATTTAATGTTTGCTGCTTAATTTTGATTTCTTATATTTCAGTTTATTACTGGTAGATGCTTATTTTAGCATTCTTTAGTATATTTTCAGTGTTTAGAGTTAAATTGGCACGTGGTGTATAGGTTTGTCTAATCTATAAATTATCATTAATTTATCGTTTTATTCCAATAAGGAATATAAATTATCGCCTCTTTTAGTATCTGACGTATCTGGTGAATGAATTTGCACCAAGAGATACGTATTATCGTTCCGTAAGAAAATAGACCCTCTGATTTCTTGATGTTTTAGGTATTCCCGACTTTGGGGAATGAATATATAGCTGTGTAGCATTTAACTGGAAACCTACCAACCCTATTGCGCAGTCGTGGGACGAGTTTATCGTGGTCGTTGGCCAAATCTTTCTCGACAACGTAAAGTGAATGAACGAACGTGGCAATATGCATCTGAAATCTGGCTCTAGGTAAGTGAGTTTATATTTTCTATTTAATAGTCATAATTTGTTGAAACCTCACTGACCTAGAGAATTTGCCGCTCGTTTAATTTGATCCCAGTCGTTGAACACAGGTTATCGCTGTTCGTCGTTGACGAAAGTTTGTTGTTGAAAGAAATTTTCCAGCTTAATTACATAATTACCGTTTTTGTTAAATTTTGTTCCATTCATTTTTCCAATTTGTAGATAAGTCTTTTGGTCATATTTTTTTTTGTAGATTCTCTTTTGTTTGTATTAATTAATTACCGTAGTCGATGACTCTTTTATTTAAGATCCATTTTAAGTTTGTTATGTAAATTCATTTTAACAGATTACCCACTGCTTAACGAGTTATTACTATAACAGCACTGATTCTTTTCATTTTATCTCTGTATATAATAATAATACTCATCCTATAATTACTCCGAAGAGTAACCCCTTAGGTCCTCTCAGGAATCTGTGTGGGAAGGAGTGGCTATTATTATTATTTGCCATGGCGCACTGGGAGCGACTTCGATTATTATTTCGGTAACGGTAATTTCGAGATTATTTTGGTAACGCATTTGCTTTACAGTTCTGAGGAAACCCAGAAAACTCAGAACATTACCAAATCTAGGGCATGTGCGGTTGGATTGGCATCTATGCATCCACACGTATACTACTGTATTAGTGGTTGCATATCAAGTCCTGACAGAGAAAGCGAGACAATTAAAAATCCCTTCCCCGGCCGGGGCTCGAACAGCGCGCACAGAGGTATCGCGACTGGAAAGACGGTGCTTTAACCTACTCGGCTACCCGGACCCCGGTATGTAATCACCTTTTGGGACAAACGGCAAGCACCACAACTAAAGTACCGACCACCTTCTATCAGTGGCGTACGTGTCGTAGAGACCTCGAGGAGTATCGCCTACGCAGTACTGCTGGCCGCAATTTGTAACCTCCCCGTCTCCCTCCGAAAGGGCAACTCTACGCTGTACCCCGGAGCTATTAAATGTAAGACTCTTCTGTTGTTCCGGTCCAAGCAATTGTAACATCAGTGCTCAAATCTTGTATAACATAGTGGGTCCATCAACAATATTATACATTTTTTTAATATATTTGTTATTGTTTTATCGTTGGATTTTATTCTTTCTCTGGGTATATCAAGAAAGCTTTCAAATCATCGTTCTCTTTGTCTGGTTATAGAAATTTTGGTATTTTTATTTAAAAATATCTGGCGCCCGAAACCATAATCAAAAGTTTTTAATATTCGGGGAACCTACCCCTAACCGCTGTGCTGAATCTGAAGCTAGGGTCAGCATTTTTCCTGCCTGCTTGGCCAATTGAGCTAAGGAAAGGTGTTGCAAACCAATGTACTTTCCATTGCGCATGCTTATCAATCATTTATAGATTTAACAGTCTGGGAATATTCTTGTATTTATTACATATTTTACAGATAGCGTACCTATAATGAGTTAAACATACGCCTGGCCATTCACAAAGTACTGAAGATTACATTTACCCCTCACCAACAATGTTTCAGACATTGAACTGTTATTTAATAAGTCGGAAAAGTTTTACGAAATGATCCAAAATTTTCGACAATATCATATTATAGACTTTTTAGAACTTTTTAGACATTTGTTTCACATTATGCTGCGGCATAATGGCACCACCTATAAAAAAAAACTTCACCTCAATCATCTTAAATGTAACGTATGTCCTAAAAGTTCTGGCACAAAATATTTATAGCAGTTTTTTTTTTTTGATGAATAGATTTATTGAAACATCAATTATTTATCATAAACTACATCTTAATGCTTGACTAAACTATACTATCAAATTATGTGAAGCGGCCCATACTCCTCTACCAGACGCAACTTTCTTCGGATGTCTCTCATGAGGCCCTGGACGGAATTCAAAACAATTTCTCTCAATTTTTCAAAAATTCGACGTGTTAGTTGATGTTCGTTTTGGGCTTCCCAGCCTCTGTCATAAACTTTTCGCGACAATAAAGCCCAAAAATCCTCTATTGGGCGAGCCTGAGGTAAGTTAGGAAGATTAGCGTTTTTAGGAACAAAAGGTATGCGGTGTTGATGAAGCTAGTTTTGGGTATCTCTAGAGTAATGCCACGATGCTAAGTCTGGCCAAAACATGATATCATCCTCAGCATGATGTTCTTGGACAGACTGGAGCAATTTGGAAAGACAGTTCTCAATATACCCCTGACTGTTCAAAGCTTCGCCTCTCACTCTTCCCACAAAATGTCGGGATATGCCCCTGTTTGAAATTGCGCATTTTATCGGCAAATTTTGCTTTAGTCTTAAACTTTACATTGTCAGTGCATTCCTCTAGGTTATTTGTATAAAACCCATCATTTCCTTTCATTTCGGAGTTAGCCAAATTGAAATACTTTTCGTCGTCTAAAATAATGCTCTTGCCATCGGCAAAGTAGACCCGTCTCAGTTGACGGCAGCATCTTGGTGTACGTAGAAGCTGCCCTTGAGTGTATTTGGGGCACTTACGTCTTTTTCGATATTTCAGACCATTCCTCTTCAATGTCAACGATACCGTACTCTTAGAAGTGTCATATTGACGAGCCAGTCTCCTTGATGACATCCCAACTTGGTTTCTTGCTCTTCTTACCAACCGCTCTTCCCCTCTGTGCAGTAAATACTCGTGGTCTTCCACTTTTTGGAAGGTTCAAACAAGGTATTCCCTGCTCGCACTCCGCTATTGTTCGATAAATGGTTCTGCGAGAAATATTTTCAGTCTCGATTATTCGAAATATTTCAGCTTTGGGTACCCGCCCAACTAAGTTATAGATAATTTTTCTTATTTCTAATTTATACGACATTTGAAAGCATAAACTTCAAAATAAATAACCCTCGACTGACAGTCAACAAAGTAATCAGTCTTTTGTTACCAAAGGCGACTTGATATTATTTCATTATTGTTAAGATTTAAGTTCATGAATTTGGGCCAAAACTTTTAGGACATACGTTACCCCTATTGTGTGTATTGCGCATGCTGTAAAATCTTACAACATTCTGATCGTTTACAGCAGTGTAATCGATCATTTACACTGATAAGATGACATCGATTGTCGCGATTGAAAATCTGAACTGTTAGAACAACTTATTCTTTACTCGGGAAATATAATTAACTAACATTTTGTATTTGTTATGTTCGAGATTAGGTTCTGACCTAGAGGACACACAGAGAACAACTTATTCCTAACTTGTGTTAAGATTTTTCATAAGCTAACTCTAAGTATGCTCACCGTCGATAACTTGTTTCATATACTTAAGCTCGTTCAGTGAATCGTAAGTCACTTGGTTGTTGTGTTTAGCCAGAATTGTGCTCAGTTCCTCTCTGACCCTTTCTTGAAGGTCCTGGTGGTTGGCCAACTCGAATAGGGCAAAGGTCATCGTACTGGAGCTGGTCTCAAAACCTGCTATGAAGAAGAGAAAGCATTGGGCCACAATCTCGTTCATCGTTAGTGAATTTCCATCGCCTAGAATAAAGGAGATTTTATCAAAAAGGGAATGCGTAAGAGAAAAATCGAATAAACGCCTCAACTAGCAATGGACTTTTTGTTCAATATAATGAGATATAAGCCACTAAAAAGTGTTTAAGGTTAGGTACGTTGTGCCGGGCGCTATCGGTCACTTTTTGCGTCTTGGACAACCACCAACCACCCTCTGAGACGAGCATCTTGTAAAATGGACATTGTACGCAACTGCTTCGCATCGGTAACTGTTGTTAGAAATGTAAATATGTCTCCCCTATACGTAAATCATTCTTCTTCTTGAAAGTAGTTGTCCGAGACGCCCCAGAAACTGACCGACGATTTCTGCGAACGTCAGCACACTCGGTACAGCATACCCAATTACAGTTTATTACCTTATCAAACATTTTAATCGCCTCTTAAAAGTAACGCTGAAGTAATTTACCATATTTTTACAGGTGGTGTGATATCAAGTGCAGACAGTGTATTTTCATAACTTAACATCTTAGGATATCAAGACTATAGCCTTTTATGAATAAAAAGTGCAATAATGCGTATTAATTGTTTGTAAAGGATCAATTGATTGCATTAGTAAAAGAGGTGAAATGACATGGTTATTAACCATGTCATATAACTACAGTCATTTTTACTATCACATCTACGTACTGGAGTGTAAGTAGGGCATAGTATTCATTAAAAAAATTTAACAAAATTCTATTGGCTAGATAAGCTTAAAATGTTCTTAAACGTCTTAAACGTCCATATTTTAAGTTTAAGCTAGAAAAATATGTCTGTCGGTAGGTATGTATGTTAAACGTTTTTGTGTACACAATAACTCGAGAACGCGTTAAGATATCAACTTCAAATTTGGAATACTTATCTGCCACGACGAAATCTCGACCTGATAGATCTTGAACTTAATCGATTAAGGGGTTGGAAATTAAATAGCGATAACATAATTTTTCTTTGACTATTGGTAACTTTCAAATGTGAGGGTTTTTACCTTAATAGATAAATAAAATAGTCAATTTTTAACATACATTTTAGTGGTTATTAAGTGGAAGACAAAGAGAGGGCAAATGGAGGACAAAAAAGAGGACACACAGAAGACAAAGAGAAGACAACAGAAGGAAAGTGAGGACAATTGGAGGACACAAGGAGATTAGGGAGGGACAAGGACAGTAAAAGGAGGACGAAAACGAAGAAAGTTCTTTTTCAAAGAAAGGATATTATTTGAAAACTTTATTAATGTCTCTAACCCAAACATTAAAAAAAATAATTAGTCAAACTGTTTATGTAAAAAATAAAAGTTATAAAAAAGGCAACAATCCAAACAAGCAAATTTGTAGGTATATTAATTTTGGGTAATATACTACTATGCATTTTTTTAATTATTCTCTTTATTACTTCCATATCTACGTGGTGTATCCTAAATAACCTAATATCATACTTTTAAGAATATAACCTAATGTTTTTAGTGAGTTACTCTAAATAATTGGATACGAAAGTAGTGATTCCTTAGGCAGTGTTTTTTTTAATGTTATGGTCGACATATAGTAATAATACTCGTATGTGTGAAAGATTCGAAAACTCCATTGAAAATAAATAGTCATAAGGTAAAAAATAAAACCTTTGGTAATATAGAAAAAATAAGTTGGCTAAAACTCTAACATATCCTCATGCATTTATAATATCCCTGAGCTCAAACATACCTACATATCCGTCATCTTGTCCCTCATTTTCGGTTTTCATGTCGATCAGCAGCTGCAGCAGATCCTTTCTCTTGTAGTTGTTCTCTAATCTGTAGCGGACCGTGTCCTCCACTACCTTAGTGTAGAACTGGCTAACTTCCGGGTTTATTAGCTTGACGCCCAACGATCTGGCTAGTCGCGGAAAGTTTTGCGCAAAAATGCCTTTAAGTTGACCAATTTTGGTCCTGGAGAAGAAATTCTTTGAGTGTGCCCTGAAAGGGGAGTCGGGTTGCTTGAAGCTGTTGCATTCTATACCGAAGGCACAAGAACCAATTATGTCAGTAGAAAAATTACCTGCGAAAAAAAAATCAAAAACTGTAATTTATAATAATCTTGTGTGAACTTAAATCATATCTTGTGGATCAACACTTCAATACCTAGTGCAAACCGCTGATTCTGCAAATATAGTATTTAAGAAATGTTCTTTCTGTGGCATAGGTATACTTAGTGTATGCTTAATGATGTGATTTCCCTCAGGTACACACTTCCAAGGTGGAAAGTGAATACTTGCTACACAGATAAGAGAAAAATAGTTTTTATGTATAATGGTCTACATTTCTTAAAGTAACATTTTTAGTAAGAATTTATATTTTCGATATTTGCTTTACCCTATGACGAGATGTAAAAAAAACTGAATTTCTATTTCTATTTCAAACACTGATTTCATCACAAAATTATTTCTTAAATATTTCGAGGAGTCTACGTTTTTGCTGAGGTGCATCGAAATTCTGAAGTCTGGTTTGGGAAATTTGACTCGCTAAAGCTTGAAGCTTACCTAAGATATCCTTGATATCTATAGCGTGCGTGCTGCTAACGTTTTCCCTGAATATACCTCTCCATGACCAGACCGCAGTCCACTAGAGTTTGGAACATCGACTTCAGTTTGCCAGAGGTAAACGTAGGGGTCAATTTGACCCTCAGATTCCTCCATCGTTTGCCTCCCAACGCAAAAAAGGTGGGCACCTAGAAAGTGAATAATAAATATATTACAATACAATTTTTAAAAGATAAATTCAAGTTTATGAAAAAAAACAATAATTGCTCTCTCAAGTGAGTCAACAGTTTCTTATAGCATTTAATGATGCTTTCAGTGAAGTTAATTTATTTAATTCATCAATATGCGACGTAATGTGAAACTGTAAACAACATAATAAATAATTAATATGAAATTACTGGAAATCATCAAAATTATATACAGGGTGTATCTAAATAACACCGAAAAAAATTAAGAGGTGATTCTCCGATGAAAATTAAGGGGGTTTTCGGTATAATTTTTTTTGAAAACACCCTCCCCTGAAAAGTTACGCCCCTCCAGAAATTCTAAAAAAAAATTGTTTTTCTTTTTTTATCTTCCCTGTACATTAAGTAAAAGAAAAGAAACTTGGTGAACAGTATCTGTTAATAAAACTATACTTTCTGAAATGTTTTCATCCCTATCGTATTTTTCTAAGGGGTTGAAATAATCAACCCCTAAGATGATTTTTTCTTATAACTCTTTTTTCCACAAAATTTTTTACATTTTGATATCTAAGTTTTTTCGAAAAGTTAGAGATTAATGATAAAACAAAGTACCATAGCAGAGCCAAGGTATATAACGAGGAGAAAAAGACAACACCAGTCTTTAGAAATCTTCCGAAGAAGCTGACAGCATGGTCAGCGAAACGTCAAGTCAATTTAGACGACCGCGGCAAAACCCGGAAGAAATAACTTCACCATTGAATAATTTAATGTTATAATAATCTAACAAAAAACCAAAATCTGTCAAATATCGACAATACTATCTACAAAAATGTTGAAAATGATTGCCTTCAGCTCTAATACAAGCATCTACTCTCTTTCTCATACAATTGCGTATGTTTTGATATATTCCTGGTAAATTTCTTATCGTTTCACGACCTGCTATAATACGATTTCGCAAATCATCGATATTTCCAACTGGGCTTGAATAGATCAAGGATTTCAGATAACCCCGTATGCAAAAATCCAAAGGATTGAAGTCAGGGGAGCAAGCTGGCCAGTTTATAGGTCCTCTTCGACCAATCCATCGATTGGCTACACCTCATCCAAGTGACTTCTTGGACGTATACTAAAATGGGCTGGTGCTCCGTCGTGCATAAACCATAACTGTTGCCTAATTTGCATTGGAATGTCTTCAAGAAGAACAGGTAATTCTTCGAGAAAATTACAGTATGAGTCACCATCTAATCGCAGTGGAAGAAAATAGGGACCTATTAAATGATTGTCAATAATTCCGAGCCACACATTTAATGAAAATTGATACTGATGATTTCCTACAAAAAAAGCCATGAGGATTTTCCTCGGCCCGTGTGATTATTATGAAAATTTCTAATAGTCTCTTGAGAAATTCGCCTCTTCAGTAAATAAAATATTTCTTGAGAATTGGCGCTTGGCCGATCATGTTAATTAACCATTGATAAAAAACCACACGCGGTAAAAAATCTCGAATCAGTAATGCCTGCACCCGTTGAAGATGATAGGGGCATAACTGTTGTTCTTTTAAAATTCTAAAAACTACCGAATGGCTTACATTTAAGACACGACCTATTTTCCTGGTACTAGATTCTGGGGAGTCTTCGATCAAATTAAGTACGTCTTCTTCCAGAGCTTCAGTTCTGACTTATCGGGTACGGCCAGAGTCATGACTTCTCTTTTCAAATTTACCAAATTCCCGCAAGCGTTGGTGAATTTTTGTGAACGTAGTATGATGGGGTAATCTACGTTCTGGATACTGTTCAGCATAAATTCGTTGCGCGTTCAATGCATTACCGTTAGCACACCCATATTATGTAAAATGCGTATCTGCCATTTCAAAATTCGAATAGTTAACCATATTTTCGGTTTACCAACTATTTTCTTCACAAAATCATAAAACTTGCGAAAGAGTAAGAAAAAGTAATAGTAAATGACATTTCACAATCCCTCTTTGAATTGTTTCTATGCATTCCATTGTAAACAACCGCAACTAGA
This sequence comes from Aromia moschata, assembly GCA_029963805.1. NCBI lineage: Eukaryota > Metazoa > Arthropoda > Insecta > Coleoptera > Cerambycidae > Aromia > Aromia moschata. The sequence continues at coordinate 203,294 of JAPWTK010000412.1, read as the reverse complement.
TCTTACAGCAAAATACCCTCGCGTTAAACAGCTCATCTTTTTAAAAATGCATTGCAATATATTTACTTTGTTTTCTCATTAATCTCTAACTTTTTGAAACAACTTGAAGATATTAAAAAAGTTAATAAACGAATGGGCCTTTTTTAGATATACTTTTTTAAATGTAAAAAGTTTTGTTTTGTTTAAAAAAAAAAGTTATAAGGAAAAACATCTAGGTGTTGATTATTTCAACCCCTTAGAAAAATACTACAGGGGTGAAACTATTTCAGAAGGTGTAGTTTTATTAACAGATACTGTTCACCAAGTTTCATTTCTTTAGCTTAATGTACAGGGAACATAAAAAAGAAAAATACTTTTTTTTAGAATTTTTGGAGGGGTGTGTTTTCAAAAAATTGTATACCGAAAACCCCCTTAATTTTCATCGGAGAATCACCTCTTAAATTTTTTTCGGTGTTATTTAGATATGTACAACCTGTATAAACGACTTTATTTTTTAGGATATATTCTATTTATTAGTTTCTTATTCTATTAGTTTTCATTAAAAACAATAAAGATTTATTAAGATAATTTATGTGCATTATAATGGTGCATTACGATTAACTTTTCATAACTCAATAAATACATCCAAATATTGATATGTGTGATGTAAAATGTAAATTGTATAAATTGTGGTTGTGTAAAGTGGATATTATTATTGAATTCTTACCCATTGGATCGTCCTTTTCGTTTACATATAGCCCCCTGTCTACAAAGTGGTTAAAGTCTTTGGCCATAACATTCTTGACTAGTTCAACATCCACGGGCATGTATACGGGTCTAGAAAGGCTGTAAAGTCCAACATGTCTCCACCCTAAAGCAGGAGCGAAACATATTATGATGTATATTATGTACCATAAAACTCTCATTTATTTTTCCAAGAAAATAACATCAGAAAACTAAGAAACTTGCCAAGATTTCCTAACCAGGCAAGAACAAGTCGCATTTACACATTTAATTTGAAATTGATATATTACTTTTTGCAATACCTGGACAAATAATAAAAAATGAAAAAACCTGTTCTATCAAGTTTCATTCAAAACTGTCAAGTGTGTAGTGCTCAAAGTAGAGTTTTGTATTTGTCTGTGTAAACAATGAACTGGAATTGTGCCAAAGGACCCCGCACATTTTTTATGGAAATCCGTCTTCCGGTGAAATTGACTGAAAATTTGGAAAATGTTCATTTTGTATCCCTGATCAAAAGTCTCATTGGGTTCAAAACTTGAAATGTCCATATTTAGGCAGTACGCCCGTTTTAAGGGGCAAACACGGCAAAAATTCAATTTTTTTTATGTACTGTGTTTAATTCTTGAATAGTCTCCTGAGTTGCTATATTATTGAGATACTTTCAATGTGTATGTGTTTTTTTGAGTCTATGTGTGAGTCTGTTATTTGCCGGTATTTTTCAAAAACAACTTTTCCTGTAAATGGTAAACCATTAATAATTTTTTTTTAAAGTTCCACACAAAGTTCACAATATATTCCCTTACATTAATAAATAAATAAATAAATAAATAAATAAATAAATAAATAAATAAATAATTTATTGGTGTTATACACTTAGTAGGGTTTACACAGGTCAAATTGTAGAATTTTATAAATAAAAATAACAAGAATACAAAAATAAAATACAAATAACACAAAGTACAAAATAAAAATATATACAAAACAAATATCAACACTAGTCAATATGAAAGTTTTAGAATTATCGTAGGTTACTAAAATCCAAAAGAAAGAAATCATTAATTTCATATAGAGAGTTTTCTGTTAGATTTTTTTTTAAAGAATTGCTTGTACTGGTCAAATTTTTTTCTGATCTGAAAGTTTCTGATCTCACTGGGTAGTGCATTAAAAAGTTTTACCGAATAATAATTTGATTCATTTACGGTTTTTGTTAGGCGTAGGTATTCCACATCAATGTTATTTCTGTTTCGGGTTAGATGCTCATGAATTAGATTCCGAGGCTTGTATAGATGTAAATTAGCTTTAATATGTAGCAATCATTGAAGTGTGTATAGGGAGGGTAAGGTAAGTATTTTTAATTCCTTGAAAATTTCTTTGTCATATCTATAACCTAAGTTGCCAATTTACAGCTTTTCTCTGAATGTCTTAAACCATAGTAAGCTATGAGTAGAGATGTCTGCGAGATTTGGGTAGCCAAGTTTCGTAATAAAAACAGGTTCCTGGAAGCTTTTTTACAGATGAAATTGACATGATGTTCCCAAGACCATTTGTTATCTATATATACTCCCAGGAATTTAATACAGTTTGTTAGTTCCACGCTCTTATCGGTGTAAAGATTTTTTAAAGTGAATATTATATTTTCTGTTTTCCCTTAGTTTACTGTTAATTTATTAGCTTTGAAACAATCATCAGTGATAGATTGTGTTCTAGACTTATCTGTTAGCAATCTATTAATTTCGTTAATTCTGTGGGCTATAGTAGTGTCGTCAGCATATAAAATAAAATTTGCCATAGGGTCTACATTCGGTAAATCGTTTATGTACACTACAAAGAGAGTAGGACCTAAAACTGAGCCCTGAGGTACACCATGCTTTCTGTGGTTCTAATTTCCTATAATCGAAGCATACAAATTGGTAACGGTCTGTCAAGTATGAAGTAATTAGTGCGATGCTGGTTTGACTGAATTTATAAAATGTCAGTTTTTTAATTAGAATATCGTGAGAAACACAGTCAAACGCTTTCTTTAAATCGAGGAGTTTAGCATAGACAAATTGACCGTCTTCAAATCCCTTGTTTATAAACTCAACTAGAGAGTTTACGGCTAATGTTGTAGACATTTTTTTCCTAAAACCGAACTGATTTTGATTCAAAATATTATTATGTTCTAAATAACCTGTTATTTGTAATTTCAAAATCACCTCAAATATTTTTGCAAAAATTGGTATTAAAGATATTGGTCTATAGTTTTCAGGATTATCAGTAGACTCTTTTTTATGGATAGGTATAACTTTCGAAATTTTTAGAGCATTAGGAAAAACATTAGTCATTATGCACCGATTTATTAACTTCGTTAAAGGCACTAATATAATGTACTTTATCGCGTGTAAAATTTTCATGTTTATATCATAGGCATCTTTACTATGTGTATTATTCAAATTGTTTATTACATCAAGTATTTGTATATATGACACTTCGGAAAAGGAAATACAATTTGTACAATAATACATATTGTACAAATATATAAAATATAATATATTACCTTAATGTGCAAAATCCGACTTGACAACCTCATCGTGGTGCACTTGGGTGACTCTAATGTAATACCATGATCTACTGGTTTATGTTAATATAGCTTTACTTTTTTTAATATATGTATTAATGGCACATTTAAGGGGGGGGTTGAAATGTCACTATCAGATTAAGTTAGTCCCAGGTTGTATTTGTGATTTACACATGGGCAATGCATGAATCGCAGAATCACAACTATCGTGTCTATGTACATATATATTAGTTAATAAATGCAACAAACATTCATTCGTGCACGCATGTATCCCCACGCATACGCACACATACAAAAATACAAACTCACATATAGACTCAAAAAACGCATACACATGCAAAGTATCTCAATAATATATCAACTCTGGAGACTATTCAAGAATCAACACTGTACATAAAAAAATTGAATTTTTGCCGTTTTTGCCCCTGAAAGACGGCCGTACTGCCTAAAGATGGGCATTTCAAGCTTTGACTCCATTGAGACTTTTTGATCAGGGATACAAAATTAACCATTTCCAAAATTTTTAGTCAATTTCACCGGAAGACCGATTTTCATATAAAACGTGCGCGGTCCTTTAAGTAACAATTTAAAAACCTCACCATTGACCTTCGCCTTGTTGTATATTGCTGCTACGGCACCCCTGAAATCTGATTCCCTCGAGAGGGGGTTTTGGACGTTTCCGAAAATTGAAGATGGTTCGACGTACGGTATGTTCTTCCTCTTCCAGTACTGCTGCGTCCATTTCAAGTAGGCGTAGCCCACCGCCACCAAGGCTGTGAAGATGCCCACCAGGTCCAATAAGACGGCTCCAATCATGTTTTCCTGAAAATTACGTTTTTTTAGCTCATTATTGGTTAGTCGTAAGAATGAGGTCATAAACAACAAAAAATACGAAATTTAAAATTGGGTGCTCTGGAACACTAGGTGCCGATGCATTCCTGCCGTCCATGTGCCCTACAAAAATTCATTTAGGAAGATTTCGCTTTTCTTCAGAAGATGAACAGACAAAAGGAAAAAACTGGACGTTTTCCACGAAACACCGAACTACTACACTTTTCTCGACGCGTTTCGCCAACCAAGTTGGCATCTACAGGAGAAGATTAAAACTAAATTCTAGCCTACACACTTGCACTATTTATACCAAAAAATTTGTTGCCACGGTACACGGAACCGTAACTGTCTTTGTTTATCAGAGCAAACAGTGGACTGGTGGGTATCGGAGCATTGTCCTTATTCATACTATTGTTACACTTAATGATTGCTAAACTTTCAAAAGCATCCAACTGTCTACTGTTTGTTACATTTCTAATTAATTTTAAATTATTTATGTCTATCCTTTGGTTGTTGTCAAAGCGTTGGGCAACACAAGATTTTTCTGTTCTGCCATATTTCAAATGAGCCATGTGTTCTTTAAATCTAGTCAATATAGATCTTTTTGTTTGCCCAATATACTTTTGATCAAAATCTTTATAACTTATTTCGTATATTCCTGACTTTTCGTTATTGTCGATTTTGTCTTTGGCGTTACCCAAAAGCGTATGTAGTTTATTTTTAGAATTATAAACCAAATTGATATTCATATTTAAAAAAAAATTCTAGTCCGCGGGTGAATTTAGGTTCATATGGTAACGAAGCAAACAGTGGCGGTGCGTGATATTTCAGTTAGCCATATCTTGAAAACGACGCATGGGACCCACTTCACTTTTTAGGTGATGACTATACACCTCTTACAGAAAGGATTTATAGTGAAAAAATCGTCAGCAAAGTTTGCGAAAAAATGTTCAAAAACACTGGAGCACTCCCTGGGTTCTCAGTAACGCTCTGTGGGATATTGGGTATATTTTTTCATAATCTAGAAACAAATATGGGAGACGTTTTTCGATTTGTTGCAAAATATTTTTTTTTCCAAAAAGTTATGGCCATTTTAATTTTAATTTTATATGAACATTTTGTTTCCCAAAATTAAAATGGCCATAACTTTTTGCAACAAAAATATTTTGTAACAAATCGAAAAACGTCTCCTTATATTTGTTTCTAGATTATGAAAAAAAAATATACTGCAAATATTCCACAGAGCGTTACTGAGAACCCAGGGAGTGCTCCAGTGTTTTTGAAAATTTTTTTGGCAAACTGCTGACGGTTTTTTCACTATAAATCCTTTCTGTAAGAGGTGTATAGTCATCACCTAAAAAGTTAAGTGGGTCCCATGCGTCGTTTTCAAGATATGGCTAACTGAAATATCACGCACCGCCACTGGAAGCAAATTTCGAATTGTCAGTATCTCTACGAAAAGTCATGGAATTGTACAGGATCCTCTGAAATTTATGCTTCCTTATTAACTTATCTATTAAATGGACTGAGTAACCGTTACTCCTAGCTATATTCTTAATTAATTGTTTCTCATGTTCAAACCTCTCTTTACTGAGGGGGAAATTTAACAAACGGTGAATTAGAAAATTAAAACTTGCCATTTCATGTTGAAAGGGTGTGAATCGTTGGGAATATATCTAAGAATCGCGGGTTCTTTCCTATATACATCAAACTCTAACTTATTTTCACTATTTCTAATAACTAATACATCTAAAATTGGTAGCTGTTCATTGTGTCCCAATTCATATGTAAATTTTATGGTAGGGAAACGGTTATTTAGTTTGGCAACAAAATTATCTAAACTAATTGCTTCTGTATCAAATACCGCGAAGATGTCGTCCACATACCTGAACCAAACTCTACTATTACTACGGTTACTCAGTCCATTTAATAGATAAGTTAATAAGGAAGCATAAATTTAAGAGAACCCTGTACAATTCCACGACTTTTCGTAGAGATACTGACAATTCGAAATTTGCTTCGTTACCATATGAACCTAAATTCACCCGCGGACTAGAAAACATTTTTAAAAATATTAATATCAATTTGGTTTATAATTCTAAAATAAACTACAGACGCTTTTGGGTAACCTCAAAGACAAAATCGACAATAACGAAAAGTCAGGAATATACGAAATAAGTTGTAAAGATTGTGATCAAAAGTATATTGGGCAAACAAAAAGATCTATATTGACTAGATTTAAAGAACACATGGCTCATTTGAAATATGGCAGAACAGAAAATCTTGTGTTGCCCAACACGCTTTTGACAACAACCATAGGATAGACATAAATAATTTAAAAATTAATTAGAAATGTAACAAACAGTAGACAGTTGGATGCTTTTGAAAGTTTAGAAATCATTAAGTGTAACAATAGTATGAATAAGGACAATGGTCCGATACCCACCAGTCCACTGTTTGCTCTGATAAACAAGGACAGTTACGGTTCAGTGAACCGTGGCAACAAATTTGGTATAAATAGTGTAAGTGTGTAGGCTAGAATTTAATTTTAATCTTCTCCTGAAGATGCCAACTTGGTTGGCGAAACGCGCGTCGAGAAAAGTGTAGTAGTTCGGTGTTTCGTGGAAAGCGTCCAGTTTTTTGTTTCTACGCCGAAGGTTCCAGTACCCACTCCAAGACAAAAGGGGTTAGAGCTTGGGTTTTAGAAGAAATTTTGTAATTGTGTAATTTATTTAAACACTGTATCAAGTATCAGTCTAAGTTCTTTATTATGATAAATGGGTGAAATAAAACATAAAATTAACGATGATAAGACAATCTCACATAATATGTAGGCATAGTATTTCCGATCTAACTTTAAAATATCATAAATTCAGCATCTTTACCATGATGTTCGTTAATACGATTCTGTAAAATGGCACCGTATAGGTTAGACGGCCGGTAATGAATACAAACTGATGTATGGAATGACCAGTTATAAAACACTAACAGTCCGAGTAAATATTTTACAGCATTTCAAGTCTTTTAAATTTATTATAAATGTATATACGCATAAGTATATAATAAATATTTACATTTAATTATTAAGTCATATTTTTTGGATACCTTGTACACGTTAGTCAATTTTTCACAAGTGCTACACAAAACTTAGTCAATTAGTAGAACTCAAGTTAGAAGTTTTAAAAACGTAATTAGATATCGAGAATTTAAACGTTAACATTGTTACTATATTCTCACAAACTGTTGGATATTAAAAAATCCTTAAGGTTTAGATCATATAAATATTAATGAAACTTGCTCTTATTTTGACCACAGAATCCAAAAATGTAAAAATATATAAGGCGTTCCATTAAAAAAAATACAACGTGGACATACAACTAAAAAAGGACAAAACAAGTAAAGGACTAGAAACAACATTTTTTTAAATCAAGGACTATAGCCATGAATAACCCTGTGTAATAGTCACTAGAGGATTACCACTATATTTTATCTCAATTCTTTAGTCTTCATTAAGTAGCTCCCAAAATATTCACTATAGATACCAAGTATGTTGGTTTATTAAAATCAGCTCGTTAAAGACCATCAAAGAATGTAAAAATATACAAGGTATTCTATAAAAAAAACTGCTACGTCACCATTTTTTGGAATACTGTATACTTTAAAAATGTATGGATTTTTTATGCTAATTTTTACATTTAAAATTTTGCATCAAACCTCTGTTAACTTCAGACATATTTACGTGATTCCATATTTTTGCTCATCACTGTAAAATGATTATTTATTATTTTTAACATTTCCTGTTGCAATATTAAAATGCTGTAAATTATTAAAAAACTGTAAAATAATTATTTATTATTTTTAACATTTACTGTTGCAATATTATCAGTGTGTTCCACAAAACTCATAATTATTAAATGATTATTTGGTGAATAACAATAGTCAGAAAATCGTAAGTACACAATATTGTCCATCTCCAACAATGATGCCAGAAAAAATTCCCTAGAGATTTTTGATCGGTTGGTCATGGAGAACAAAACATCAAAAATTCAGCCAATTTCACCTAAGGGCAATTCTCATAAGAATTGCCCATTGTCCTTTCAATTATTGAACCCTTATTATACAGTTGTATTAATTGAAAACGTAAACATTGTGAGGGCTTGTAGTCAAGAACTGATTACAAATTAATTGATTACAATTTAAAACCATCGAATGATTTATTAAAAGTTTCTATAACATGTAATTTAAAATATTTAAGCAATAAAATGACTACTACTCACTCTAATTATACCGTTTATTTGATATCAGAATGATGGTATGTCCTCATTTTTGGTTTTTTTATACTCTCCGCTATACATGGTGTTCCACAGGGTTTTTTTTTCTCTTCTGGGAGCCGTCCTTGTCGCCGGATTGCACTGCAGCCTCTTGGGCTTATTGTGCGCAACCTCCCATCCTTATCACACCACCCATTCCAGTAGCCGGGTCCCGTGTACGAGCTTGTATAGCTTCCCCGCCGGCTGGGTGCTGTAATCTTCTGGACAAAGTTTGGGGTGTCCATATATGGCCTGCCTTTTGCGATCTAAGGTCTCGCAATCACACAGTATGTGGTGTGCTGTTTCCGTTTCCCTGTTGCAGAGTCTGCATTTCAGTTCTCCGTTGTACAGCCCCATTCTGTGTAGGTGTCCCTTGAGGGCGCAATGTCCTGTTAGGAGGCCTACAACAGCTCTTATCTGAATCATATTCATTTTTAATAGTTCTTCAGTTCTTTCCTCACATGTTCCTTTAATAAACATTTTCCCGTGTCTTTGCCTGGATATGGAGTTCCAGTATCCATTTTGTCTATTTCTGACCCATTCTCCTATTTGACCACTTACTATACTCTTTGGTACTCCCAGGGCCGGTTCTGGGCCAGTAAATGGAGTAGACGATCCTTTTCTCGCTAACTCGTCTGCTTTTTCGTTGCCTTTGATTCCTGTATGTCCTGGTACCCATATCAAAGTTACTTTGTTGTGGTCTGCCAGTCGTGTCAGTTCTCTTTGACATTCCCATACCAGCCTTGACGTCGCCTTTGGGTTTGTAAGTGCCTTTAGGGCAGCCTGGCTGTCCGATAGTATATCGATCCTCTTATTTGTGTAAGACCTCGTTATATTTTCTTTAGCACAGTGCAGTGTTGCATATACCTCCGCCTGAAATACAGAGGTATATTTTCCAAGTGGAATGCTGTACTGTAGCTTTTCCGTTTCGTTGTAAATGCCAGCACCAGTTCCCTGCTGAGTCTTTGACCCGTCTGTGTACCAGGTTACTCTCGCAGTTCTGTTCCTATTGTTGTTTACTTTCCATTTCTCTCGGTCAATTATTTCCATCCCGAAGTTTTTGTTGTGTGTGAATTCAGGAGGCATGTGGTCTTTCCTCATCTCTAAGATGTTTCCACCCACTAGACTTTTGATTCTGTTGTGCCCCAGGTCTTCGTAGATACCACTTGGTAGTTCAGGTAGCCTGAAAAATCCCATTCTTGCCTCCCCCATAATCACGAATTGAAGAGGAGGCAGGGCTAGTAGGACTTCCATTGCTGCCGTTGGCGTGTTCCTTATCGCCCCCGTAATTCCTAGGCAGGCAAGTCGTTGAACCTTGCTTAGTTCGATTATTGCCTTTGTCTAATGCATCTTTGGCCACCAGACCAGAGATTCGTATGTGATCATGTGTTTGACTACCATGGTATACATCCAGTGCACCATGTTCGGTCTAGCTCCCCATGTTTTCCCATGAACTCGTTTTGCCACCATAAGTGTCGTTTCCGCCCTCCTTTTAATCCTTGTTAGCTGTTGGTTCCAAGTTAATTTGGAGTCTAATATTACTCCAAAATACTTCACTTCTCCCGACAGCTGTATATGTTCGCCTTGAAGGTTTAGTGGTCCGAGCCCTCCAATTTCCTTCTTCTGGTGAATGCTATGATGGATGTTTTGGATGGATGTTTTGTCCCACAGGGGTGAGCCTATACTGATATCTCAAAAACGACAAAGTCGTAAAGCTTTCAGCATTAAATATTCATAACGACATTTTAATAACATTTATATAACTTCGGGTTTCATGGGAAGTGCTACCAACTCATTTTAAATTATATATTAGGACATTATACGCCTCAAACACTATTCAGACAAAAGTCGTCACTAATGCATTGTAACTTTGTTGTTATAAGATCTATGATTTCGATTGAAATTGGTAAAGGATCATAGTTTTTTATTGTGAATTTAATGGTGATTTAAAAATATAATTGAAGGACGGTGTTAGGAGATATTGAGAGAAACATTCTTTTTGGATTGGATCATCTACTTTATTAATGTAAATACTAAACTAAACTAAACTAAAACGTCTTCTCAATATATGTATAGACAGAAAATGTTCAGATTTTGATTGATCAGATGTATTTTTATTCACATTGGATTAATCGAAACATTCTCGAAACTCTTTTCATTGTCGATTCTTTTAATTTTTTGTGCAAGCTTAGACTCTGCAAATCTACCAGTTTGAGCATATTGTATAAACTAACGGAATATCTTGCTTGTCGGATATTCATAACTCAACACAGGAATCGGTCTCTTTCGATCATTTGATTGTATTTTCTTGCAAATGCCAAACAAATTTTTTATTACTGTAACATTGTATGTAAGTATTATTATACACTAGGCGCAGAAATTAAGGGATATAAAAAAATCCTAAATTTTTGGGTGATTTACAAAGAGCTGTAACTTGAGGAATAAAGGTCGTAAGGTCGTTAAGAAATGAAAAAGGAAATTGAAGCTCCAAGTTTCAAGTTTTGAATCTTGAGTTAAAATTTTTTTGCATCAGCAGTTTTTGAATAATCATAAGAAAACTGTCGAAAACGAATCTTTCGAAATTTTTGCCTGTCTTTTAGACGGTCCACGGACCTCAATAACTTTTTTCGATATGGTCATGACAAAGGTACTTTAGATAATTTAATCCTCATTAATTTGACCTGTTATCGAGCCCTGTACGATGATTTTTCGCAGCGTTATCGCCATTCAAAGCAAAAAATGTCATTGTTTACTTTGATAATCAATTACTCGGGAAATAATAAATGTACAGAAAACTCAAGTAGGGTTTTGAAAACTGCAAAGTATATTTTACAAATAATAGTGATTGTTTTTTTCTAAAAAAATTTTTTCGAAACGAAATTGTTGATTGAAAAAAGAAGTAAAAATTGCATAATTAGGGATATTTGCATAAAGTACCCCCAAAGAAACTCTGATAGTTTCAAAGCGCTGCGGTTTTTCTTTCATAGTACTCTGAATGATTGAAACTGTCGTTTGTGCTAAAAATCAGTGTAAGGATCTATTTTTCACTTTTTGTTTATTTTTCTAAGTTAAACAGGTTTTTTAGTAATAATCCATATTTGCATTGTTAAAAACCGTTAATTATAGTAAAAAAAATTGTTACTTTTGACCTCAACAATATCATTTCGAAAAAAATGTTTTTAGAAACTTTTTTTAGATTTGCTTTGCAGTTTTCAAAACCCTACTTGAATGTGCTCTACGTTCATTATTTATCGAGTAATTGATTAACAAAGTCAACAATGACAGTTTTGCCTTTCACGGAGATAACGGAGTCGATAGGTCAAATAGGTCGACAGGTCAAATTAAAGAGAATTAAATTATCTAAAAGACCTTTGTTATGAACATATCGAAAATAAGTTATTGAAGTCCATGAAGTTATTGAAGTTCATTGAAACAGCTCTTTGAAAATCACGTATTTTTTTCTCTTAATTTCTGAGCCTAGTGTATTAATAATTTTTAAACTGAATGATTGAAATCGTGAAATTACTTTCTTGCAAATTCAGAAAAAATATATTTTGAATTAATTATTTACCGAAAATTTAAAAATATAAAATAGGTACCACATGACTTACATTAATTTAATATTACCTGCTTCAATTTTATTTATCACACACAATCTGATAGATGCTATCTGACAGACGTTATAACGCAACAAACTAGCTGATTTTGATTTCCCAATTATTATATGTAAGTTTAATTAAAGGGACTTTGTTTGAAATCTGATAACGATAAGAATAATAAGGAGTCTGTTGGCGACTCAAATTATCTCGAGTCATGATGGACGATCAGCTGACTATTGCACATTTAATTATTCTTTGAAGTAAACTGTTGATAACAAAGATAATGTTTTTACGTCATGAATTATAATAGTCAGCAGCTAATAATAAGAAAATGAAAAAATGTAACTGCCAAATTTTCCTCTAATCAAAATTTACACTGTACAGCAATAGTTTTACAGCAAAAACAAATTCTGAAAATAATTAAAATAGTTCCTATATTCCCCATCAGACAACAAACATTTTCAGCAAAATGAAAATAACTTTATGATTTAGGCTTAGTCATGACTCATGGATGATATACGTTTGCATAAATACGCATATACGTTTGCTGAAATGTTTATTTTCCACAATTTTTTTATACCTCTTCTACCCTACTCTAGTTGCACCATTAGTAATGTTTATCCATTTTTCAACAGGTTGAACCACTTCTATTTCAGTAAAATACATTTAGAAAACTACCAAGTTTTCTAAATGCAATATGTGTACCAACACATATTGGTAGTTGGCATGAAGATAAACATTTTACATTTTTTGAGTGATCATTGAAATTCATCTTTTTATAATTTGGTTACTAGATTTTTTTAATTAATTGTTCTTCGTTATACATCTTACAATCAACTCAAAAGAAATATCATTTTTTCCAAAGATTTTAATTTATTTATTATTTAGTTGGAGTTGAGAGATTTTAAGTATATGTATGTATATCTTATATCATATTATTGAGTTGTACATGAGAATTCCTCATTTTCCCCGGCTATCCATTGGTGACCTTGAATTTGACCTTGAACATGATCTTCAAGGTCATTAGAAGGTCAAGGTCGTTTTTCCAACGGGAACACCTATTTTTGACCCCGGAATCGAAAAGAGCGGAAAAAATTACAGTCGGATCTGACCTTGATTATCCCCACTCCAAATTAAGGCCATTTTTGGAGGAGGTTTACAAAAATGGCCTTGACCTTGAAATGACCTTGAGGGACATGGTCAAGGTCAAATTCAACGTTATCAATAAATCACCAGGATAAATCTTTTTTGTGACATTGTCTCTCTTGTTTACGAAAATCATTTTCCCACAATATTATGAGATTGACAGGGTGGTGACCTCCACAATCTGAAGTCAAGGGTAATCAAGGTCGTTTCCGACTGTAATTTTTTCCGCTCTTTTCGATTCCGAGGTCAAAAATAGGTGTTCCCATTTCAAAATGACCTTGACCTTCAAATAACCTTGAAGGTCATGTTCAAGGTCAAATTCAAGGTCTCCAATCTATAGCCGGGGAAAAATCCTAAAACTTTTGTATAAAACATTGTTTCCAAAAATGCACTTCCTGGTGAGTTATTCTACTGTTCCAGTACTTTTCTAACACCCTGTATATGCGACTGGGATCGTATACCATTCACAGACGATATATTAATCACTTATTACTTTTTAACAGATAATGAATTCTTAATTGTTATCTTAACCCTTTGTGGGCAGCAAGTAGAAAAAAACAATTTAAGATGCTGATTTTAGACATTGTTGCATATAGGTAATTAACTAACAAGAAAATATTTTTTTCAAAATTTTATTCAAATGTTTTTTCAAAAAAATCTGGTATAGCAGATATACCACTAAGCAATAAATAAAACAAAAAATTAATTTGTTTTATGAGAATTTTGAAAACATGACTTAGTGTCCGAAAGACATAGAGCCACTCCACATGTTGAGCAGGACCATTTTGACCTCCTCTGGTGGTTTCTTGTGCTGCACAAGCCGCATCTTCTATATGTTCCATAAACAGGCATGTGCAACGACTGGTCCACCCTTTGTTCAATTGGGATTATTCTCTTGTAATTGTTGACCGGTTTTTTCGGTTCCAAACTTGCCCTTGTTGTTCTCGTTTCATTAATATTTTTACCAGCACCTATTAATCCCGCAACCACAGCTATGCGAAAATCTTTCAAACTCAATCCTGTGCTACCTCCATACCTCTCTTGATAAATAATTTACGCATTGACCACTGCGACATCGATAAAATGCCAGATAATTCGTGGCCACCATTCATCAAGATTTTCTAAATCTGTATATCGCCCGCGACTTCTTCCTAAACAGGAAAACAAAATATAATAAAACATCGTAAAACTAGAAAAAAACGCATCGTTGACGTTTTGTGGTATATTTGATATACCACAAAATAAATATTGTTCAACGACATGATATCAAATATCTAATAATTTCAGTGCACTTATCACTTACAAATATGATCATTTTACCATAAAATTGTACTTACTCGCCATATTTTTGGGAGTTTTTAATAATATAACATTGCACAATCTAATCACCATAAGTGACAGTCACATGTAAATAGACACCCGCTTAAATCAGCACTGTTGTCGTCTATTGTAAGTTTTACTACTAAGTGCTAGGTGGCACACCAATAATAAAAGTTTGGCACCAGCGGTACGCACGACATACCCCTAAGCAACTAGGAAAGAATTTTTGAAATTGTGGTACGTTCCATGTACCACAAAGCTCGAAAGGGTTAAAATATTTCATAATTATTTCAATATGTTTATCATATTTCTTTTTAGGACAATCTTTGTGAATATTAAATGCAACGCTGAAGTTATTACGAAATCGCTATTACTATGTTACATCTAGAACTCCAGTTAAAATAGCCAGTAAGAGTCCAGAATCCATCAGTAAAAGGTTGTAATGATTACCATCTGACAACTGGTTTGCCTAAAACCAAAATGTATAAAACTTGTCATAGCCTCTTGCGTAAAACTTGCATTAATAGCTTTAACTTGGTGCTCATTATTGAATTAGTTGGTAGTAGCCGCTAGGGTCATTTTGAGGGGTCACATGAAAACTCAAGGAATCGCTTAATTTACAGGCACACTTGCTAATGTGTGACAATGTTTACACATTTTTAAATTAAATCTAAAAAAGTGTCAGAGTATATACTTAAAAGTGTAATAGATAAATAGAATTCCTCTACAGGGTGATACAAATTCAAATATAGGAAATTTAATAGCTGATTGTGTACACAAAAATAATGTAAACTCGTATAAAAGCCAGCTCAGTCAAGAGCTCTCTATTGAGATCAGTCAAGAGATATCTATAGAGATCTCTACAGTCAAGATATCTCTATTACCGTCTCCAATTTGCCGAGGTAATGCGTATATTAAATACTTGTATATATTAAAAAGCTTACAATATTAGTTTTACCGACGAGTGTACATTTTCCTTGCATGGACATATGAATCGACATACGAGGTGTGGCTATTAAATAACCGAACTGATGCTGCTACCAATGCGCTGCGAGCGTGTCGCGACAAGTTTGAACAGAACTGTGTCTGGTGATACTTTACCCACCCTGAGCTCGCTGGACAAGCCAGTGGATCGCTCAGTCTGACTGTAGCAGTCGTTTGAATTAGTCTACGCACCAGCGACGCGTCGAAAAAAGTGGTCAGATGGAGCAACGGGTTAATCTCAAGTTTCTTGTTAAACTTTAACAGAAGCTTATGCAATGTTAAAAGAAGTGTATGGGAATTAATGTTTATCCCGCGCACAAGTTTTTGAATGGTTTAAACGGTTTAAAGAGGGACGTGAAACGACCGATCTTATTAGATAAAATATATTTTTAAAAGTATAAACTGGTTAGTATACACACTAGGGTGGACCTTAATATTTTTTTTTTTTCGTTTTTTCTCAGCGGGCCGGGTGAAAATCAGTTCTGGGTACCTAAAAACTTGTGCGGAAACCAAAACTGCCACGATCGGAACCTTTTTTCCCGTGCCGCAAAGCGCCGGAAGTTTCTTATGGGATTTACATGTTAAAAATCACTGGAAAACGTTCGATACGCTCAAAAACTATGAAAATCATCAAATCTGATAGTCGCAAGGATATCTGTCCATGTATTTTTTCCTCCTGAATAAGATATAATCGTCAGATTTCGTTTATTCGTTGAGAAAAAATAATGAGCGAAAAATTGCGAAAAAACTCTAAATTAATTATAATTTAAAATAATTTATTATGGTGATTGTACCTGACTCTTAGGAGTATTAAGCATATCATGATTCAAAAGTAGAGGTAACAACCTACAATTTGACGTCCGGTTGAAGTGTGTAGGTGCCTCTGAACCGGAGTTCAGATCCGATCATTTCAAGTTGTACGCAAAATTCAGGAGCGTATATGGCGGAAGGCTATTTTTCTCTTTTTTCAATCCTAATTCTCAAACGATAGATTCCCCTGCATCGACTTGCATAATTTAACGGTAGTATGAAATGCTCCATATCATACGAATAATTCATCATCTTAATATAATATTACCTTTAACTTGAATACATGTTATGTTATGTGCTTGTTTCTCAACAATCGAGTAGTTTAAGGGTTATTCAAGCTTGAGCAAACGATAGAACGGAAGAATGAATTCTCGAAAAAATACGGTTTTGTTGGTAGCTTCATTTGCTCTGACATTAGCCGCGGAAATTTCTTCGTATTACTACCAACTTCAAGAGAAGTCGAGAGTGAAGAAGTTTCGAATAGAAGAATTGAAATTGGCGACGGTCGTAAAGTGGTCGTTTGAATAGATTCGTTCGGGAATACGCCTCGGAGCGATCCGAGCAATCTGAGCAGTTCACTCCGAACACGCGTTTTTTATTCGAGCGCTCTAAGCGATCCGAGTGATTCGGACGTAAACACACGAATGTAAACAAACATTAAATTATTATAAACCGTTTTTATTTGTACAATTTAGTAATTAAATCAATTGAATTGACTTAAATAAGTCAAATCCAACAAAATTAAATCGATGTACTTGTTAAACTGCACAAATGAGAACGGAATAAATTAGTTTCAGGTTATTTGTATTTGGCGCGCGCTCGGAGCGCTTCGGAGCCCTCGGAGTGCTCGAATCAAAAACGCGTGTTCGGGTGAACTGCTCAGATTGCTCGGATCGCTCCGAGGCGTATTCCCGAACGAATCTATTCAAACGACCAATTTACGACCGTCGCCAATTTCAATTCTTCTCTTCGAATCTTCTTCTCTCTCGACTTCTCTTGAAGTTGGTAGTAATACGAAGAAATTTACGCGGCTAATGTCAGAGCGAATGAAGCTACCAACTTTAAGGGAAAAGCCGTATTTTTTTCGAGAATTCTTTCTTGCGTTCATTCGTTTGCTCAAGCTTGAATAACCCTTAAACTACTCGATTGTTGAGAAACAAGCACATAACATAGAGATTTGTTACCCGATTATACCACGACGCAGCTCCCCAACTCCAAAGTATGATGCTAACGTTACAAGTACGTATACGAACGTCGGACACTATAGTATGCTCCAATCCAAAATTCTCAATCAATGTAAAATGACTTCAAGTTAAAGGTAATATTATATTAAGGTGATGAATTATTCGTATGATATGGAGCATTTCATACTACCGTTAAATTATGTAAGTCGATGCAGGAGAATCTATCGTTTGAGAATCAGGATTGAAAAAACAGAAACATCGCCTTCCGCCATATACGCTCCTGAATTTTGCGTCCAACTTGAAATGATCGTAACTCCGGTTCAGAGGCACCTACAGACTTCAACCGGACGTGAAATTGTAAGTTTTTACCTCTACTTTTAAATCATGATATGCTTAATACTCCTCAGAGTCAGGTACAATCACCATAATAAATTATTTCGTCTTTTTTCAATTTTTTTTAGTTTAATTTGGTGTTTTTTCGCAATTTTTCGCTCATATTTTTTTTTTCACTCAACGAATAAACGAAATCTGACGATCTCATTCAGGAGGAAAAAATACATGGAAATATATCCTTGCGACTATAAGATTTGATGATTTTTATAGTGTTTGAGCGTATCGAACGTTTTCATTGATTTATAACATGTAAATCCCATAAGAAACTTCCGACGCTTTGCGGCACGGGAAAAAAGGTTCCGATCGCGGCAGTTTTGGTTTCCGCACAAGTTTTTAGGTAACCAGAACTGATTTTCACCCGGCCCGCTGAGAAAAAACGAAAAAAAAATATTAAGGTCCACCCTAATACACACGAATTAAAGTGAATCAATGTAATTTTGTTTCGGAGTGCCAGAAGAAAGTAAGTACATATTTTTATAACATTTCAGTTTTTTACTGAAACTCTCTTGGTATGGTAATCTATTATATCAGTTTGTGTGTTTTATCTTAAGTAACAGACAACCTGGAAATAAGGTAACATATTTTGAAAATAATAGTAAGTTGATTTGACAAACAAAACAATTGTGAAACACTTTATTTACTAGGCGTTGCGCTGCTTTTCCGCCCGGTCTTTTTTACATTATTTCTATAACTAATATAAATATTTTAAATAGCTCAATTTTGTTCACAGGTAATTGACATTAAACATTGCCGAATCTAAGAAGAAATGTAGACAATACAGTGTTGATTATTTGAAATTTGGCTTCATTCCTTCCTTGTCGGACAAGCAATTGCCTATGTGCCTTTTATGCAACAAAGTTTTAAGCAATGACGCTATGAAACCATCTAAGCTGGAGGATCATTTGAGAAGATATCCTGATAAAATAGGTAAAGATTTGAAATACTTTCAAACACTCAAAAATAAAGTTCGTAAAAGACCCACATTGGACAAAATGTTCGCTTCAACGTCAAAAAGAGATGATGATGGGTTGCGAGCGTCTTAAAATATCTCTCTACTTATAGCAAAAAAGTTAATATTGCCAGCAACTGAAGAAGTTTTAAAAACTGTATGCACAAACCTACATCTAATATTCAAATAATTCCTTTAAGCAACAACACAGTTCAAAAGCGTATTGATGAAATGAGTTATGAAATTGAAAGCTTCTTGTGTAATTTTTTGCAAACGACGACTTTTTTAGACAGCTGGATGAGCCTACCTTACCTGGTAATGAAGCATCTCATATGTTCGTTTTATTATGGATCCTGAATTAGCATATGTTCGTTTTATTATGGATCAAAAAATACATGAAGAGCTGCTTTTCGCGAGAACTTTGACAACCGACGCTAAAGGCGAATCAATATTTAATGTTTTCAAGGATTACTTCATGGAAAAAGCGATCCCTTCATTAAATATAACATCAGTAGCTTCGGATGGGGCTCCTGCCATGGTTGGGCGCTACCGTGGATTTGTAAGACACTTAAAACAAGATATACCCGGGGTGTTAGCAATACACTAAATTATCCATCGACAACATTTAGTTGCCAAAAATCTGAGTGTTAGATTGCATGAATCTCTTCAATGTGTCATTAATGCAGTAAACCGAATTCGAAGCAATGCGTTAAATACGCAATTATTTGCTCAGTTGTGAGAATAAAATGACGAGAACTTCCATCAATTGCTCCTTCACACTGAAGTACACAAAACATCTAAATAGAAGAAGGGCAATCTCCATAGATTAGGAGGGAAACACGCATCGGGGCCGCCATATGCACCGATGGCCAGTTTTTCATAATCGCCAACTTCATTTACAATTCAATTTTTCATACAGCAAACTCGTTGTTGCTGCATAAAAAATTGATTTGTAACCATACCCCACTTTATGATTTTATCATTCAAGGTGGAATAAATAAAAACCATTTTCATGAAATTATTTATTTCTACAATTATAAACATTTAAAACAATACAGTATCAAAACATATTGACATAGTAAACAGAAATATTTTGAAAACAAAAAAGTCAAAGGAGATTTATATAAGAAAATTTTCACATCTAGATTAGGTTGTATTTAACTTGGACATACCTGTTGGACATCGTGAACATACTTCCTACTGATGAAGTGGAACGCTTGTTGTTGCATGGCTCTATACAATGAAGAACACTCTAAAAACATAATATTTCATTACAATTTTAAGGTTCAAACGCTAAGAAACTTTTATTTTTTAATATGTACACATGCTCATTTACAAGATTTCATATTAAGAGTAAACTAGAAGGAACTTTGTTAAACCTAACAATTAATTAAATTACACGTATCTTTTCATTCTTTTCATGCACATCTTATTATGTTCTTGAAATACTAATCATTTATAGATTAGATAAGTAATTTAGTACAGTATTTACTTACCAATAAGTAGAATAATTTATATTATATCCTTAAATGCTAATCAGAAAAGAAATAATAGTTTTATCACGAAATAATCTACAAAACAATTTGATGCGAATCAAAATTTTCAATTAAGGACGCTTCCTAAAACAATAAAAATCAAGTTTTAAATTAAAATGCCGCGTTTCTATTGGGTATGGATCGCCTAGGCAAATAGACCTATGGGATTGCTGCCACCGATGCCACGCTGCCATTTCGTTATTTATAATTTTTCCCCAGATTTGGGGAATTATAAAAAAATATGCCAACTTCAAAGTCAATTATTTAATCTCTGAAAAGTATTATTATTCTTATTATTATTATTCAAACTGTCTAGTTAGACTTACTTTACTTTCTTTAATGCATGTAAGGGGATATATCTAATATAGCGAAATATCGCATCAGCTTGTTACTGAAATTATTACGACTTAAGGGTGCATCTGGCAACATCGCACTGGTAGCGTGTTGCGAGGTCGTGAATGCTAGTTTCACCCCCGTGCTGAAGTACGCTGGCTTTCGAAAGGCTTATGTTTGACAAGGTTTTTTGCTCTTTTTGACACTGTTTTGGAGTTTTCGGATGCTAAGGATCCAATTTTAAAACAATGTTTAATCAGGTGCAAACCAGACATCGTCTATTTAGCAGATTTATTCAATAAATTTAATGAGGTTAACCTGCAGTTACAAGTGAAGCGCAGCCAGGAGGGGGGCGATGGGGGCGATCGCCCTCACCCCCCCCCAAGGGGTCAAGTAAAAACCAAAATACTCGGGGGATTGCGGTTGCCGTTGCCTGTAGTGACCTTTTTTTTGGGCTTTTTTGTTTAATCTGCATTGGGCGTCCCCCAAACACTGGCTACGCCCTTGGTGACAGTCTAAATTTGATCAAAACAAAGTAATAATTTCAGCATTTCTTGCCAGAATTAAACTAATGAAGCAAAATCAAATCATTGGACGGGGCGAATTTTCTTAGTTTCCCAATTTGTCACAGACAAACTGCCAGGAAGATGACGTTTTAACTTACGTTAACATTTAAGTGCCCTCTATGCAGATTTTAAAATAAGATTTGAGGATGTTTTAAATATGGTAATACCACAATGAATAATCCATCCATATGGTGACGTTGAAGAAATGTATATCATATTGCAAGAGGAACTGATCGAAATAAGCACTAAAGAAGAACTTAAAGTACAGTTTAGAAACGGATATCATCTATTTTGGCTTCCAAACAGAATACCTGTTACTCATCGCGTATTATGGAATATAGCGAGAAAGTTTTTAATTGCTTTTCCGACCTCATATCTAGTGGAAAAAGGTTTCAGTGCGGTTGCCAATCTTCTAACAAAAAAAGAAACAAACTAGACAGCATTAACCGAGGAGATTTAAAAATTAAACCTCACTAAATCGATGCCAAATATTGAAAATTTATTATCAAAGCACCAAGTTCATCCCTCCCACTAAAAAGCATTTTTTTATTTAATAATTTTATATAGTACATAGGTACTCAATTTTATTTTGGTTCGTTTTAATTTAAGTTTCATTAACAAGTGTATAAAAATGAAAGTGTGTTTTTTTATTATCTCTTCACTCTACACCTCACTACAATTAGCAATCAGTTAAAACATATTTGAAGGTGATGAATTTTCAAAAATGCAATATTAGCTAAGCAGGGGTCTACCCAAAACCGAAAAACATGACAAGTGGTTTACGAAACAAAACAGTTTGGGGACCTCTGGTCTAGACTGTACAAGTCAAGTCGCCCATTTTACTTGTGCACATATAACGGACCTAATATAGGAATGTCTTATAACGCCGGAGATCCTTCAGAAGACCCTTCCTACTGTGACTACATTTAATATTACATATACTATTGTATGAATATAAATGATGCACAATTTGAACATTTCATTTCATAAAATTTGTATATCAATGCATTTTCTCAAGACCTACTGAATCAAATTTAAAAAAATAAAAATAAAACACCACAAAAGAAAGAACAAACCTTCTAAATGATGTGTCACTTGACCATTGTTGCCATTTCAGATTTCTTTAGGGGTTACTACCCCGCCTATGAACGAATATGGTAATATTATAAAAAGAATGTATCTCCTAGCAACCAAAATCAACGTATTTTGACGTTTCCGTGACATACGACTAGTTTCCAAAGTAATTCAAATGGAAACTTTTCGGTGGAAGATCCAGTATAGTAACTAGTTTGTCTCCATATTCAACGTTTAATAACGGTTTATTATATGGTATAGGTATTTTTCAAGTCAGAAAATATACTCCTATTTACAAACATTTAACAATGTACAGGGTTCCATTTAAAGAAATACATATACTTTTTTATGCTCTGTGGTCCCCTATGTCCTGTATTTTTGACACAGTATTAAAAAAATATGTGACAGTTATAAAAATTTTACTTGAAATATTTTTTGTATGTACAACAAAAACGACAATAAAGAGTGGGTTATTTATAATGAATAACTATACCTAGCGTAAATAAATAAATAAATATGAATAATATTTTAAACTGAGTATCCGCACATTGTTATCAGTTATCAGAATATCTGGTGCTGATTTACATTTCGGATCATTTTAACAATTACTAGAGGTTTGCTGTGACAGTTTCTCAGAAAATTTGAGATTGTTAAAACTATCCTATCCAGAATAGGGGTGATTATCGAAATTAACGATTATTCTCGTATTAGCTACGTATCTTCTCCAAGTTCAACCACACTCCTCCCTCCGCGTTGATAAATACGGAAGTCTTGCAGAACGTCAACGGAAGTTTCGTTCTCTCATTGAGGGTGACCCTGAACTTTCTTAGGATCGACGCGAGGCCTATCTTCGACTGCATCAACCCAAATCTCATACCTGCAATTAATGAAAAACTGTACAAAAACCACAACTAGAAATTATGATAAAATATCACAGATATGCCATTACACCAACTGATGAGTAGAGACGCGCAGTTCACTACACGACATAATATGGATAGTCACTAAAGAACTGAATGGTTACCTACTTTTAATTTTTTTTTAGGAAAAAGAACTGATTCAGTAACAAAGACAAAAAAATTAAGATGTAAAAGTTAGGATTTTTTGTGAAAAAAAAAGATGTCTTTTAAGGACAAAAAATGTTAATACTGTTCTTCACAAAGATTGTATTTGTCATTCATACATTGTAGAGCTGCTCTAAGAGAGAGCTTATTATACTTAAGTGTTCACGATTTTGATTACCTTGGTTCCTACATTTTGACAAGTTAGGATTGAAGCGAAAAAAATTCTACTTGAAGTACAAAGATTTTAGTTCCTGTGAAAAAAACAATGTGAGACTGTTTAAAGTAATAAAGGACCTATTCCTTTTTGAAGTCTTTAAAGGTATTCGTAGCCAAGTTCAAGATTAATGTATTTTGTTGTATTTCTTTTATTTTGAACTAGCGACCCGCCCCGGCTTCGCACGGTTTACGACATCACATTAGAAACCTCTAAAATTATCAGTGTTTCTCTACTATATTGTGCATGTATTATACATATAAACCTTCCTCTTGAATCACTCTATCTATTAAAAAAAAAACCGTATCAAAATCCGTTCCGTAGTTTTAAAGATTTAAGCATACATAGGTAGTAGATAGGGACAGACAGCGGGAAGCGACTTTGTTTTATACTATGTTATGATGATGAAACAAATTATGTTGGTCTGTTATTGTGTATTTAAGTCACACCAAACCCTTAAAAGTGATCTAAACATTGATGCAATTGGCGAATCTCTGAAAAAAAAATTGAAAAAACGGAATTTTGTATTTGAAAACTGTACTACTAGTTATAGCAAAGGAAATGAAGCGCACATTAAAAAGAAAAAGTGCAAAATGTGTACCTAATGAACCGTAATAGGAGTTTAAAGTTTTGGCAAAACTTGAAACGCGAATATCTCAAAACGGCTGTGTTTGAGTTTCGCCAATATTGTTCTCATCAGGCGATATATTGATCAACGCGGAATACTTTTACTCTTTAACTGGAAGTGATAATTCATATCGATTTACCAAAAAAAAAAAAAAGGATTTTAGCCGTAAATTTTCTTTATTTCAACTGTTTTCAATAAAAACTTTTACTGCAACAGTTGCAATAAAAAGAAGTTACAAGTAAAACACTTTTTTTTTTGGTAAATCAGTAGGAAAATTTTATAGTCAACGAGTGAATTTAGAATCAGGTGATCTCAAGATGCCATCCCGGCAGATAAAAACTTGAACAAGAGATTATACCAAAACGACTTACCTATGCATATTCTGGGTCCCTCCCCAAAAGGCATATACGTATACTTCTTAATTTTCTTCTTGTTTTCCTCGCTGAACCTGTCGGGATCGAAGCAATAGGGGTTTTCATAGTATTCCTCATCGTAATGGATCCCCATTACTGGAATGTGAACTCTCGTGCCTTTCTCTATTACTAGATTTTCTCCGGGTACCTTGTAATCTGCAGAGCACGACCTGAGGATCATGGGCAATGGAGGGTACAACCTCAAAGTTTCTGAAATGGATCGCATTCTATTTATTAAGACTCAAATGGTAAAATATTTTTTTGAAAATTCGCACGAAAAGACTGAGTTTTATAGACGTCAGATTTCATTTGGCTGTAGTTCCCGAAGTATTCGCTTTAGGTAAACAGAGTTCGTTAATATTAAGCTTATCACAGAGTACCGGAATATGTGAAAATATACAGGGTGTTCCCTTTTAAAAAAGTTAACTTTGATACGTCACCGTTTTATACACCACGAGATATTTACATGGTTCTCCACTTTGACCATAATATAATTTTACATATGGGCAATATTTACATATATATCTAATTTTTTGCCCAAAATAATAATTTTTAATTTGTCACGATAATCTCCCTTTACTGGAAAATACTTGTTCCGACTATATTCTACCATAGAAACACACTTTTAAATACTTCAAGGCATTACTTTGCAAAAAAAGGTCAAGATCCATCAATCTCAGGTCGAGTAAGAAGTATGATGGTTGTGATTCATTATTATTTCGAATTTAACTTCAAGAAATATATTCTGAAAAACGTTAGTTGTTGTTAAGCGATGATATTATTTAATCGTTTTTCATTATTACGCATTTTTTTGTCAAATCGAAAGTTTCGACATCGATTCTTCATTATTCGATGTGAGGGAGAGTTATCTTCGAGTGCAATTTTATGTCCAAGTTAAGACAAAGAAAAAACTGTCTAGACAGAGTCTCCAGTGTCCAGTCAATAACTCTGGAAGATATACGAAATACATAGTTTAATACAGAGATACACTTAGTACATCTAAAACGAAATTACTTTATGTCAATATTTCCTTTTTTACAAGCAGAATGATTTGTAAAGCATAATTGACGGTAAATAAAAAAATGTTTTTCTCCTATTAACTCAGTTTAGAGAATGATGTATGTTAAATCTACCTGTCAACGACTGGTTTTGGAATCTTGCTTTTAGAATTCATGTACAAAGAATTTTGTCTCTCTGCAACTGTTTATTGTAACCAATTTATCTATGTGATGTGCGAAGATATATGTATGTATATATATCGTCACCCCGGAAGAAAAGTGACAGAACTCAAAAAATTACATATTTAAAAATGTTGTAAATACCCTAGAGTTTTCAGTAAAAAAAATGGCATACTTTAAACTCTTCAAGTTTGACGTCAGGGTGGAGACGTGTTGCTTTTACCCCACCAAAAATTGGGATCGTGAAACTGAAATTATGTCATAACTTCAGTAGAGATGTATCTGTTATTCAACATAATTTAGTAATAACCATTTGTTCTCAAAAAATTAATAGTACTGTAATTAACAATAATAATATTCATTATGAATTTTAAAACATGTGTAATTTTTAATAGCAATTTACTGACAATAATTCTTTTTGAGTTATGTCACGTTTCTTCCGAGCTGACGATATATTTATCATAGATACATAGAGCCCAGAATCATATCGTTTGGCCCAATGTTATTTTTTGGTAAGGTTTCTGAAACAATGACTTCATATTATGGATACAACAATTATCCTTTATTGGCATTTAGTAGAATAAATAATATAATAAATAATATGATAAATAATGTAATAAAGGATAATTGTCGTATCCATAGTATGAAGTCTGTGTTTCAGAAATGTCACCAAAAATAACATTGGGCCAAAATTATTCAATGTTATTTTTTGGTAAGGTTTCTGAAACAACGACTTCATATTATGGATACAACAATTATCCTTTATTGGCATTTAGTAGAATAAATAATATAATAAATAATATGATAAATAATGTAATAAAGGATTATTGTCGTATCCATAGTATGAAGTCTGTATTTCAGAAATCTCACCAAAAATAACATTGGGCCAAACGATATGATTCTGGGCTCGTATGTGGATATTATAGAACTGTGCGACTGCCAGTTCAAGCTCGAAAATGCAGGACCATATGGCTTTAAGCTGCCCGAAGTTACCCCAGCCAATTATCGACTGCCATTAAGGTGGCTCTACTATTCATGAATATGCTGGTTCTTTTGTTGATGGCAGTGGCGGTGCGTGATATTTCAGTTAGCCATATCTTGAAAACGACGCATGGGACCCACTTCACTTTTTAGGTGATGACTATACACCTCTTACAGAAAGGATTTATAGTGAAAAAATCGTCAGCAAAGTTTTCGAAAAAATTTTCAAAAACACTGGAGCATTCCCTGGGTTCTCAGTAACGCTCTGTGGAATATTTGCAGTATATTTTCTGTAAGAGGTGTATAGTCATCACCTAAAAAGTGAAGTGGGTCCCATGCGTCGTTTTCAAGATATGGCTAACTGAAATATCACGCACCGCCACTGGTTGATGGTCTAATTGGCATTTTCTTTGACTGCTTATAGTTAACCCATAACTTTAGCTTGAAACATGAAGCATCAACATGTAGGTCCAAATCTTATTTCTATTCCAAGTACTCGTATATTCCGAATGTTAATTGAGTTATCATAAGAGATCAAATTAAAAGAACACGTCTGCAATTGATCTAACCTAACCTAATATTTATTTGTGAAAAAGCGCGCCTGGCATGGAAATAGGGTGTAACAAGTACTCGACAAGCACAAACTTTCTTACCAAAGATACTAACCGTTTATAACTTGTTCCATGTACTTGAACTCAGTGACAGCTTCATACGTCATCTCACCATTATGCTTGGATAGCACAGTCTCGATCTCCTCGCGTACCCTGTCCTGAATGTCAGGATTTATGGCTAACTGATAAAGGGCGAAAGTCATCGTGGCAGAGCTAGTCTCGTAACCAGCTAGGAAGAATATGAAACTCTGAGCGGCGATCTCTGACATTGTCAAGGTCTTTTTGTCACCTAGAACAAGAATAAAAATAATATGTTTTCAATGAAAATGGCACAATAAGAAGGGGCACACTTCAACTCGTATTTGAATCCACATAATATAATTGCGGCGAAACTTCTATAACACAGAAAAGTTTCATCAGAGTCATTTTCTTTTAGAGGCTAGAGGTCGCAGCTTGTTCACACCGTTTTCTGGCTTCAGCAAAAATGTATCCTTTCTTATCTTTCCGCTGATATCACATAATTTTGAGTTTACTAAAGTGACATTAAATGAAATCGATGTGAGAATAAGGAACCATAAAATATTGATTTGTCTTTATAATTTTGGTTTGCACTTAATTCAACATGAATATTGAAATCAGCAACGTATCAGAGAAGCTTTTTATCTGTTCCATACTACAAGCATTTTTGGCAGTCACTTACAGGACATAAACAAAATCGCAGAACTGCAATGTGTAGTTTTTACCTTTCCCTTCTAATTTGAACTCCATACAAATCTAGAACAAATGTTCTGAACACGCTGCATACGAGATTTTTCTGATTGATTAAACTTGGAAAATATAAAATATCAACAAGTTAAACTGACCCGAAACGAAATCAGTTACCTATATTGTTGTCTACTTAACACTCTCGAAAAAATATAAATTAATTTGAAATTATCGATGCTTTAACACATTTGTGTCGATGTTCAGAAATCGTGATTGCTTCTGAATCATGAATTCAATGTACGATTGTGAATCGTGCCATAGAAAATGAGAGTTAAAAAAGTAGTTGATTTATGATGAACCAACATTCTTATAAAAAATGTCGTATATTTGTCCTTTATACCTATGGTTGAAATCAACAGGGTGGGCCATTTTGAATGCTTTATAGGGTATCTCGGAAAACGTAAGAGACTTCAATAAAATCCTACACAGCAATCGTGGCCACTGTTTTGAGAAATCTACAATCCTAAAAACAGATCACGGATATAATCAGATCTGCTTATACAAATTGCAATCTTTTTTTTAATACCCGATATTTCATTTATTTTAGCAAACATGAAGAAACGAATACAGCATTCGTCACTTTTTCGCGTCGACGCGTCAACTTTTATTGCCAACCTTGACACCTCAACAATACGTAGAGTATGTTAACAATGTCGACAACCAGAAGATCGAGCTGGGAGCGCTTAGGGTTGTGATTTACATAAAGTACCCACTTTTTATCCTCAATAACAAGATTCAACCACTCAAAACGACGACTGAGGGAGACAAGTTGTGTGCAAATGTTACTCCGATGCTGTCGATCGGCTTCACTTAATAAACGTGGTATCCACTTTTGGACTTTGCCTAGCGTTTCGAGTCCGTATAGTACCGTGGCCTGGCTACGTCCGTATATTACCGTGGCCGTGGTGCCATCTCTCGTACGGTTGCATAAGGGTTTGCTTCGACAATCGTACGCAAGCACTCGATATCCAGCTGCTGTGGCCTACCAGATTGTGGTTTATCGGTCGCCATATCGGAAGCGCACAAACCACCCATGGCATGTTGCTAAAGTAGGGGAGTTGTCGCCATACGCGGCCACTAGATTTTGGTGTACTTCGATTGTATTATGGCCTAAACGAAATTCATAAAATAAAGCATATCGAATATCACTTGACGTTTCGCTCATATTCACGTTACACCAGTGGCGGTGCGTGATATTTCAGTTAGCCATATCTTGAAAACGACGCATGGGACCCACTTCACATTTTAGGTGATGACTATACACCTCTTACAGAAAGGATTTATAGTGAAAAAAACCGTCAGCAAAGTTTGTGAAAAAATTTTCAAAAACACTGGAACACTCCTGGGTTCTCAGTAACGCTCTGTGGAATATTTGCAGTATATTTTTTTTCATAATCTAAAAACAAATATAAGGATACGTTTTTCGATTTGTTACAAAATATTTTTGTTTCAAAAAGTTATGGCCGTTTTTATTTTGGGAAACAAAATGTTCCTATAAAAATAAAATGAAGTGGGTCCCATGCGTCGTTTTCAAGATATGGCTAACTGAAATATCACGCACCGCCACTGCGTTAAACAATACATTTCCGCTCTGAGATTTAATCATGTTAACGCACATATGTAAGTGCACGCTTTATATAACCTGTACCCCACCACTCTCCAGACTTGTCCAGAAAATTCCAGTCCCTTCGAGGGAATGACTCAATATGGAGAATCAACCGGATATATTTTAAATCTACTCGACTCATATCCAAGAAACTTGTTTGCGGCTATGTGAAGTGATAACTCTGATAATAGTGGGTGCGAGGACTATACAAATTGTACAAGTTATTTCCGAAAATGTGTTCTACAGAAAAAGGTAACAATATAATCCTGCATTTATTTCTTCATATTTGCTATAATCTCAACGGCCAACTCTGATCGCGATAACCATTATCTCTATTCACAGTTTCTCAAAAAAATAGCCCAGGACAGTTGTATCAGATTTTTTTATATATCTTACACTTTCCGAGATTATCCTATAAAAACATCTAAAACGGTACACCCGGCAGTTAGTATTTGAAAAAAGTGGGAGGAAAATCAGTTTCAAAATTTGTTCCAATGACAAAGAAATCATATATAAATGAAAACCTTTAAAAATCTCATACTTTACCTTTCTCGCCGTTCTCCTCCTGCCCTACCCCGTTCTTAATGTCGATCAGCAGCTGCAGAAAGTCCCTCCGCACCACGCCGTTGTTCTCTCTGTAGTTCACCGTATCCTCAATTACCTTCCCGAAGAAGTCGCCGACGTCCTTGCTTATGGTGCGGAAGGTGAGTGTGCGTGCCAAATTGGGGCAGTTGTTGACGAACGCGGTGCGCAGCGCTCCCAGCCGCGTCAGCCTGAAGAATTTCATGGCCTTGAGCCGAAACGGGCTGTCGGGCTCCTTGAACGAGTTGCAGCCCAAGCCGAAGGCGCTGGTGCCGATAATGTCGGTGGTGAAGCGTTCTGAATAGAACATATTTGGTCTATAGAATCGCTTTTTGTTATATGATACGAAAATTTAAATTGATTGCACCTTTTCTGATACTTTTTGTAATTGTTTTAAAGTGTTAAAAATATTGTAAAGGGACTAGTGTATATATACTCGTACTTTACGGACATACATCGGCTCACTTGCTTATATTGAATGGAACATCCTATATATTTTTACGAATTTGGAAAGAGCACCAAAATTTTGAGTTGAAGACCTATTAACATAATCTGTTCTTATAAAAAATTGACAGTTGTTAGGGACTGCAACGACCATAATATTTTTTAGTATTGAAAATACTTCTGGGTGCGTATTAATGGGAGCTCTCTTGCAAAATATTAACGCGAGCGACATGCAGCGACCTCGACATGGTCACGTAACGACCTAGCTGTTTGTCTATGTTTATGTTTGGGTTATATGTGTAGTCATCCACAAGTTTGATGACTGTTCAAGGGGTCCCAGGCCACCGTCGGATGCTCGAGATTTGGTGATTTGCTGAAATGACAAAACGGCATCCGAGATGCAGGGCGCTTATATGTACATAATTCGAGTACGTTGAATAAAAACTTCTCAGCAGTACACCGTTTAGTGAAAATTTGCCTGCGTATTTTATGAACTGACGTTGAATGTAAAATAAACATTTGATATTTACTGATCGTTGTAATAGGAGGTATTCTGGTATCCATCGGTGTGGATTTCTGCCTGTTTGTGAAACGAAGTAATAGTCTCTTACAGCATATCCCTGCCCCAAATGGTTTTCAAGAATACGACGGGCCAAATTCATCGCAACTGCATCTACATTCTCGGTACACTCTAGGTAGTACACGGCAACAAGGCCATCTTGAGGCCAAACTTGACTGAATATCACATGCAAGATAACCCCTTTAAAACGACAAGACCTTTATGGTCAAACCGCCAAAAATCATAACAACAAAACTGTGTTTTATTTTTATTATAATTTACTTTAGAAATTTCTACCAACTGTGTCTGGTATTTTCAATACCCCTACGATACTTGCGTAAGATGCAAGATCTGTGAATTTTTTGAGTTGATATTGAGCAGGCATAATAACAGAAAGTTATTTGCAAAGAGGTTCTATTCTATCTCTCAAGGCAAAAAGCCTTGATAGATGGTGGCTGGTGGAATTTGAGAATCATGAAGAAGCATGGGACTAACCTCAAATTTTATGAAAGTATTATTAAACCTAAATACAACGATATAAATAGAAAAAAAGTTCACCGAACAGAACAGAACAAAACAGTAACAGAAATTTTTTCACGATATTTTTTTAAACATATTTGAATCATCAGAAATTCTTGTAAACAGGTTGCAAACGTTTTTTGACCAAATGTCTTTTTCTAAATTTCAGCATCTGTTAAATTTGTGGCATTTAGTTTCTGACATTTTATAATAGCTGCAACTTTATGCACAATGAAAAATACATATTTCAAAAAGTTACGAATAAAAAGTTTTTATATCCACTTTGTTTCAGTTATATAAAAAAAGATTTTGTATTGAAACAGATATTTTTTGAAATGATTTTTCACACATTCATTTGAAGTTTCTTTTTACTATTATAGCCTTCTATTTAACTTTAGTAATCACCCCCAAATATATGAGTGGAGCCCATGCTTCCTTACGAAAACATGAGAACCTTTATTTAATTCCATCAACCTGGAATTTAAATCAAATTCCAGGACTAGTTTGATTTTTCGATATTTTTTTTTAATTAGGGAGAAATTGTGATGTTATGTTAAAGTGATGTAAGTATGTTAAAACATACTCTATCATTCCATAATTAAATTATTACAAAATGTAGTAATACATGTTTTCCAGTATGATGCCCAACTTTCGTGTACATACTGTATTTGTATAATATGTATACTTATTATTAGTTATAGTCTACCGAACAGCAATTTTTTTCATGCGTTTCTGTGTTACTTGTTAAAACCTGGCTCTGTGAAATTTGGAACATCAATTACTTATGACCTGATAAAATCATCGTACAAAGTTTAAATAAATAGAATTCTTAAAAAGCATAAAAATATCTTCCAGTAGCTATCTTTAAACGCTATATACTCGATAATTCGCCAACACGTACGAAATATGTACTCAAAAATTATAATTACCTATTATATTAATAATCAATTCATCCGTATTAATATCAGTTAATCAACATCAATAGGTATTAACAATTTAATATTATCATAATTTCGTAAATTATTTTTAAATGTATCTACTGATTATATCAGCAACTGACGTTGATGAAGTTCTGTTTTTAAACAAATTTTGGAGATAAGCACACCTGGAAATAAAATCAACTTGAATTAACAAAAACAGGATATATTTAGAGGTGTGCAAGGCGTACGCCTTCTTATTTTATTCATTTAAATTTTCTACCAAAACGAAGCTAAAGAGGTTAACGAAGAGAAGTTCTTAACCCATTAACGCCCAAACGGACACAATTTTTCGTCCTTCTTGGAGCGTCAATCTCGAAGGGAAATTAATGAATTCACTTAATAAAAACCACTTATCCTAATGTTTTCGGATGTAATCTTTCGATTTCCGGGGTCATAATTGTGATTAAATGCTCTAGAAAAAAATATGGCTGACTTTATGGAGAAAAGTCCTAAAAATTTGGGGATTATTTTTTTTATATAATTTTTTTTAGTCCAAAAAGTACTCTAACCTACTCCGGATTGTGGAGGGAGGTGGAGGCAATAGTTGGAGTTGATGATAGAATTTTTTTTGCCGACCTCAACTGACTAATATTTTCAAAATGGCGTATATTGCATAAAATCTCATGAAATATGAATTTATCTCTAGTATTAACGAGAAAATAATATTATTGTGAGTTTCTCTTGATCCACAGTCATTTTCCTCAATCAAAACAATACTACAGAATATATCTGACTAAATTTTCAATTTTAAATGATGGAGGATTCAAATGGCGGCCGTATTTCTCACGAAATGGCGCGTTTTTCATTATAAAAAGTAAATAGGAGTTTGTAATTATACTTTTCCTATGTCATTTCATGTTTTAATAACATTTTGAGTTATTCCTGCTGAAAAAAGTGTGAAATCCAGGATTTCCAAGTGGATTCGATATAGCGGACATCATTCTTGAAAATTCCAAATTTGATTCTTATATTTGATTGGTCATATTTTACATAGAATTCTGATGGAAAATGTCCTCTCAATCTTTTCATAAAAATGCGTTCTGAGTAAAAATTGATTTGTCATTCTAACCTCAAAACGAGTTTTTTTTCCGGTGTTGAGGTTCTCATGATGAAATCATGAGAATTATATATTATGCACTTAGGGGTGTAGGCGCATTGAAGATTTTTTTTTCGAAACTTCTCCGCATATAAAAAGAAAATATATATTTTGCATTCGGGCGCATTGACGAATTTTTTTTCCGGAACTTCCTCGCATATTTATTCAAAGAATAGTACGTAGAACGTACTTTCTGGTGGGTGTGAGAAAAAATCGTATATGCACCATGAGAAACAAGTAGGCTGTGTACTTCCGGCGAGTAGTTTGCGCCCGAGCATCCCTAAGTGCATAATATATAATTCTCATGATTTCATCATGAGAACCTCAACACCTGAAAAAAAACCTCGTTTTGAGGTTAGAATGACAAATAATGTTTTACTCAGATAGAACGCTATTTTTATGAAAAAAATTGAGAGAGACATTTTCTATCAGAATTCTACGTAAAATATGACTGTAATTTTCCGTTTTCAAATTTGGAATTTTCAAGAATGATGTCCGTCGTATTGAATGCGCCATCTTGGATTTCAGACTTTTTTCACAAGGAATAACTCAAAATGTTACTAAAAACATCAAATGACAGGAAAAGTATAATTACAAACTCCTATTTGCTTTTTATAATGAAAAAAAACGCACCATTTCTTGAAAATCCGGCCGCCATTTTGAATCCGCCATCATTGAAAATTGAAAATTTAGTCAAATATATTCTGTAGTATTATTTTGATTGAGGAAAATGACTGTGGATCAAGAAAACTCACAATAACATTATTTTCTCGTTAATACTAGAGAAAAATTCATATTTCATGAGATTTTTATGCAATGCCGCCAGTTTGAAAAGATTAGAGTCAGTTGAGGTCGGCATAAAAATTCTATCATCAACTCCAACTATTGCCTCCACCTCCCTCCATAATCCGGAGTAGGTTAGAGGTACTTTTTGGACTTAAAAAAAAATTATGTAAAAAAATAATCCCCAAATTTTCGGTACTTTCTCCATAAAGTCAGCCATATTTTTTTTCTAGAGCATTTGATCACAATTCTGACCCCGGAAATCGAAAGATCACATCCGAAAACATTAGGATAAGTGGTTTTTATTAAGTGAATTCATTAATTTCCTTCGAGATTGACGCTCCAAAAAGGACGAAAATTGTGTCCGTTTGGGCGTTAATGGGTTAAGGGAAGGGGGGCAGCCCAATAATTCGGGGGCGCCCTATTAATTCTGGCACGCGGGCAGCTTCTTTTAGGATTTGATTACATTGTGTCTTTTGGAAAAATGACTAGATATATCTATATCTAGTCATAGTATAGTCTATCTACGAATAATATGCACCTAAAAGAAAAAAATCTAGTAGACAAAAAATAGTTTTAAGTTAGGTCAAAATTAGGTTTAAGTGATTCTAGATAACTTTCAACTGTTTTGACATAATTCCATGGTACACTTGGCTCGCCTGGCGGCTCTCAAACCCCTTGTATATTTTTTTGTTCAAATTTCGCATATGGGGGTTTCAAGGAGTCCTAATTAACGCTATAGATTTAGATTTAAAAAAAAAATCGCTAAATAGGTATATGGAATTTTGGGGGTATTAAAGAAATCGTAGCAGGTCATGGGAATGATTCTTAAAAATGACAGTAGGGCCGAAATAATCGGCAAAAAAAACAGTTTAATCGATTGTCTTGAAAAATGTGTATTTTATGGATTTGTATACAAATAAAAGTAGACACCCTATATAAGTATTTATTTCTTTTTCCAAATATTTCGTGTCAATAAATATTTAAAATAACTTCACTGAAACATTTTGTTCCCCTGTCAATTTTACTCGTTTTTAATTGTTTTAATTAAGTATTGTATTAAGTTTTTTGGGACTTTAAAATACAATCAAATAGTCATTTATTATAATAGGGAGCAATTATCAAAACAAACAATTATCAAAACTGTTTACATGAAAGTTTAAATTAAATATTGTATGATAATGACACAATAAACTTAATCGTAAATGAGATAGTTTCGACTAAGTTGTTCTTGACCTAATTATTTTTGGTATAAAGTTTCCACAGAACTGTTTCCGTCAAACTATTTAAAAATAAGGTCAATGTATTACTGAAGTAGGTATCTTAAAGACGTTTCATATTGGACAATACGTATTTATAGAATTTTGCATTTTACATGAGTATCTTATCTTTGTCAAACCGCAACGAGAATTACAGTATAATATTTCACATTATTTTTAATCATCTACTAATGTAGAAATACATACACCTGTCCGCATACACCTGTCCGCAAACAAATATTTGTAAACATTTGTCCGCTAACAAAGCACATAAAATTGTTTTGAGAAACTGTACTTTTACTGGGTTAAACGTTGCGTCTAGATCAAAAGACAAAAACATGTCGGTAAGTAGTAGCGCGAATTGATGTTGGCTATACATTTTTAACTGTGCTGTACATATTTATTTATTACACAGGGGAACAAAAAAAAAATTTTTTTTGGTGCCTGGGATTTTAGACCTGATTTTAACTATATTTGGGAAGCTAAATCTATAGGTGCAATCCGTTTTTCTCTATCAGCTCTACTTTTTTAGATACATAAATTTATCTACATATCTGGTTTCTATGCAGTTTATTGGTTTCTGAGAGTTCTAAAATTATTTTATAATCATTAATGTAGGTGCAATTGTTTTATTGTCAGTCTGTAAATGAGTAAATTCCAGGTAAATCTATAAATAGTGGAAACATTGCCTCCCAGGTACCTGAACTGACCCTTTTATACCCCTAACTCAGGTAAGTCTCGTCAGTTTGTGCCTTCTTGCTAAAGAGAGTAGATCGAATTCGGCGTGTTATTTTCTGTTAAGAAAAGAGTGTTGTGTTATTGAACAGAATTAAAATGAGTTCAGCGTCCAGTTCAAGAAGAAGTTGTGTCAATCAACCTGATGTGTTTTGTTATATATGCGGAGAATACATGTTCCAACAAAACAGACGAGCTATTACTGACTTTGTGAAGCAAGCATATTTGGCATACTTTGGAGTTAAGCTTGGTGATCAGGACAAAACGTGGGCCCCGCATCTTGTATGTAAAACTTGCATAGAGCAATTACGGCAGTGGACTACCGGCAAAAGAAAATGTTTGAAATTCGGCGTACCAATGGTTTGGAGAGAACCAAAAAAACCACTTCGATGATTGCTATTTCTGTTTAGCAAATATTAATGGAATCAATCGAAATAACCGCCATAAATGGACCTATCCCAATTTAGACTCGGCAATACGCCCTATCCCGCACTCAGATGAAATACCGATTCCAACATTTCATGAGCTACCAGATATCTCTGATAACGAACATTGTCCCTCTGATCGCTCTTCCGATGCTAATGAAACTAACAGTGACTATGAGGGGACGTCTTCAGTTCCTCAACGCTTCAATCAAAACGAATTAAATGATCTCACCAGGGATCTCAATTTATCGAAAAAAGCTGCTGAAGTACTGGCTTCTAGGTTAAACGACAAAAATTTACTGGAACAAGGAACCAAAATTACCTTTTACCATACAAGAGAAAAAGATCTGCCTACCATTATTTT
Source organism: Aromia moschata (assembly GCA_029963805.1). Classification (NCBI taxonomy): domain Eukaryota; kingdom Metazoa; phylum Arthropoda; class Insecta; order Coleoptera; family Cerambycidae; genus Aromia; species Aromia moschata. Next base: position 165,774 of record JAPWTK010000412.1, on the reverse strand, counting down.
CTCAAGAAGACAATCTTGTATTTTGTCACGAAATTAGGGGACTCATGAAAGAAATGGGACTTTCTGAATATATTCCAGATGATTGGCGCCTATTTATTGACAGTTCAAAGCGAAGTTTAAAGTGTGTCCTTCTACATAATGGGAATAAATATGGTTCAATACCGTTAGCTCACTCAACGAAACTGAAAGAAGAATATAACACAATAGCTTTAGTCTTGCAGAAGATAAAGTATCACGAACATCAATGGTTGATATGTGTAGACTTAAAAATGGTGAACTTTCTTCTTGGGCAGCAAAGTGGTTACACAAAATATCCGTGTTTCTTGTGCCTTTGGGATAGTAGGGACAAAACACACCACTGGGTTAGAAAAGATTGGCCTCTGAGAGAAAACATGGACGTTGGGGAAAAGAATGTCATTAACGACGCTTTGGTTGAAAGAGAAAAAATCATTCTTCCTCCGTTACACATAAAGTTGGGCTTAATGAAGCAATTTGTAAAAGCTCTTGATAAGGATGGGCCTTGTTTTGAATATATAGGGGTAAAAATGCCTCAGTTGAGCACAGAAAAACTCAAAGCAGGGATATTTGACGGCCCACAAATAAGACAATTAATTAAAGATCCTGCCTTCATAAATTCAATGAATGAAGTTGAACGAGAAGCTTGGACATCATTTGTTGCAGTTGTAGAAAATTTTCTAGGCAAACATAAAGCTGAAAACTATGTTGAAATTGTTAACAAGATGCTGAACAGCTTTAAATCATTAGGGTGCAATATGAGTATAAAAGTACACTATCTAGACAGCCACTTGGACCGGTTTCCAGAAAATTTAGGAGACATGAGTGAGGAACAAGGTGAAAGATTTCACCAAGATATTAAAATTATGGAGGACCGCTACCAAGGAAGAAGGGACATCCACATGATGGCAGATTACTGCTGGAGTTTAAAGAGGGACTGTTTGAAAAAACATTCAAGAATGTCGCGGAAAAGAAGTTTTAGAAGTGTCGAGTGACTATATTTGATTTCTTTAATGTTTTTTTTGTTTGTAAGTTTGACTTAAGATTGTATTTGGTATAAATAAAATAAAAAATTCGAATCTACTTTTGTTTATTACACTTGAGATTTGAGTTAAAATCATAGAACTCATATTTCTCTAAAATTGTATATCTTAAAAACTGGAGCTGATAGGGAAAAATGAATACGATATTTGAATTCAGGACATCAAACTGATATAGAATCAGTTCAAAAACCCTCGGCACCAAAACAGCTGTTCCCCAGTGTTATCTACACCCTTCACTTCCCGCAGGCATGGCGTACTATATATATTAGGGTGGTCGTTATTTTGGAAAAGTCCCGATTTTTTTGAGTGCTCCCACTAAATCAGGTAGAGGCCTAGAAAATAATTATGAAACAATAAAAAAGTCGAAAAAATAAATAATAACCCGTGCCCACGCAGGTTGAATTTTAAATGGTATTTAACATGGGTTTTCCGATTTTGTAGGTTAAACCAAGCGTTGAGCACTTGATTTCCATCGGTTCAAGGTGAAACTTGGTATCTGCAGGTTTTCGATATCGCTGAATCCAAATATCATGTCAAAAACCGGTTTGACTAATGGCAACTGTCAAAAAGCGGTCAATAAAAATTCATTTTTTGATTATTTAAAATTTAAGGATTTTTTTATATTTTAACACAAATCAAGTAGTTTCGTCGTAAAAAAATTGGTAACGTGTTTTTCGCTAAATGACAACTGTCAATTAAGCTGTCAATGAAATTTTTAATCGAATTTTTAGTTTTTTTTTTCAAATTTCTCAATTCGGAAAATAGTCTTAATTGAGTGTTTCAATACAGTAAATCCGAATATGATGTCAAAAACGAGTTTGGACTTTTGACAGCTGTCAAAAAGCTGTCAATAGAAATTCATTTTTTTGACAAATAACATTTTTGGGGTTTTTTATATTTAAATACAAATATAGTATAGTTTCGTCGTAAAAAAATTATATCATTTTTGCTGAATTACAACTGTCGAATTTTTTTTAATACTTCAATACTGTCGATTACATCTCAAAGTAAATTTCAATTAAACTCTAAATGTTTTTTTTCGATTTCTGTAAGGAGATATATTATTAATTTCGAAATAAGCGTCGGTGTTTTGACATAAACGACAGGTGTCAATAATATTGACACCTATCGATACCTTATTTCGAAATTAATAATATATCTCCTTACAGAAATTGAAAAAAAACATTTAGAGTTTAATCGAAATTTACTTGAGATGTAATTGACAGTATTAAAGTATTAAAAAAATTTGACAGTTGTCATTCAGCAAAAATGACATATTTTTTTTTTACACGAAACTATACTATATTTGTATTTAAATATAAAAAAAACCCCAAAAATTTGTCAAAAAAATTAATTTCTATTGACAGCTTTTTTTGACAGCTGTCAAGAGTTCAAACTCGTTTTTTGACATCATATTCGGATTTAGCTGTATTGAAACACTTAATTAAGACTATTTTCCGAATTGAGAAATTGAAAAAAAACTTAACTTAAAATTCGATTAAATATCATTGACAGCTTAATTGACAGTTGTCATTTAGCCAAAAACACGTTACCATTTTTTTTACGACGAAACTTTACTTGATTTGTGTTAAAATATAAAAAAATCCTTAAAATTATAAATAATTAAAAATGAATTTTTATTGACCGCTTTTTTGACAGCTGCCATTAGTCAAAACCGGTTTTTGATTATTGATGGATTCAGCGATATCGAAAACCTGGGGATACCAAGTTTCACCTTGAACCGATGGAAATCAAGTGCTCAACGCTTGGTTTAACCTAAAAAAACGGAAAACCCATGTTAAATCCCATTTAAAATTCAACCTGCGTGGGGCACGGGTTATTATTTATTTTTTCGACTTTTTTATTGTTTCATATTTATTTTCTAGGCCTCTACCTCCGATTTAGTGGGAGCACTCAAAAAATCGGGACTTTTCCAAAATAAGGACCACCCTAATATATACATGTTTTCAGTTAAAAAAAGGGATTTTCCTTGGTTCCATACACTAAATAACCTTTGACAATGAACAATACTAAAAATCTGTGCACTCTGCCGCTTCGGGACAAACAAACATTTAAACGCCCCAAACGAGTCCACACTTGCTTGTTTACTATTTTAAAAATAAGCGTTTCCCTTCCTTTCTCGAAGAAAGGAAGGGAAACTCCTGTGTTTTTTAAGTCGTTTTTAAGCAGTTTTTATACATATGGAAAATATTTGTGGGAAAATAATGCTGAATAAATGCAGGCCTGGACTAGGTTTAACATATATCCAAATTAAATACACCATCTTACCTAGCGCATCCTTAGCGTCTATTGCTAATTTGTCATCGATGTTCTTCTCCAAATATTTCTCCATCTCCCTTCCGCACCCCAACAAAAGGTGAAACATCATCTTCAGTTTACCCGATGTGAACGTGGGGGTCAGCATTGTCCTCAGGTGCCTCCACCTGGCTCCTCCAAGGGAAAACAGGTGACTGCCTGCCACAAGAATGTCAAGGTCAAACGAAACGCAATAACATGAAATCTGTGGAATGCAACCATAACAACCATAATCTAATCTGGGATTTCGTAATGGCCAAAACAATTGATGAATGAGGAACGTTTGTTTTGTTATAATTCAGAAGCACCATATCAGTAATTACTTATTTGTTTAGTAGTTGCAATCGAAAAATAACATTTTAAAAATAAAAAATAAAAAATTACATTGTAAAACACGTAATAGTTTCATAAATTCAATGGTTTTTATGAACTTGATCAACGGTGGAAATATATTTTTGTACCTTTAAAAAAACTATTATGAAAAAATTTACATTACATGTCTTACATTGAATTGCAAGCAGTAGACATTGGACATTTCGACATATCGAAATTGCGGCTACAAATTGCTGCATTAGATGATAAATCATTATTTAACCGTTTTTACCATTACTCTGCTGTCATGTGAAATACATTGTTCGGATACTCTTGTTGGACATTATATGTAAATGCGGATACGGACACATAACTGCAGACGCCACAAGCATCAATGTTTTGGTACAAGCATACTTGAGCATCTGTATAAGAATTTTGAGCAAGCATTTTAATTATACAAGCGGCTTGGAGATTGATTGAATTTCAATTACGCCTGCTTAAACTAACAAATCACCCTGTGCAAAAAATAGCGCTTGTTCCAAGACTGCGTAAGCGTGCGCAAGCGAACATCAGTCAGTTTTGAGAGAGATCTCATAAAGTTAAGTTATAATTAGTTGTAGGTGATCGCATTTAACAATAGTTCTGCTGATTAAAAAAAAAAAAAAGAGGAATCGTATGAATACTATGACAAGTCAAAGGTTGGAGCAACCGATAACCTTATAAACCCATTAAGTCCCAAATATCCTGATTTTTTAAAGAGTTTTCATCCAGCTTATTTTCAATGTTATTAGTGGTAACAAAATTTCGATGAGATCAATTTCGACGTGCTTTTTTAAGAATACGTCCTTAGAATTTTTCAAAAATTGATTTTACAAAAGTTAAACAAATTTTTGGTTAAAATTATAATTTATTCGACAAAAAAAAATGTTTTAGACCTGAATTTCCCCAGGTTTTATACCAGAAAAAATCGCGTCCTCGAGAAATAAATATAAAATGAACGACTTTATTTCTTTTTTTTTTCTAGTATTGTGTAATTAATTTTATTATTGTATAAACTTATTCTCAAAATCTAAGGACATAAAGGTAAAAATATTCTAAGAATTAAAATGTCTTGGAATCAATTGAAAAATACTCTCAATTTTTTCAGATCTTTTAAATGACATTTTTTGGAAATTTCGATTTCGTGATTTTTGGAACAATCAAAAATCGTCTTTAAAAACCCTAAAAAAAATCAAAGTATTCTGCGAGGAATTTTAATACATTTTTGTTCCAGATATTTTCCAAAAATTTATAGTCCGAGAAAAAAATTAATGAACTTTAAGTCGCATATAATGTTCAATACGAACAGTCGAATTTCTCTCGAAACCTATCGTTTTCATGAAAATTTCTTAAGAATAAAAATGTCTTAGAATTCGCTGGAAAATAACTATTTTTCTCAGGATTTTTTAGACGATTTTTTATTGTTCCATAAATCACGAAATAGAAATTTCCAAAAACGTCAAAACATCTGAAAAAATTGTATTTATCGATTCTAAGATATTTTTATTCTTAGAACATTTTTACCAGTCTGTAGTTTTTAAAAAAAAATGAAATTTATACAAAAATATTTTTGTTTCGGCCGCCATTTTGTTTTACCAAAAATTTTTAAAAATGAAATAAAGCCATTTATTTCAAGTGTAGGTCTCGAACGCTAATTTTTATGGTATAAATCCCGGGGATTAAAGGTTTCATAAAGAAATTCAATTTTTTTTTTGTCAAATAAATCGTAATTTTGTTCAAAAATTTGTTTATAACTTTTTTAAAATTCGACGAAACTGATCGGAATTTTTTCAGTACCGATAACATTGAAAATAGGTAAGCTAACTGAAAACTCTTTAAAAAAATCAGGACATTTGGGACCTAATGGGTTAAAAATGGATCGATTAATTGATGCTGCAGTCAATCCTTAATAGAATGTTATAGCTTCTCTCATGATGGTGTCCTTGTTTTATTAAATTTTGTTTCAAATGACAAAAGGTTCAAATAAGTTTCTTCATTCATTCTGAATAGATCGTCAATGAATCTTCACTAACCATCCTTAAAACCACACGTCACATTTATTTTTTCATATATTTCTTTTGTATACAAGAATAAATGCCGCCAACGCGAGCGCATCATCATCTGAACTAGATATACTACACAAACTGGAGCTTCTTTAAAATATACTTGTACGTACATATAGTGCCGAAGGAAAATTGTGCACGCTTATACCAAACGATTCAGCATGCTTGTTTATCAAGTCAGTTTCTTATTTAGCCGCCTTAAGAGGCATTATATCCGAGGCCGCTATATCACGGAAGGATTTAATTAAACTAGAACAAAATTTATCCTAAGAATTTAACAGGTATTATAAAAACAAATTACGAAAGTTGCGATATTTTTTTCCATAATTAGATAGCCAAATTGGAGTTAATGTTATCAATAGTGCCTATCATTTCTGACATTTTAAGTGAATTATACAACACTGATTTTTATTACATAAACGCGTAATCTTTATTACGCGTAAGTGCGTTTATTGCATTTTTGTTACGAATCTTTTTCTCGAACACTAGTACTAATAAAACTAATTATATTTACAGAACATTTGATTTTATAAATATGTAAACTATTTAATAATAGTATTTTTATTGACGACATCAGAATATCTAACAAAAATTCTTGTATGTATGTTTTTCTAACATTAATGTGACAGTGTACATTTTTTTGGTATCTCAATAACTAACATTACTTCGTGTTGTTTTGTTAAATTTCCGGCCATATCACTGATCACGTGACTTAAATACATAGCAAAATACATGTTTAGGTTCAAATAGAATTCGGGCATTCAAATAGATCAGATAAAAAGTTCTTACAATACTTCAATAATAAAAATGTATGGAATATGTTTTGTGTAAATTATCCGTCACATAAAAGTAGCGTAAATTCTTACCTATGGGGTCGTCTTTGTCATTATAATAAATCCCTTTTTCGGAGAAATAGTGAAAATCCGTGGACATTATTTTCTTCACCAATTCTATGTCCAACACATAATAGACTGGGGTTATTAGGCTATACAGACCGCAATGTCGCCATCCTGAAAAAAAATAACAATGATGAAACGAATATGTAAAAAATAGTTAATTTCAAGAAGGTGCTAACTATAGCGAAATTTAGATTAGAAAAATGATTTATTGCTCTTGCTTTTATATTTAGAGGCTTATGTTTTTTTTTAGAACAGCCTAAGTTTATAATAAGAATTCAGCCAATCTTCAAACTATACGTATAACAGAAAAATATAATTATAAAAATGATTATGTGTTAGATAGTTAGGAAGAAATGTTAGTGATTACTACATGTAGCTGATAACAAAGCTAGTTCGCCAATGCCCTACTCTTTACTAGCCATCATTCTTTTTAACTATCAAAATTTTTAAATCGAAAGACATATTTTAACATATTTTTTAAGGTCAATTTATTATTAGTTAAAAATTCAACTATGGACAGATTGTACCCACTTTCATTTCAATTCCCTGTCATTTGTACTTTCAACGCCTCAAACGTATACAAACCTTTTGATTTCGCGTCAGTGTAAAACCTCATATATTCCTCACTGAAGGATATGACCCTCTTGTGTGGAGCTTGATAACTCCCGAAAGGAATTTTGGGTTCTATGTAAGGCACGCCCCTCCTCTTCCAATACTGAAACGTCCACTTATAGTAGGCAATTACCATCAATAAGAGGACCGTGACTATCCCTAGGATATCAACCAGTATCAGGCCGGTAAAGTTTGCAATTTGCCATCTAAAAAAAATGTAAATATGGACAAGTTTTCAAGCTCTTTGCAATCTGAAAATATACAACATAAATAAGGTCAAGCACGTGTTTTTTTTTTTGTAAAGGGGGAGGGTCCACAAGGCCCCAATCGATGATGGAGAAAGTCTGAGGAGTACAGCATCATCATCAAAGTTAAAGAAAATTGCAATTCTAGAATAATTTAAATCATTTGACTGTATTCTCTGTAAAGTGTTTCAAAACCGTTCCAGATTATTGAAGAAATTCATCATTCAAAAAGTCTTATCCATAGAATTTATGAACATATACACCTATTACTGAAATACCTAATATAATATAACGTAATGTCGAGAAGCTATGAAATATTCTCAAAGCTTTGCAATAAGTGGACCTTCATCCTTATAGACCCATATTCCCTTTGTGTAAGGGGGCAAATTTTGTAAAGTTTGAGTGTTGTAAAGCGATTATGGATTATGTGAAAAACGTAGATTTAGTCAAAACCTGACACGTGATGGATCTTACTAGTTAAATGCAATTGAAAATATTAAGATCTGCTTAAAGTATCATCTATGAAGCTTAAAAAAGTTACTGCTAATATAATCATAACTGTGTATACTAGGTAATAAGAAACGTACGTCGTAAGAATATATTACAAAGATATATTGTCCACTTGTATAATATATTACCGTTTTATTATGAATATAAGTAAGTATGATACTAAAATAGCAATTATCTGGCAACTAATAACACTAGTTTAGGTTTTCTATAATATTTTCCCTATTCTTGTTTTATCGTCTTTCTTATTTTATCTTCTTATCATGATTTTTTTTTGATACCCACAACTTTAAGGAAAACAAAAACTTAAGTACGAATAAAATGAGACATTATCAATATTAATCAAATCTTTTTTTTCTTCTCAAATTCGCATTAAATTTTTCTCCGATTTTTCTTTCAATTTTCAAATCCAAAAAATACCGTTCTTAACACAAGTTCGACGTTTAAAAGATAACAGTCTTAAATCCCACAAGTTTCTTCTGGATCTAAACGACCCCAAAGAAATGTAAAAAGCAATGCTCAAAATGGTTGCAAAAAAGTTTTAAATCCTTAATATAACAGAGTACGGATTAAAACACTGATGAAGAAACTCTGTTAATTCTTCACCAATTCCGTATATATTTATATCTATTAGAAATTTTAAAGCACTGGTACTTACAGAAGACCCATATTTTAAATGTGTACTGTTTGCTACCTAAGGAAATAACACGACTAGGGACGTTTTTTAGTGAATGGATATATAACTTCTTATCTTATGACATCAAGGTACAGGTGTTTATCGAAACCTCTTGAATTTCCTCGATAAGTGGGATGTTTTCGAGTACCTTCGTAGATTGAATCTAGGATCTACGTTGAGATGATGTAAAAAAGTATATCGGGCGTCTCAAATGATGCCTTACTATCCATATACATATAAATGGAACCATTTGGCAGAGATTTCGGTATAAATTCGAGGGCGGGAAAGGTTTCATTTTAAACGGTTTCTCGAGCTGATCGATTGGTGCCACTTTCAGGTCGAGGGGATCAACGCACGGTGGGGCAAAATGCTAATCTAGGAGTGCAAAAGTCGAAAAACTAAATATAGATAGATCTTTGCTGCTATTTTTAATGTCAATATACATGTCCAAAGGAGCTGAAACCTACATTTTTACTTTTGAAATTGATTATTTTAAAGCAAGGCAAGCGATGGAAACTGTTAGGTTGAGCATAACGTCAAAATGGGGCATGATGGTTTCGCTTCCTCTGTAACGTTTCAAAGCTTAATATGAGATTTCATTTGTGATAACTGTATACATATAAAAATTCAAGATATATTTTTCTGAAATTTTAAAATATATATTTCAAGAGGATTTGCGTAAATTAATTTTCTATTTTTTTTAATGAAATATTTACGAAATTCGCATGTTTTCGCGTTAATTTTTACACAAATATTAAGAATGAGGTGTATAGTTATTGTTTTTACCAAATATGAGTGCAGCCAAATGCAGCTGAAAAAGTTCTTGAATTTTTTTTTGGAACAGTTCGCTGCAGAGAATAATTGTGTTAAACTAAGAATGGAGGCGAAAATTTGTTTCACAATTGACTATTCACATTAGATTCATTAATTTCCACAACCATGTGTACTATTTAAAGTTTCGGAAACAGAACAATATTAATTTTCGAGGATGATGACGTTGAAGAAAAAATGAAAACTTGCAGTTCAGCTCAGTTCAGAACAGTCTACGTGAGATTCAGAAAATTAAAGTTGCAACTTCAAATTGACAATTTTTTGGGAGCTAATCGCGTTTTTTCATATCTTTACATATATATCTTGTAATTTAATTATGTTTCTTTTGAACAGAATGAAATATAAAAATAATATAAATAAATGTAAATATAACAAAAAATCGAAAGGAGATGCAAATTTTGTCTAAATTGTATTAACTCCCTCTTTCCTAACTGAAATTATCTCAGTAATTTTAAACAACTTTAATATCCTTCTTTATATTTATTTAATACATATACAACTCATGTAAGACAAAATTATCTATCATTATGAACGCACATAATTTTGCACTCCCTGGAGATAACCACTTTGCCCCGCTGTGCAACGGTTCGAAAGTTACATCACTTTAAAGTTTAAATTTAATGTCTTTGGAGGGAGTCGTTCGTTTGAGAAAAACCAAAAACATATCACAACCGAGCCTAACATAATCTAACATCCAACTTAAAATCATGGTATATGAACTAAACTGTCGGCTTATTTTGCCTGTGTGAGCGGAGTTACGACGTAGCTATAACGAACCCTCTGTATCTCGCACGTCAGTTACAACATTTTTAGACAGTTTGAGGTTAGATAAAATAAAGGAATGACCAAGAAGACTAGAACTAAGAAGACTGAACTCGTTCGGTGTCATGGTCTCATATCTGTCCGCCTCCAGAAGGCGCTGTAAGCAGTGCTGTATTCGACGTCACGTGATGAGCAGCGGACCTCATGTGAATGTTTATGAATGTAGACTGTCAAAGCGTATGCTTACATGCCGTTTGGTTTTAATAAAAGTACAATTCGAATGTTAAATAAATATGGTTCGAAAGTGCTGTGTTGCATTATGTGATACAAGAAGCGTTCCGAAGCGTCAGAATAACCGGACATTATTTCAAATTAATGATGTATGTATGAAACGAAATATTTTCGTTTGTTGTATTGTTAACGTTGAAGCACGTAACATGAAATATTTTGAGTAGATTTTCATAATGATAATTACGAAAATTTGTAATTTCAAAGATAACAACAAATTAACGAAAATATCGAGCGTCTGCCACATGTATTCGCACTACGGACATACACACGGAATCTAACGCACACAGATTAGTACAGAACAACACTGCTTACAGCGCCTCTGGAGGCGGACAAGTTCGAGCCCGTCGCATTATACAGCGAAAAGCCGTAGCTCTGTCTCTTTAGTTCTAGCCTTTTTGGGAATGACGAACCTTAAACAGATGACAAAAGTATTCGTCAAGGTTGTCAAATGCTGTATAACTGTAAATGCCACACCATGTCGATGTGAATCACAGTGTAAAGGTGCGTACAAACCTGCACACGCATGCGGTGAGAAGCTACGCATACACATACGTATGCAAATCTGGACGGCGTTTGCGTGGCCTCTCGCCGCATGCGTTACCTCTCGCGAATGACTTGAGCGCGCATACCGTGAGCCAGACTGGTGTCGGTTTTTTGGCGCACATCAAAGAAACATACGTGTGCGTTCGCGCTCAATTTGGACGGGTTTTTTGTGCCGTTCTAGTTTAAAGCGAGACTAGAGCGGAGTTGTTGACATATTTATATGTATTTGTGACTGGACGCTGGAAAATGGAGTGGTCAAATGAACAGTGTATGGAATTAATAGATCTATATGAAAAAATCCCTATATTACGGGATCCAAAAAATAAGTTCTATTGTTCAAAAACGAAGAAAGGGGATACATGGGAAACAATTTCAAAAGAATTAAATATGGAAACTTAATGTTATAGCTAGGCGCTCTTTAGTAGATATGGCCTTTCTTAACACTGTATCTTTTTCATTACATTAGGTATTCAAAGTCTTCTAATGGCATACGTACAAAGTTTTGAAATTGTCCGGTATTTGGTTCTAAAGCCAAATCTACTAATAAATCGGAGCTCATATGTCGAGTTCTTCTTTTAACCCTTATGTACATACTCAACTTTACCGACGTTGTTCCGCACCCTGTGTACCCGGGTACTCACTTACTGTTATATTCCAATTTTGGATATTACAGTTTTAGAAAACATTTTCGTTTTGTTTATTTTCATACGTACACATCATTATTGAGTATCTAAGTAATTCTAGAAAAATTAAATTGTTATGGAAACATAAAAGACAAAAACTGGTTTGGCTCAATGCAGGTGGTGTATATGAGCGCTCTATTGTTTGGAAGAGAGCAGTTATTCGAGCTGCCGAAAAAGAATGCAAAGGTCATTCTCGTTCTAATACGTATTAGAAGCAAGTGTGTGTCAATACGATGGAGGAGGTATCGAAAGCTGAGTTTGAAAGGTAAATAAATTGTACATATATATATGAGCGGTATTTGTAAAAAAAAAACTAGTTTTATCTTATTTTATTGAATACAAAAAATAATACAATATTGTTTTGTATAGAATGAGTGGCGCTGAGAAGGAGGCTTATTTGAAAGCAAAGTTTGGTGATGATGACAATTCTCACGGAGTGTCTGATAACGAGGACGAAGACTGGATTCAGTATTGTTTATCCAATCATCTAACTTCGGATAACGATTCGGGAAGTGAAGACGTTTGTGAAACGAAGACGATATTGATTCTCAAAATAGTGAGAGCGAGGAAGATGATGGAACGGAAACTGAAGAGCCAGAAGGTACAAAACGTTTTTTTGTGAATTAGAAATATATAATTATTTCTTAATTCTAATATTGAATGTATATATTAAAAATTACTTATTTTAGGACCGGATTAAAAATTACTTATTTTAGGACGCTAATTACATCGCGAAGGATAAAACTGTGTGGAAGGAAACGCTGCACCGAGTGTCAATTGCCTGTTTGTGATGAACACTCAGTAAATATTGTAAAATGTAATAATTGTCATCAATAACAATAGCTTGTGAACATAATTGATGTCTTTCTTGTATTTCAAATTAAAATTTGTCTGAATGAATGACGAAAAAAACATGTTTTATGTATAAAGGATAAATATATTTAGTGGACACCCTGGTACCCCGGGTGCGACTAAAGCGATGGCTTAAGTTCGGTCTATTTTTTTGCATTTAAAAAAAATAAGAAAAAATAATCTTATTTATAGTTTGATTGCTTTTGAGCTAAATAATGACGATTTAGAAGCTCAATTTTTTTAAAATCTTTTTTCTATTTTAATTACATAAATGCACCGCGGTAGACACCCTGGTAACCGGGTATGTACATAAGGGTTAAATAAATGCGTCATCCACCATCGTCTATTTTTTCTAATCTTTTTTCTTTTTTTTAATAAACTACTAATGCCTACAAATGCGGCACTGATCATAACCAACTCTTTAGACATTTTTACCACGCATGGATGGAGCGATTTGAGCACGCACGCATATGCGGCGATAAAAGTTTCAACGAATGCTCTGAGCGCGAATGGATTGAGTACGCACGCATATGCGTAGCTTCTCACCGCATGCGTGTGCAGGTTTGTACGCCCCTTAAGGTGAATGATGGGTACGTGCTCTTGCATGACGGGTACAAGAGTGTCGGGTCGCTCTCCTCTACAACCACCATCGTGACATGATCTGACCGGAAGGTGGTAGGTAGTGTTAAACGAAAGCTGTGTTCTCTCATCCGCCGACATCGACAATTCTGACTCTCGTGACAAATGTCCTCAGATGTTACGAATTGGTCCGTCCGTTCATAAAGGCAATTCTAAAAAAGCGTACAATGGGACTTTGACTTGGAGCAGCGAAATACACCGGCGACACTGGACAAACTGTGTTGAAGGACATTTGCACCAGATGACGACTATACTTTTTTGTCGATCGAATTAGGTCATTTCGTTATGTAAATTCAATATCATCTCTAGACGTAAGCAACGAATCCCATAAATTGGGCGATATTTTAAAGTAAAAAAAGAGCTGAAAAAATTGCAGTGATCGAATGAAAATCAAATGATCGAATTTCGTCAACACTACGTCAACACTACGTCATCCGTGACAAATGTGTCAAACCAAAATGAATTACGTCGTATTGTCAGTCTACTATGACTGCGCGACCGTTTTGCATTAAAAAATCATTTTTCCGTATATACTTAAACATGGGGTTTTGAAAGTTCCATAACTTTTTAACTCTTTTCACTCTTGTTTCCTCAACCTGAAAATTGGTAATCGACACAACTCGTAAAGGGCTTCGAACGACGCCACTCTCATCAACTTATTTCATGACTGGAGAAACGAATTTTAGCCAAGATTTCTACTACACCCACATTAAAAAAATCTGTACTAAACTATACGAAATTTAAGTAAAAGTTTACCTGATACAGATCTACCGAGTTTTCACTACTCATGGTGTTGACCTCCTCACAAGTGACTCAGACAATTGACGTTTCGTTTGACTCCTAGTAGTTATATATCTTGACACATCCTCGAGTGGCTTATCGTGGTCATCCGCCAGTGGACCGTTGGGGAATGACTACTGATTCGCTGGGATCTTGGTTTATGTTTGTTTTGGGCTATTATTCAGGTGTTACTAAGCTGATAACCATCTTCTCTGTTCAAATGTTCCACATTATAGGGGCACGGGTAGGCGAGTGTGTTAAAGCGCCGTCTTTCCAGGCCCGATACCTCTGTGCGCGTTGTTCAAGTCCCGGCCGGGGTAGCGATTTTTAATTGTCTCGCTTCCTCTGTCAGGGCTTGATATGCAACCACTAATACACTAGTTTATAGATGTGGATGCATATATGCCAATCCAACCGCACATGCCCTTGATTTGGTAATGTTCTGAGTTTTCTGGGTTTCCTCAGAACTGCAAAGCAAATGCGTTACCGAAATAATCTTAAGTCGCTCCCAGTGCGCCTAGGCAAATAATAATAGCCACTCCTTCCCCGCGCAGATCCCTGAGAGGGACCTAAGGGGTTACTCTTCGGAGTAATTATAGGGTGTGTATTATTATTATTATTATTATTATCTCCAGAGAGTCCTGTGTCATCCTAGGGTAGTAATTTGATGTAGTAGACAGGATTCTTACAGAGTTGAAATCTGATAGATGTTGGACGGGTATGGGTGTTTCCTATAAGTTTCTACGTCTTGTACGCTGCTGGTGTTCCTTTCTTGGCACTGGCAATTAAGTTTGGACTCCCTTTGTGTATAGCCTAAGAAGTGGATCTTTATTGGGTGGAAAAGTTGTTCAATCTACTTTACTGTTCTAAATCGTACTCAGATGTTTGTCTTTTTCAGCGTTTCTTAGAAACATGAAATACGCTGAGACTATGCCGTGGATCTAAACAAATGTAGCAGCGTATCAGTTGTCTTCCATTTAATTTATAAACATAAATCTTGGAGTGGGTATAACAGCAAAATAGATATAAAAAAAACAAGACTAATGTTTAATATTTGCAAAAACTATAACTTAAAAAACGTTGCTTTATGTTTAGCGTATACTTTTAGAACATGTTTAATATGTCTATATTTTTTTCCAGGTGTCAAAAACATTTAACTCTGTAAGAATAAGTTAACTCGAGTTAACTTAAACTCGAGTTAAAGTGAAGTTTGAGTGCAATATGTCAATTAGTGTGTGTTTGGCAGCCATTTGTTTACGACGCGAAAAATTTGTCTGGCAATTTTTACTATGGAAAAAAATGAACAACGGGTTTGCTTCAAATTTTGAGTTTCCAATGGAAACTCGAGGCATCTACGTGAAGCAATTCATCGTAAACGGCCGAATTTGTGGGCAGACAATTTATGGATTTTTCACCACGATAATGCGTCGTCACATTCCAGCCTGATTGTGACTGAATTTTTAGCCAAACACGAAACAAAATTCATCGCTCAGCCATCGTATTCGCCACATTTGGCTCCCTGTGACTTTTTCCTGTTTCCGAAACTCAAATGTCCACTCCGGGGAACGCGCCATGAAGAACGATCGATTGAGGCCATAAAAAGTAATTCGGTGAAGGAACTAAGGCCATCCCGGCTGAGGCCTATAACAAGTGTATGGAAAATTGGATTGACCGCCTATTTTGATGGCGATAATAAAGATTTGTATTAAAATACATAAAAGTGTTGTTTTTTTTTTAACCAGTCCGGGTCAAATTTGATCAGAGTAGTAATGACACATTACATGTAGGATTTACCTATATTTTATTTTTACTTTAATTTTGGTTAACAATCGTATAAATATAAAATTTTGTTACGGTTCATGTTTCACCATCTTTAACCTTTTCATCTTTCACCACTTCCTTCTAAAAACCACTGCCTAAAGAATCACAAATTACAGATCTAAATTTTCGATAATTAATTGGACCAGATCTCTAAAAACATTAGTTTATATTAATAAAGTGTGACATTAACCTTTATAGCGTTTATGATATTTATTATCTATTGGATTTTTATGGCCCATACGACTTGTATGATCTTTATAGTCGATATGACCTTTATCATGGCATGTCACATGGATATCTTTCTTAATTGATATTAAAATATAACCATTTTTTTTTGCTTCCCTACACAGGTGTCAATAAACACCGTCTGCCAAATGAAAAAAATCATAATTTGGTCATTGTACGTTTTCGCAATTTTTTAATATCTCTCTTTTATTTTAAATCATATTAAAATTCTCCACATACAAACATTACTTAAATTATAGTCTTTGTTTGTAGTTTATTAAAAGTAAATTTTTATATAACCTTTACGGACTTTATGGCCTTTGTATTGTTTAAGAAATATCTATATGGCCTTTATAACCTGATAGACCGCTGTGATCTATGTGGCTTTTATAACTAATGAGATCTTTATGATGTATGAACTATGAACTGCGTGACCTTTATGACCTTCGTGACCTTTATGACTCATCATAGTCTAGGTGATATGGCCTATACGAAATATGTGATCAAAATGGCCTTTACGACTATTACAAGTAGTGTGACCTTTTATGACAAATATAATGACATGAAAGATGCCATATTGGTCATATGCCCTTTATGGCCAATATGGCCTTCATGAGCTTTATGATCTTTATAACGAGTATGCCTGTATGATTTATGACTCATATGATCGATATGACTTTTATGACCAATATGACCAATCACCAATATGATCTACATGATCAAAATAACTTTTAGAGCCCATATGAGTTTTATAACCTAACGTAATTTATGGAATAATGTTATATATGTCATAATTATTGTATTTTAAATACGCAAAGTAGGAAAAAATGATTTCTTAATTCGCGTTAAAATAGAACCCCTGTGTCCCACTACCTCTATAGTGAGACAACAAATAACACCATCATCGAAATCAAAATAAATGTATGATTTAGCGTGGCCATACTTATACGTTTTCATATTTTTTAATAACTCCCTTATATTTTGTATTAGTTACCCCCATACCTCCGGGAAGTGGGGAAGGCGCAGCAAGAGGAGGATGTTTTTAGAGCTCCGTCCACTGTAATCATTAAAATTAATGTAACAAATATTTATCTGACTTATTTTAAATACTTACCCCTTCTTCAACCCCCTCCGACCCATGACCCTATTAAGCTAAAAATCAATTACGATTACAATCAATTCTATTAAGCTAAAAAAGTCATCAACTCGGGCTGTCCCTTACTAACATACTCCATTGAAATATATAAGTGGACTAATCTCGACGAACTTGACCGACACATCAGGAGACTTATAATTAAATTCAGGCACTTACACTTTAACTCATCACTGATTAGACTCTATCTGCCACGAAAACGAGGTAGGAGGGGTCTATTAAACATAAAAAATGGTTAAGGGGGTCCTCTAGTTTCTCGGGTCGAAAAAAATCGAATTCTTTTTTTCATAAATCACATCTACAACATGTGTAGAAAATGTGTGCCAAAGGATTTTTCGATATTCGAAGTGGTTAACAAGTTACGGCCCTGGAATGGAGCAGGTATACGGAGCGCGCGCAACGCTGCTCCGCAAAGCCGAGCGGCCCTGACCATTATATTGATATCCCATTATATTGAATCGCGAAAAGGGAAGACGGAGCAGCTCTGCGTGACTTCCAAGAAGAAGAGGAAGGCCTACTGTATGGTCCAGCAAAAATTATATATATTTTATCTATGGGTCCAGGCATAGCAGATTGACGGTGAGATGACATTTTTATTATACTTTGAAACGCGTTTTTCTCGAAACACTATTTTTCAAAACGGTGACCACGATATTTCAGAAACTACTGCACCGATCTTGTTCAAATTTATATAACATCTTTAATATGTTATAAGCCAGCGATTGAACTAGGATTATCATGATTTCTTCGATAGTTTTTTTTTTCTACGAGCGAGAAACTTAAGAAAAAATGAGTAAAAAATATAATTTAATTTTCAAGTGTATAAAAAAATTAATTTTTGTAATTTAGAATTCATTCTAGTTCAATCGCTAGTCTTAAATATGAAGATTAAAATGCCGTTGGGTTTTTTGATTTCAGATAAGCAAAACAGCATCTTGGTCACCTTCAAGCACCTACTTCACTTGATGTCTTCCGGTCGGCCACTATAACTTTGATTCTATTATATATTTTGTCTTCAAAAAATTTGTAAAGCTCATTTAAATGTTAATAAAGACTATGTAAAAACAATGAGATTTATTATTTCGATGGTTTGCCCGTAAAAAATTATTGAAAAAGCCGTAAAAAAAAACAACCGAGAAACTAGAGGACCCCCTTAAAGTCGTTACCTTATGCAAGAAACTAGCATGTTAAAAAAATTACTCACCAACAGGGGCCCGCTAATAACAGCAGTAGTAAGGAAGGGCTTTGGATATACACCCTGAGCTTGGGAGCTGAGCTTATTCAGGTCAACATGCTAACAGAACAGGAGATCCAGCTACAGTGGACGGAACATGCTTTACAGGGCCGTTTTCCAAAAATGCTACAGCCAGACTACATCGACAAGGACAATTCAGCAAAATAGCTCACTAACTTCTGTACCCCGAAACCGAAGCTTCTTGACAGCTATTCAGGACAGGGTTATAAAAACCAGAAATTACCAGAAGCATATCTTGAGGAACGACGTCGAAAAACATAAAACTTAGGAAATATGGACCTGCAGGCGAAACTGTAGAACACATAAAAGCAGGGTGTTCTGCACTAACAGAGTCAGCATATCTCGGCAGGAACAATCAACTTGCGAAGATGGTGCCCCAACAACTAGCACTCAAACATGACCTGTTAGAAACTGCTCCGCCATACTACAAATATACTCCTGAGGCTGTGCTGAGTGAGGTAAAGTTTAAAGAAGGAATGTTCGTTGGGCCGCAAATACGAGAACTTTTTAAAGACTAAAATTTTGAAACTACTCTCTCGACAAAAGAAAATGGGGCTTGTACTGCCTTCAAAAATGTATGCAGCAATGCATGCAGTATCCTAGGGTAACAAACAATCGGAAAACTACAAAGATCTAGTTGAAGAACTTGTTCAATCTTACAATATGTTAGGTTGCAACATGTTACCTAAGCTGCATTTTCTTAACTACCAATTTGAATTCTGCCCTGACAATTTAGGTGTAGTTTCAGAGGAACACGGCAAAAGATTTCACCAGCAAATTACCTAAATGGAGATGCGGTATAGTGGAAAAGGACCCCAAACATGTTAGCAGACTACTCTTGGGCCCTCAAACATGAAACCGATTTCAGCAAATACAAGCGAAAAAAGTCAACAAAATAACTTATTGATTGTCCTGTATTATACTTTTTTCGATACAAAATCAAATATATTTTGTAAAAAAGTTATTTTGTTTTATGCTAAAAAAACTTATGGGTGATAGGTAAAAACCATATTTGAATTCAGCACATTACAGTAGACAAAAAAAAAATACCATGGAGCGACAAATAATTTCAAAATGCAGAATAGTATTATCACCGATCGAGCAGTGGACTTCAACCGACCAGACATTGTTCTAATAAACAAGGAACAATGAAGAAAAATCATCAAAAAAATAGTAGTGCTACTTATCCACAACATTCAGAACTAATCGAAAGACCGCGAAATATAAAAACCTAGCAATCGAACTTAAACGCCTTTGGAAACTTGGGAAGATGAACACATAAGCCCTAGTGGTATCGACAGAGGCAGTGACGACGACCATATTCGCCAATAACGTCGTGGCATTGGCACTGCCCCGTAACATCTTTAGAAGCGGCCAGAAGGCAGTTTTGTTACAAACACGTCACATTGTAAGAAAGGTTTTGACACACGATGAAAGGAAAAGGATCGCGGTAATGGGAAAATTTCCCCTGAGAGCGACAAATTTATGGATCGGCCCATTTGTTCGGAGGACCAAGAGGAGTTCAAATATATAGGTATCAAACCCCTCCTCCCGTGCATTCAGCCTGAGGAGTCGTCCAAAAGGTCGATCATATTTTGCCTTATAATTCAAAATAAGCTTATCAAAATTCAATAGGACCTTCAGTATACCAAAACTATTCGACGGCATTTTTTGGGAGGCGCCCTCACTTTCAACCCCCCAACTGACCCCCATTTTCAAAATTCGAGAAAACGAAAAAATGACCTCAACAAAAGTTGTTTGATTGAACAAAATTAATTTAATGGTCACCTTGACCTTCACCTTGTCCGTGACCTTGATGGTTTTTCAAGGTCAACTTGAAAAATCAAATAGAACCCCATATTTTAAACCCCAGATTCTTAGGGAGCACAGTGGGGCCGATTCCCGAAAAGCTGGCCAAAAGTCGAAGAAGTAAGATATTTACTTGAAACTTGGTATATAGGGGTTTTTGGGGTCGCTGATACCGAAATTAAAAAAAAAAAACAAAATGGCGGCTTCAAAATACTAAAAAGCGTATCTATAAACCGTTATTTTTATTTAATTTATGTGAAACGTGGAATTTCTAGGTTTTCGGGGTCGCAAAAAACGAATCTGGACACAAAATGAATGGCATATATAAAATGACGAATACAAAATTTCTAAAATCCATAATTTTTATTTATTTTATAAAATAACTTTTGACATTAAAAACAAAGTAGCAGCTAATGGCAGCCAGTTTTTACAAATTTTGTTACATAATAATATAAACTTTTATTTAAAATTCGTTCCACTGCGGAAATCCGTGGGAGTTTTAACTTTTCTCTATTTTTCTGAAACGATTGCACACAAATTTTCATTATTTTACACTTCAAACATTGCGTTACTGTTAATTTATATTTATTTGTGATAATTTATGACAAATACGATAATAAACTACATTTTTCCATTTAAAACATCCATTTTGTAGGATTAAAAAAGATCAACTTTACGATTTTCTACGAATTTTTGAATATGACGCTTGAACATGAGCTCGGACGCTCGAGCTGTTACTCGTGCGAAGGTCCTTTTTGTACTGGCTTATACCTGCCATGTATACTTAATTAGCCCTTATAAAGGGCCGTTACATATTCTTTGAACATGAATATACATCTATGTACTTCAAATCACATAAATTAAAACTTCATTTTTCGACTTTTGGCCAGCTTTTCAAGAATCGGCCCCACTGTGCGGAGTGTGAAACTCTACGTTCAGCTGTGTATCCATGTCTTATATGAACATGACCTCTAGAGGTCATTTTGAGCTCAAATACGTTTTTAGTCCAGCACAGCCTGGAAATCATATTTTAACGAAAAATGACCTCTAGAGGTCATGTTCATATAAGACATGGATACACAGCTGAACGTAGAATTTCGCGCCGTAAGAATCTGGGGTCAAAAATATGGGGTTCTATTTGACTTTTTCAAGTTGACCTTGAAAAAACCATCAGGTATATATAAAATATATATAAAATTAAAAATGTATGTGTATTCTTATGTATTTTAGCGTTCTAAAACCGAATATGACGTTAGACCAGAAAAATGTCAGTAGAAAATTATTTCAACTACCAAATTTCCCTGTAGCCACCACCTTGCGACCGCCGTAGGGAAAAAATGCGGTTTTAATAAAAAATTAAAATGTACATATCTTCTAATACTCTCTTACATGTAATTGTAAAGAAACATTTTTATTCCAGGGGGTGATTGAGTGGTTGAAATCATTTTTTATCGTCTTGATCAGTTTTAGTGCACTAGAATACCTAGGAATACACATCAATTTGAAATTTTTATAAAAAACTTCAAAATCAACCCCTCAGGAGGGTAGTAAAGGGGGTTCTAATGGAAAATGGTACAACTAAAATCATTTTTTTATTGTCATATTTGGTTTTAGAATAACCATAAATTTAAAATTTTTATAAAAAGTTAAATATCAATCCGTAAGGGGGCGCTAGCGGAAAATTCAATAGTTAAAATCAATTTTTAATGTCATAATCGGTTTCATCAAAATACATGGGGGTTGAGGGGTCTACCTTCTTGGATTGACCAATTTTTTTTTTGTGGGGCTGAAGTGTTAATTAAACACCCAAAAAAAAGCAAAAAAGGAAAATAGCCGACGATCAGATGTAGTCGCAAGCAGGCCTCTTTCAGTCTTAAGTATCATGATATTAGAAGCTACAAATCAAAAAAGAAAACAGACGCCCTTCCTAGACGAACCAGAAAATGTAAAGTTAGTGTTGATATTTTTGAATAGATTGCCTTTTCTCGATCTTTGAGGAAATAATTTATTCTTTTACCCCCACCTTCTATGGTTTTTTCATTGCCTTCAAAAATTTGCATTTTGCATATACATATACTTGTTTTCTGAACATAAAAGGACAGTACAATTGCGATAAAGCTATAATTACTGTAACAAAAATAGATTTTGATAAAACATACATATGTTTTTTCGAGTATGTGCTGGATAAGTATCCAGTTCAAGTAGACAATATTAAGTGATTCAAAAAATTTTCTGAAATGCGTGATTGTCCAGGGACAAGAATTAGTTGAATCTAGACTTTCGCAATCTGTTCTCAAAATATTAAGTTGATAAATTCATCATTAAGCAAGATATTGTGACAAAAAATGTGACTTTAAATGTTTTCTCAAAAAATTTTAACAGTATCGAAACACCTCAAAGGCTGTACACTTTCGAGATATCCCTATAATAGGCAACCTAAAACACGAAATAAAAAAATCGATAAAAAATGCAATATTTCATTGAAAACAAAAAAAGTTAATAGTAATACAACCGGAAGTATCAATTATTTGAAAATATTTTCGTTAAAGTGGACAAGTCAAATATGTCATGCCCAATTTAGTAACCCTTAGGTCCAAATTTTCAGATTGTCTCTGACGCGTCTCGCTCTATATAAATATAGGAATTACGTACACATCCAGTTGTGTAAACGGAACACATATGTATACTAATATCCATCAAAATTTAACCAGTGACAAAGTTATTGTCACTGGTTATCTTATCGAGAGCATCAGTCTCCCACAAGTTAAGAGGCAAAGATTTTAAATCTAATATTATGTTCCTTGATTATTTTAAAGAGGCCTGGAAAAGTACAAAAATGAAAAATTAGGTGATGTCTCTAAGTATCTGCATACCCTCATGTCTACACGTAGTACTGAACAAAATGTTGGTTCTGTTTTATAATAATTCTGGCCTACAATACCTCCAGACAACTATTGACTACACTACTTATCTCTTAAATAGTGGCTGTTTGTTCAGTGCTCAGTGTATCCACACTGCATTTTGGTTTGATCTGTGCATATCTCGAACTCACTTTATTAGATGTTCAAAGCAGTGACGAAAGCAAGAATTTGGAACAAAATGTGTTAAATATCAGGAAAAAGAAGGCAACGATAAGAGCTACTCAAAAGTAAGTGTTTACCAGACTTCGATTGAGTACATTTTGAAGTCCGTTAGTCCAGAAGCAGACTTTCGACCGACGTGGCATTTTGTAAACGAATATGTAAATAATTCATTTTTATCCAGATCTTCAGATAGTACGACGAAATTTGCAGGTGTATTTTCGCGTGATTTGTTTTATCTACGCTCTTTTTACGGCGCGCATAAGAGCAGGTGTCTCATAAGAGCACAATACGATTGCGATAAAGATACAATTATCATAACAAAAACAGTGATTGATAGAGCGAAGGCTTTTTTAAGCCTATGATCTCACAGCTGGATTATCCAATTCAAGTGGATCTATCAAATGTATCAAGTGATCCACGAATATTTTTTGAAATTCGCCAGTAAGTATTCAATGTTGTAAATTAGAGAAAAGTTTCACGACTAATGGAGAAGTAGTATCGATGTAATTTTTACTAAAAATTTTTTTGGCTGAGTCGAATAAAACAATTTTTCTGTCTCTCGTGTTGTCTATCGATCTGTCTGTGTTGTCCTTTTTTGTGTACACGATAACTCGAGAACACGTTAAGATATAAACTGGAAATTCGGACGACTTATTAGGTTTTTTCCTATATATTAATCAGGATGTTAAATAGGGGGTCAACTTTATTTGTGGTAGATCCACTACAGCTAACCGTGTATGTTTGACACAGTTTATAGCTGACACTTTGAACAATCAAGGCCGAATAGACGTTGACTATATACTGATTCATCGTTGACTTTCTACAAAATTGGTCAAACGCGTCAAAACTCATTTGGATGTTATTAAAAACCTTAGATATTTTACAATAAATTGTCTTCTAAGAATCACCTTAACACGTCAGTCAAGTTGACATATAAAAATATTGGGTTTATAATTAGAAATAGTAAGGATTTTGGTGACCTCAGCATATTTTGATACTCTTATATTATATTCATTTATAAGGTGCAGATTAGAGTGTGCTAGTTTAGTTTATGGAATTCGTCTTAGACTACTTATAAATAATTTAGAGTGTTTAAATATTTAAAAAAATAGAGACTTTAAAATATTCGTATTATAAATATAACTGGGTTTATGATGAGATAGGATTTCCTCATGATATACTGCTATATTTATTCAGATTTATCTCGGTAAAAGATAGGCGGTCCATGCTCTTAGCTTCCTATTTCAAATACTTCAGAATATGTTTGATTGCTGTCAGTATAGAACAGAAAATATAGATCGTTTCCAAGATCTGCCCGGAGGCAGCCATTTTTGGCAAAACATTTTCGCAAGTTTTCTCTGAAGATTTTTTGCTATTATAGCCTTCTACTTAGGTCTAGTAACCACCCCCTAAAATATGGTGTAGAACCCATGCCTCCTTACGAAATATGAGCGTGTCAAATTCCACCGGCCGCCACTGATAACCTAATGTTTTTAACGATTTAGTCTAATTAAATATGAAAAAATCCTATGGTGATTACTTGGACAGCGTTTTTTTTATTTTACAGTTTATTTTTACGCTCACTGATAAACATGTTTGCCCATCCACGAGTTATAATGTCTGAATAACTTTTTAAAAATAATTAAACTTTTTTTAAACTAAAAAGTTTAATAGTAGAATGCAGGCTTTCACGGCTGTTGTCTAATGGTGAAGTTATTTCTTCCGGGTTTTGCCGCGGTCGTCTAAAGACTGTTGTGACAGTCTTTAGACCTCCTGAAGAAGCTGAATACTTCTGAAGAAGCTGACAGCATGATCGGCGAAACGTCAAGTCAATTTAGACGACCGCGGCAAAACCCGAAAGAAATAATTTCACCATCAAAAAGTTTAAATTGCCAAGATAGACCCAAAATACTGTGAAACTCTCGCTCTTAAGCAACACGATGATCTGGAGCTGATAAAAATGTTTTTGAACTAAATTTTAATCATATGCTGATATTCCATCATGGTTGATGAAAAGCCAACAATCGGTGAAAGTGCAGAATTATATGAACGAAAATCGCCAGGTTTGATGTTGAAAAATGTCCGATTAAAATTATTGCAAATACAAAGTTTTGTTTCTACAGGGTGAGCCACGTAACTTCCTCACAGTAGATTTCAAATATGTCATTGAAAATTAAATAGAAACTAATTTATACGGGTTGCGCAAAAAAGTTTGATTTTTTTAAATGGAACACCCTATATATTTTTCTATATTTGAATTGGTCATGTTTTGACAATTTAAAAAATGGCTATTACTTGTGTCTTCTATCCAACAACAAAAAAGTTATTCATAAAATACCATGAATAGTTTAAATTTTAAAGATTCATTTATATTGTCAATGTAGGCCTTGAAATAAATAAAACAAAAACATTTGACACTTCTAATGACAAATATTATAATTGTTGGAATAATTGTATGCAGTTTATTTATGTTTATAATGGGTTATTCTTGGGAAGAAAAGTGTGATATGTATAATTTATATAGATATATCTAATGGAAAGAATGCTAAGGGTTCGTTAAGAGAGTATCAAAGAAAGTTTCCATTAAGAAGACAATCAGAAAGAGGAATTTTCAAATATACTGAGACGATGTTTAGAAATACTCGATCTTTCCTAAATGAAAAAAGAAACAGAAGGAAGCCAGTTGCGACAGAAGAATTGGAATTAAATATATTACTTTATTTTGTGGAAAATCTAAGTAGGTCTATAAGAAATTGTTGCAGAGAATTAAATGTAACATATGGGACTACACGCAGAATATTAAATAAACATAAGTATAGAGCGTTCAGTCAATTGCCTGTTCAAAAATTATTGCCTCTTGATTGTGGTTCGCGTCTTAATTTTTGTGAAACAATTCTGGGCAGATACAACTTGAACAATCCTAATATATTCAGAAATATTTTGTGGACTGATGAATCTTCATGGACAACTTCAGGTTGTTTCAACAGGAAAAATACACACTATTGGCCCTCTGAAAATCCTAACACATATCAAGATTCAATTTCAGGGCAGGCACACGTTTGGTGTGGACTTCTCAACAATAAGATAATAGGCCTAATATTTTTTAATGGCAGCCTCACTGGTGTCAGATATTTAAGTTTTCTGAGGAATAGTATCGCTAATCTCTTAGGTGATATTCCCCTCCATGAGGTAAGAGATATAATTTGGCAACAAGATGGTGTTCCCTGCCATAATATTATTGGAGAGAGGCCATTTTTTAACGAGAACAATAGGGATTGGATTGGGAAGCACAGAACAATTACATCGCCTCCAAGAAGTCCAGATTTGACTCCCCTGGATACATTTCTATGGGGACATCTGAAAAACAAAGTTTACTCGTTTCCAAATTTGACGTTGGATATGATACAAAATATGATCTCAGAAGAAATAGAATTTTTTAAATAATAATAACAGTATTTTAAATAGCGTATTAAATAATATAATAAAAAGATATAATATATGTACATATACAGCAAAATGGGGGCCACATTGAACATTTACTTTAAATTAATTACATTGTATTAGCTTGTGTTTGTTTGTTAATGTAGTATAGCCAATTTGTAAATTCGATATTTCATTTGATATAACGCGCCTCATTATGTTAAGCAAATAAATTTCTTTATTCAAATTATTTTTTATTTATTTTGAAAATGATTCTAACAATTATAAGATATGTCATTAGAAATGCCAAACATTTTTGTTTTATTCATTTCATGGCCTACATTGACAGCACAAATTAACCTTTAAAATTTAAACTATTCACGGTATTTTATGAATAACTTTTTTGTTATTGTATAGAAGACACAAGTAATAAAACATTTTTAAAATTGTCAAAACATGACCAATTGAAATATACAAAAATATATAGGGTGTTCCATTTAAAAAAATCAGCAAAAATCCAAATTTTTGCGCACCCCGTATAAATTAGTTTCTATTTAATTTTCAATGACATATTTGAAATCTACTGAAAAAATTATATGAGCTACAACTTTTAATTTTTGAAAATTTTCAGTAGTTAAAGAAATAAGGGGTGAGGAAGTTACGTCGCTCACCCTGTACATAAATATTCTACATACAAAGTTCTAAATATATTTTACATTTTACAACCTTCTTCTTCTTCCTAAAATGTAAAAGTAAAATCCAAGATATAGGAAACCAGTAAAGTACAGAGCGATTTTCAGTTCATCTAATGCTTCATTGCGATCAGATGGAGGGGTTCGTATCTTGAAGTGTAATGAAGTATTCAGGTGACATGGTTGTTTCAACGTCTGGATTACAAAAATTTAAATATCACACTCTTTAGATAAGATAATACTGGATATGGGAATGATGATCCAGACGCTTCTAATGCTTGTACAATTCCTATTGATTGCAGAGTTGCTTGATACGTTAGTTGCATTTCTAGATTATGATAAAGCTTTTGGTAGTACAGAACAATTCAAATTTTGGTTAGTTGTTTATCTCATATGTTAGCTGTGTATCACATACGGAATGTGACAATACATACTACACTTATAATTTTATGTGAGATACATTAATCAATATTAAAATCCGTGCGTTATGAAATGAGCCTAGAGATTGTATTTTAATTTAATTAAAATTGCATATAGTAACACCGAAGCAGGGCTGTGATGCACTGCTCGGTTGTGAGGCAATTCTAGTCATATAACGAAATAATAAGTAAACAATAATTCAAAATGTCTTACCAATTACACGGGCCAAAAAAAAGTATTGTCACAATACTTTTTCCCGGTAAAACTAAATCTGACTCTACAATTACCCCTACGTGTCAAGATTTTTTACAGTCAAAAATAACTACGATTTCATGGAAATTTAAGGGTATTTTTGACTGTACCAAAAAGTCCTGGCGTGTGGGGTCAAAACTGACGTCAGATTTGGTTTCAACGAGCAAAAATACATGGGAATAATATGGTCAAGTCTGATGCACAGAATACTTTTTTTGTGGGGCCGACAAAAATATATGTAATTTATTACGTTAATGAGCAGTAGGATATCTGACTAAACATAGTGAACATCTGAACATCCAAAAATAATGAATGAGAAAATGTTATTTTTATCATTGTCAATATCTGGTAGTTATAAGTTATAATTCACATTTTTCTAAAAATGTGCGGTTTATTTAAATGATGTGTTTCTTGAGCATTGCACTTATCGAAAAGGAACAATAGAATGACCTCCTCAGTCACCAAAGCTTATTTTTATGTGTGGGATTATTTAAACGATGTGTCTCTTGGCCATAGAACTGATCGAAGAGGAACAATAGAATGACCTCCTCAGTCACCAAAGCTTATTATTATGTGTGGGACTTTAAAAAAAAACTAGGTACAATTTCAAAAACTGTTTTACAATAAAAAAAATATTCTAATGGGGACTACATGTAATCATTACATATATTACTTTCACAGCCATGTATTATAGTAGAGTGGAAGTATAGTAGCAAAATAAATTTGTCTCAAGTGTTTAGAAAAGTTGAGATTTTATATGGTCAAAAGATATATCTATCTCATCGTTTATTGTGTATGTGAACATATCTAAACACTTTAATAAGTTGATTAACTTAATTTTGAAGACGAATATATTATAAAACCTGAAGAATAGATTTGTTAGAAGAGCTTATTAGTTAATAGGTTTTAGAATATGGATAATACTTTATTTATTTATCCCTGCAATTGAAATATACTGTTTCGTACTAATGGTCGCTTTCTTCACTTGTTGTTAACTTTATCTTCAATTTTGACGTAACCTTTTAAATGAATTGATTTAAATTAACTGATATTAGTGGCTGGTTTTCTTGAATCCAAAGAGCTTATTTGTCAGATGCATTCAACCAGAAGTTAAGAAATCCACTTATAGCCCAGGCCTTATCTATTTTCAGTTGAGGTAGGTTGGAATTTTTCCATATGACCTCTAATTTTTATTGGAATGCCTCTGGAATATGACAAGAAATGCTAATTTCTATATGCGCCAGTTGAAAAAGTTGTGGAAAATTTGTAAAAAAAATGTTTTAAACAAAATGTAAAAAAAAACTAAAATACCCGTGTTTATTCGCTTTTTCTTCTAGATAACTTGTGAATTATTCATTGTAGAGAAAAGTTGAAGAGAGAGAAAAGTTTTGTTATTAAATAATTATATTCAAGTTGTGTTCGGTTAGAAATTAAAAATTTCTTTGTGTTTTTCCAAAAATTGGGAAAAAATGAAGAAAAACTAAGTTTTTTCATACATTTTGTTCGCCCACTTAGATTACGCTTAATACCCTAAAATCACTGATCAGCAAACTGTTTGAAAAGATACACACCACAAAAACACACCAAACCAACCGTCAAAAGCCTCGAATTTTTCATTAAAAGATTCCCAAGGTTCTCCTAACGAACGGATTTAAAATTTTTCCCTGTTATTGCTATCCCTGTTATGTTAATGTTTCCCTGTTATTGCTATTTAGCAACAATAATAGCGCATTTTTAATTTCTAACCTATCATGTCATATGTAAAATTTAATAAGAAAACATTTTTCTTCCTTTTCTCTAAACTGGGTAGTTCTCGAGTTATCTAGAAAAAAAAGAGGAAAAAGGGCTGTTTAGAAATATTTTTACATTTTGTTTAATAACAGATTTTCCACAACTTTTTTCGACAGGTGAATACAGAAATTGTTCATTTTTATTATATTCCATAGGAATTTCAACAACAATTGAAGATCATACGGAAAAAGTCCAACCCAAAACGGATACTGCCTGGTCTGTTAAATCCATGATCCATTAGACATGAAACATTAAAGCTTCTGTTTAAGTTGTTTTTATGACAACTGGCCTATGTATTTACTATAGTTAATGTCTGATAAATGGATGCTGTCTAATCGACTGTTATGCCAACTTTTCTCGATAGTCTTTCTTACATAGTTTTACACTATGATAAATTTTAAAATCAAATATGTCACAGTTAACATACGAGGTGTGTAAATTAAGTAATGAACGTAGCGCCTGATCTAGCAACACTTAGAAAGGCGGTAGGTTAACATGTAATGCACCTTCAGTACAAGTTTGAACTTGTTAAAGTCATTTGTTTGTTCTTTGTGACTGTTTTCGTAAACCGGGCTGTTTTCGTAAATCGAAAATATCCATAGAACACGGGATCTTGTGCGTTCAAATAGTAGGTTGGCGACAAGAATGATCGTGGAGTTAAATTTCAATCACACATCAGATTTTGACTAACGAATTGGGGATGAGAAAAATCTGCGCCATTTCAGTAAACGAGTTTTTAGCCAGTGAAAACATTCCTGTGGCTCCTCAGCCTCCTTATTCGTCCGACTTAAAGCCTTGTGACTTTTTTCTCTTCCCGAGATTGAAAAATCATCTCAAGGGACCGTCACTTTGGGACCATAGAAAACATTCAAATCACTGTAACCGACCAGCTGAAGGCTATTTCAGTATCTGAGTTCCACCACTGCTATGAGGAATGGAACAACCGTCTCTAGCGCTGTGTTGCTTCCCAAGGACGTTTGAAGGAGACAATACTTAATTGTGGAGCTCGCGCGCAAATCCCGCTAAATCCATTTTCAGACATTTTTTACTTTTTTGCGGATTCCTATGCTTCTCAATGATCTCCAAAATATAACACTTTACATACAGAAAAAAAAAACGTTAAATCCCTTTTTTAAATAGCTGTCAAATATACGGCTTTGGAACATACCGCGCTAAATCCAATCCCATATAGGTAAAATAACGCTTTACACGTTAAGCGGACTTCACAGAACGACATAGTGTTGCTGGCAACATTTCCCCACCTAAATATTTTTAGTGTTAGCATATAATATTTCCATAGATAGCATATAATATTTCCATATCTGTAAAAGAAACCGCGTAAATACCACAAAACAACAATGACCAGTGAGAGCCCATATTGGCGCCGGAGGCGAAAATTTTGAAAATTTTCAAGGTCACGCGTTTTCCTGTAGTGTATACCGATATTTTGCTGTAGTGTTGCTTGTCAGGGGAATTTTGTGTTGCCAGCGAAGTGCTGTGAAGCCCGCTTATAAGAGAAAAAGAAAAAAATCTTTGGAAAATCTATTAACTAAGCACTTTGGAAACGATTGGAAGGATGACGAGGACTTGGCCTGGTACAATGATTTATTACTCAGTCAACCAATCAACAATATGGAAGATGACACGGCTGAACCGTCCGATTGCCTGGCAGAGGAGAACGCCGTGCATGTATAGTGCACATTTAATAAAAAAATATCTGTATTCTTTTATTAATAGAGGATTGAGGAAATAGTTTTCTTTTATATACAAAATATTTCCATATTTGAACCAAAACCCGCTTAATCCAAAATAAATATTAATTTTTTTATAAGTAAAGGTAAAAAAATTCTGCGAAAATTGTCAAAAATTGTCCTTAACGATCAGCAGAGTACAAAGTATAAATCAGTTAAACGGTAATAAAATAGTATTTATTGCAATACGTTTTTTGATATTTTCCGCAAATTTGACTTTGGGGATTTAGCGGGATTTGCGCGCGAGCTCCACAATTGTAGTTCTATTGGAATAAAGGAATTTAAGTCTCGTTACTTAATTTACACACATCGTAGTATAAAATAACTAACTTACCCACCAAAAAAGTCGATATTCAATGTCAGAAATGGAAATAATAAAGAGAAATAAATTGCATTTACATAATTTCCCTATAAAACAGATTGTTATAAAGATATAATAACGCATTAATCCAGACATTTGATAGACCCCGTATAATTTACGATAAATAACATCAATTAACTTTTCAGGAATAAGTTTATTACCGATATAAGTAAAAACAAGTAACAGATACATGGTTCGTAAAGTGTTGAACTAACAAGATAACATTTTTTCAAAATAAAGGTAAAAAAACATTATTAAACAGTGAATGAGACATGAACATATTAAAACTTTTACAAATAAAATATTTTAAATAGGTGATAATTTCTAAATTAGAAATCATCGATATGAAACATATTATCTCAAACTTATTAGTTTCTCGATTATTTGTCAATACCTTAATATAAGAAATAACATAAATACAATTACAGAAAAATAAACGTGTAAAGGTATGCTTTTTAATTATTAGTAATAGTAAACTCTTTAACAATACGATATTAAATATAGAAAAAAATCACAATTACAAGGTTGAGGATACACAGGAATACAACTAGAGATACCAAATACAGTAGGAGATACCAAATACATTGAGTAGATAAGACAGTACGTAGAAAAAATAATGTAAAATAATAGTTATCAGACGAATTCTCCAACAGGTTTGATGATTAGTTCTGCAATCTAAAACGAAAAGATTAAAGAAATTATCAAGTACTTCCCAAGTGCCTCTCTTGGCATGTTTAACTTGGCAGCTTTAACAACTCTTGAAGTACAGGGTTCTCATATTTTACTACTCATCTTATTCTAATAGAACTACATGAAATAAAAAGAAACAAATTAGACTTCATTCAAGAATGTTGTTTTTTAATTAAGCACATTTAATAAACACTATACGCAAAAAACATGAAGTCTAAAGTTGTCTCTACATTACAAAATACTGTCAGTGTACTCTCATTTCTAAAAATAATTTCATTGACATTAATATTAAGACCTCGTGGCTGATTTAAAGCAAAAACCTATTATGTGCTTGTTAGCCAGTGTTTCAGAGTTATACAGGATGAGTCAGTGAAGTGACACCTCCCCCCTCCCCCCTATTATCTCGGAAAGAAAAAAGGGAATAAATTGAGATTTTCATGGAAAAAAATTAAACTTAAAGCACTACAAGATTGTATAATAAAAATTCTATTGTATAAAAATTGTATGTGATGGGTGATCCAAATTGAACTTTAGGAGTTGAATTACGCGCCATTTGCGTTGTGTGAACGTTGGGAGTTTGCATTTTTACAGTTGGTATCGAAACACATGGCAAAGTCATCATGGCGCCGTATACTGTGCAACAACGCATAAATATCATACAAATTTATTATGAAAACAGGCGATCAGTTACGATTACATTAAGAAAACTTCGACCACTTTTTGGACGCAATAACCTGCCAAGTGAGCATGCAATTCGTGATCTAGTGCAAAAGTTTGAAACAAGTGGTATGCTTATTGACAAACCAAGGGTCCGGTATCAACGCAGAGGTCGTTCAGATGAAAACATTGCGCGCGTAAGTGATACTGTGCGTGAAGAACCAACCACGTCAATTCGTCGCCGTTCGCAGCAACTGACTCTTTCTAGACGAGGAAATTTAGCACAAAAAGAGCCAAACCTCCAAAATTTCCGCAGTAAGATGGATTTTGACGTAATTGGGCTCGTTGGATTCCTTGTAAAATTTAGAAAAAATGTTACATATTTTTGTCATATAAAAATCAGAAACTGCATTACTGCACCTAAAAATGCTTTTTGGGGTGCAATTTTTCCAACCAATTAAAGAAAAATCATAATTCGAGAATACATTGTCGAAACGGGCTGAATTTGATTACTTGGGGGGTTTTGGGGTCGCTGATCACGAATCTTTTCGGGGGTCGAAATTGACCCCGATGAACCTGGGGACCAGGAACCTTGGTCATCCGGGCCCATCCCCGACGTTTTCCCCTCGAATTCGGTCTGAAACTAAACGAAAATGGTCACTCGGGGATTTTTGGGGTCGCTGATCATGAATGACATCAGTGTGGTGCCTTGTCACATTCCTTACTTATCTCCAAAGTTTAGCCATTAATTTTGTACAGTCACGAACTAGAATTAATTTTCAACGACATTCGAAGGATTTTTTTGGAAAAACAAGATTTGTTTAGAAAAAATCTTGTTTTTCAAGCACTATTCGACGCAATTGGTTTGAAATCTGTATATAAAAAAACCGCCGAGATAAAGCCCTTAGTTACCCCATTTTTTTTCGGTTTTTTGTTAATAACTTTTTTATTTTGCAATTAAAAGTCCGAAATTTGCAGAATCGCGAGATATTGCGATTACCTTTACGATCTTTTACGACCTTTACGATATTGCGATTACGATCTTTTTTTACCGCATCTCGATATATTACGTTTTGCGGAGAGTTATACGCGCTCGCGTTTTCAACTTTATAATTTTAGCAATAGGCTGCCATTTTGAAATTGGGCGTATGGATTGCGAGCACCCCAACAGCTATTCTTTTCCTGTAGTCTCATCCGTTTGAAGTGAAATCTGTTTGTGTTATTTAATATTGAAGATTTTGCACTTTTTTTCAACGGTAATTTTGCAATAAAAAAAATGCGTACCAGCGAAAAGCCTAACCCGATGGCAAACGGAACAAAATCGACAAGTATACCTCAAGTCGATGAGACGCATATTTTCGGATACAAGCAAAAAATGAAAAAAATGCGTTTTTTTTTTCTTAAATTGTTGAATAACATAACACCCTCGACCTCTGCGAATACACAAATTTAGGGTTTTGTTCTGTGTATATTTTACTTACTTTTAGATCGATAATATTCGACACAGGCCCGATTCTGGAAACAGACATACTTTTAAGCTAATTCTCCCGGAGTATATTCACACTGAAATTGCTTTGTGAAATTGGCACTGTTGCTAACGATCGACCAAATAATACAACTACTTTTGTCTTAAATTTGACATTTTGCCAGTACGAAGAAAAGTAGCTGTAGTTCTCTGCCCAGCTACAGCTACAGCTACTAGCTATAGCTCTTCGCCGCAAGCTACACTTTTCACAACTTCTTAGCTGTAAGCTGTTATTTCAAACTACAGCTACTTTGGAGCTTCCACATAAGTAATCGCGGCGAACAACATCCAAGCTACTTAGTGTAGCTGTAGTTGCAACTACACATCCCAACTACATTAGCTGTAGTTTTTGTAGCTGTAGTTGAAGCTACATTTTGCCCAACACTGCTGTGCAGTGTGTATATCAGAATCGTAGATTTTACTAACATCTCTAATAGAGTTCCTCTATTGTCAACTCTCATTTTTTAAATCGAAAATGATTTTTAAGAATAGCAAAGGTTTCCAAATCGCTTAGAAACGATATACATTTTCTTTCACAGATTTGAGAATAAAATAATTTTATATGCGTCGAAGAATGCAAAGCGAAGCAAAATGCTGAAGAATCTTCGGAAAAATTAGAATTTTCCCTGATGAACTGTGCTTTATGTGTGATATATAGTTTCCGAAATATTTCTCTCAATTGTAGCAAAGATCCGGTATCAGAATTGTACTATCTGTCTTCAGTTATTATCAACGTGATGACGAATCACTATAAAGTGCCTACAACTCACTAGGAAGGTTCTTTCTATTTTTCTGAAGGGTGATAGAGCAATTCTGATATCGGATCTCGTATTCAGTGTTGAGAAATACTTCTACTGACAGACCATATATAGCATGTACATTTCAGACACTTTTTTTGCGTGGAGGTGTAATTATTATGAATGACGTGACACTTGAAAATATAAAAACACTTCAAACATTTTCGCAATTGTTATTGTTATTGTAAATTGTGTAGTAAAATATTATTTCTAACTAAAAACACACATTTTTATATAATCAAGTCAAATGTGGGTGATGATGAGTGATCTTGGTTTTACTGATTTTTTTTTTTTGTAAATTCCTCTTTAAGATGTAAATAGTTGTGCAAATGTACTTTCAATGGCACCACACTTTTTACCATATCTTTAGAAATAATTTGGTCGCCAGTTTTTTGTTTTGATAACGTCACAGTTTAATCATTCCCATGCGCAGTGAGTGTAAGAAGGGAACTATTACGGGAATAATTCCTTTCTTTTGCCCAAAATTTGCCGCCATCTGCGGTAGCAGACGTAAAACAAGCCAAATGTGTTCCTTTTTTCGTTCGAGATGCACGTTCATATAAAATAAATTCAATTGCTATATTATGTTAATTTCGCCTAAAAGTGGAATTATCCCCTTTTTCAAATTAACGATTCATTTAAGATCATCTAATTTCAGCTCAAAGAGCACGGATTAGTTCTAATATAGTCAACCTTCTTCTATTTCAAGAGTCACTGTTGTGAGCTGTTCTATTAAAATACTTGGTAGAAAAGTTTAATCCTCTATTAGAGGTTTGCTTACTTGTACTTGCGGAGGAGTTCCCACCATATACACAATAGCGTTGGCAACATCTTCCGGTTGAAGGCTGAGAACCATATCAAGCAGCTTTTTGGCACCCTCATTTTACATATACCCATTGACGATGAAGATCTCTGTGTCCACGTGACCCGGGCTCACGCTCTAGAATGAAATCTGTCAAGTATCAGTAAAATGTAATATACTGGGGGTGTCTCAGAAGTAATGTCGGTTTCATAACTAAAAATTTACTACGCCGCATTTTACCTATGCATGTCGTAACCTGTTAAGATAATTCTCTAGTTCTATGAAAAGTGAAATTGTTTTACTTTATTTTAATCACCCTTCCTTTGTTTATTGACGGGGTAGGACATTTTGGATAATAAAAAGTATGGAATGCGATAAATACGAAATTCGTGTACTGGTAATGCCTTTATTGGAAACAAAAGTTTAAAGCAGCTCCTGCAACAAAAAAAAAATGTGAAATTGAAGGGGAGACATGGTTAATGAGCAGAACGGCACAGCGTTGGTTTAATCGTTTTAACAGTGGAGATTTGACGCTTGAAGATCGATCGCACTCTGGTCGCCCATCTGTGTGGGATATTGAGGCTACAAAGGAAGCAATAGAAAACCAACCGTGTACCAGCACTCGCCGATTATCGGATATCACTTGGACCTTCTAAAGCACTATACATTGCCACTTAAAATCATTAGGTAAGACCTATAAAAGTTGTCGAATCCCCATGAATTAAGACGGGATTCAGGCGAAACGTCGAGTTGAGGTGTGTAAACAGCTCCTTGCCCTGCCGAAAGATGATCGTTTTATTAAACGCATTGTTCAAGTAACAATGCGTTTGAAAATGCGCGATGAAAAGTGGATTTATCTGAACAACCCAAACATGGCAAATCAGTGGTTAGACAAAGGACAGTTACCTCAACCTATCGTGAAAAGAGGTCGATTAGATTCGAAAGTTTTGTTAAGTATCTGGTGGAATTATGAAGGTTTAGTGTATACATTGTAATATGTGTATATATTGTAAACAACTGACACGAATGTATGAGGTTTTATCGTAGAAATATCCAGGCTTAGTAAACCGAAAACGGGTGCTTTTACAACAAGACAACGTTAGACCGCATACTGCGAAAGTTACGCGGGATAAGATCGAAGAACTTGGTGGTATTGAATTCCTACCACATCCAGTATTTAGTCCAGACCTTGCACCGTCTGATTATTATTTATTCAGATCCATGGCAAAATTCTTGCGTGGAAAAAAATTCGAGTCTAAAGGAGATGTAGAAAATGCAGTGCGGCAATTCTTCGCATCTAAGCCCAAAGAATGGTTTTACCAAGGCCTCAAAGAGCTGGCTGAACGTTGGACGCCGGATGGACTTTACTTTGAATATTAAGCGTTTCTTTTTGTATGACTATTTAATAAACAAAGTGAACATTGACAACGGACGTTTAATAATTTTAAAAGGTATATTTAGGATATATAATTAGGACACCCTAATATTTTAACAGGTATATTTGCGCCCATTTCAAAAATATTTTAACCAATACCACCACCGGGGTTGGTGGTGTTCACGTAACCCTCCGCGCTGAGGTGGTTAATGTACATATGTACATTCTAAGCGTTCTTGAGTACATTAATATAGTCAGGTATACCCACTTGATAATTTTATAGATATAGATTACAAAAATCATAAATAAATTAATAGGCGTCATAAGTAGTAGGTATTTAGCAATATTTTTTAGATTAGATTAGATACTGATTTGTTTTAGTTAGATTTAGATTTTTTAACGGCCCAATCGCCCATTTTTCAGGGTGTACAGCGACCTAAATGCAACCCCCACCTTTCGTTATTTGTATTTATAACTTATAAACCCCTCCCCCATTTGTTTTTGTTTTGTTTAATACACCAAAAGAATATTCAGATGATGTATATTTTAAACATATACCTGTATTAGACTATTCATTTCAACGATCATTGTATAGAAAAAAATATTAATTCTAATTAAGACGAAAAATCGTAAATAACTCATACACACAGTAATAGGCTTTTTTTAAAATGTTTTGGGTGCAGGTCATTTGAAAGAAAAAAAGAAAGCGGTACAGTAAAAAAACACGGACATATCCTTGAATGTCAGATACTTTCATGTTGTCACCTTCAATAACATCTTAAATAGGAGAGGAGCCGGTGACACTGAAAGCCCCATCATAGCGGAATCGAAAATTATACAAACAAAATAAGCTTGTTATGCGTAGATTTAAAAAAGCCGAAAAAATGATTAAAAAAATTAATTATTATAAAAATGCAATAATGTTCTCCTGTCATCGCGGATATTGATTGTTTGTAGTGTATTAGATAGAAAAAACTTCGTACTCTCAGAAAAAAATTAGGCAAACTACTTTTTTTTGGCCGGAAGGGTCTGGCATAACTATTGAAGTGTGAGAAAGTGGATAAAATGTCTCCATCATCACGTGCAAACTTTTTTTTATTGTGTTCGTTTTCGATGTGATCTTTAAAAATACTTTGGTATGCGGGCCCAAAAACTGCCGGAAGTATCCAGCATACCAGCATACCAGCATGGAAACATTTACAAAACTGTTTCAAATCTTCGGCGTAGAAACAAAAAACTTAACGTTTTCCACGAAACACCGAAACGAAAGGTGTTTCATGGAAAGGTCCAGTTTTTGTATTACTTTTTGTACCTAATAGATGTGAATCGAGACCATGCAATAAAGCTGGTATGTGGATACTTCCGACCGTTTTTGGGCCTGTGTACTAAGATATTTTTAAAGATCACATCGAAACGAACAACATAACAAAAAAAATTTGCACGTGATGATGGAGAAATTGTATCCCCTTTCACACACTTCAAATAGGTATGCCAGACCCTACCGGCCAAAAAAAAAAAGTGGTTTGCGTAATTTCTTTCTGAAAGAATACGAAATTTTCTATCTGGGCTACTAAAACATTACCACTATTCTTACACTGGAACATAGAGCGTTTTGACGTTAACGCTCTATGTTTTTATTTTATTGTTATTCGTTTTAAACACAAAAATACTAAAAACGAACAGAGTGCAACAAGAAAAAGAAGTGGCTCCAAAGCTTCTGAATTTAAAATGATTCAAAAGATTTTACATATTAAGGAAAGTTCTCCTTACCGATACTTTGATCTTGCTCCCGATCTCCACCAGATCCTTCCTCAAGGTCTCTGTGAAGGCGGTGACGGCATGCTTGGAGGCAGGATACATGTTCTGAAGGGGCAGCGATGGTACCGTGTGCCCCACGATGCTGTTTACATTCACTATATGCCCATCTATTTTGTTTTCCTGCATGACTCTCACCGCTTCCCTAGTGGCGATGGCCAGCCCCAACACATTGGTGTCGAGAATGGTTTTCCAATCGTCAATGTTGCCTGGAAAAAAACGCAAAGATGACCTTTATTTATCAAAAACTTTCGTTTGCTCCAAATTCTACAAATAGCTCACATACCATTAGAGGAAAGGCAGACCATACGGTTCTAGCTCACTATGGCCGCCGTAAATATGATGAAAATAGAATCTAAATCGAAATTATAGTGACCTTTTGTATAGGACGAGAAGTCCAATACATTGACCAGATTAGATCTTTATTTTTTGCCCTCTTTAATAAAATGTTGAAATACGGAACTGATTTTTTTTATTTGATGCTGTCAAATATTAACTTTTTGTGTCTGTGTCCACTTCTGCCTTCCCTGATGGTCTTTATGATAAGTTCTTGCCATAAAAATAAAGTTCAAGGTACCTCTTTGGGGCTTGACATCTTGGTAGGAGATCACCGTACGAGAAAAAATTATATGAAAAATCAGTTTATTTCTACCTCCCCTGTATGCCTCTCATATATTGCAGCATACTTACCGGACACCCTGTTAGTAGCACCGGACATCCTGTATAGTCTTAAATTTTATGTATTTCATTTTTTTGTCATCAACATTTTCATTTTTTGTCAACAAGTTAGTTCTCTTCTGGCCCATAGTCGAACGCATAAAATTTTGTATAAACTTCAGTTTGAAGAATGATCTTTTGTCTTCTGCATTTGACCCCAGTATCGAAATGCATGACACTTTCGAATTTACATAAAGTAACAAAAGAATTGTTATCTTTGGGCTTGGGGTTTACGCTAGGAGTGTTTAGCCTATCGCCATTTCTCTCGATTGGTTGCAAGTGCCGGCACTGCCGGCAGGCGTCAAACATGTAAGTGTGCAATTACAGGGTGATTCACAAGTAGTGGTAAATAACGTAACAGCCCATTCTTGCGGTTAAAATAATGTGATCTAACTGAACTTACCTTTGCCCAATTATTGATGATAAATAACCAAGCTACAGGGTGTTGAAGTCTTAATTCAGTAACATAATTTATATTATGTTACTTTATATTATTCTGCCTGATGAAATGTACATTTCTTGTAAGTACTTCAAAACGATAGGACTTATAATAAAAGCGCTAGAGGGCACCAAATTTGAATTTTTTGTTTTTTCAAACTTCAATTTTGAAGTTGATTCCAATGACAACTTTGACATCTTCTAATGGATTTATTATAGGTCCTATTGATTTCGTGTAATAATAAAAAATGCACAAGTCATCGAACTAGAATAATAATAAATCAATTTTCGGGGGCAGCGAGATGTTTGCATGAATACAGAATGGAATACAACATGAATGCAGAAAGAAGATCCTTTCAAACGCGATCATCTCGAAAATATATTTGCTATTGCACTATACATATACCATTATTTATGATTCACCCTGTATATGCAACCACTCACAAAATAAGCAGGTCCTATCAATTTTGCTAATACGCGCCAATCAATTTGTTAGAATATTAAAACATTATTTTATAGCGCGTCAAACAAAGAGAGAACAGTTAATTCAGTCTGTGTATTAGTGTGTATGCATTTTGAGGTGATTACTAGGGTCCGGAAAGTTTGCCATAATGCAGAGTAAACCGCATTCAACTATCCAGAGCTCCCGCATGGGACCACCGTACCACGGCGCACACAATCCCAGCGCGTTAGCAGGCACTATCAGTGGCGTACGTATGCACGGGCAAGAAACACACAGCGTATATAATTTACAAGGCGGTTTAAAAAATACGGTCCATACTTTATTTATCATAGAGTTGTATAGTGCCGACCCTGCCTTATGGCACATATTTCCGGACCCTAGTGATTACCATTAGAGGAAAAGGTTGATGCAGAACTTTTAAATGCGTGTGTCTCCAATTTCATTCCCATTCATCATTCCATGAATAAACATGTTTTTCAATCGGTTTTTTAGCAGCACAAAAACAGGTGGTGATACACCTAATTTCCGATACGATAATTTTGTCGATTACATCTAATTTACCTTAATCCAAAAATGCTTCCTAAGGTAGAGAGAGCTCATTGAGATGGCACCTTTAAGTCATTTTTTTTAAATATCTCAAAAATTCCATTATCTAAAAAGTTCAAATTTTAGCACAATAACTAAGCTCCGAATGACAAATCGATCTCCGTAAATAACATTTCTCTATCACGATAATAAGCATCCCACTTGGGGAGCCAACAGACATTTAGAATTACATCATTTTATCTTCGATTTTTTGATATTTCAAATTTCAAAACTTTAAAGTATCTTATTTGTGTTTCTTGCATACAATGTCGATTATAAAATTATGTAAAGTTGGCTTTGACAAATCAACAAAATATTATTTGAATTGTGCAGACTAATCATACTGTATATAATACTCTATTTAATATTTTTAATGTTTGCCTTTACCTTATTTTGCTTATTTTACCACTTCATTGAAAAATATAGCTTTAATATTAAATAATTTGCAACACAAGAACGATATGAGTTGTACGGGTGCAAAACCCGCCAAGTGAGTCTAAGTTGATTTTGAGATTGAAGCTGACTGCTGGATTTTCAGTTTACAGGAACTTTATTTTTTCAGATAAAAAAAACAGGATAATTCAAAACTAAAAATACATTCTAACATAAGTGGAACAAACACACAAAAGAATGCAACATAATGCAGTAGATTTTTTTAATTATTTCTGTTTTCGTTTCTTTATACCCTTAAATCAATGTATTGGTTAATAAATAGTTTGGTCTAGAAGAATGAGTTATCAACTAATAGTGATTTCTGTAATAGTGATGACTCATTTAATTTTTTTTGTTAGATTTGTATCTGTACGACTCATATGTTTGTATTGAATGGAAGTAATAAAAATAATTTCACTTTTCTTTATAATAACACAAGATATTTACTTCGATCGACAGGAACTAGTACACATGTATAATTATAATTTCAAAAATAAAGCAAGTATCGTTATATTTAAATAAAAAAATACATTTTTTATGAAATCGTTGTAATTTTATTCCATGTATTTGAGTTTAACCGAAGAATAAAAGCAGTAGAAACCATTTGAACCATTTATGAACATACAAGTGGATACAGCAATTGTTTTAGGCAGTAGAATACAAAAACAGCCATTTTGATCACAAATACAACCCATATTTGATAAAGACGTTTACACATCTTATTTCTCGAAAATTCACGACTTGATCAATCATTTTAATAATTGATTGTTTAA
This sequence comes from Aromia moschata, assembly GCA_029963805.1. NCBI lineage: Eukaryota > Metazoa > Arthropoda > Insecta > Coleoptera > Cerambycidae > Aromia > Aromia moschata. The sequence continues at coordinate 122,564 of JAPWTK010000412.1, read as the reverse complement.
TATCCGGTATATATTGTCAAATACCACTCGTATTTGACAATGAGTAAAATAATCATTGAGTAAGAAAACCATCTAAATCAGCGTGTTACTATTTAACTTACTAAAATAGTCAATGCCGTTGACATGCCAACAACATCGACTATTTTTGTCTAATATTGTCAGTGATGACAAACAATGTCTTGATGGTAGCTATGTAAGTATTGATTTTTGCCTTTATATACGGTGTCTAACCACCGCGGAGAGTCTTACTTCAAAACTTATTAAAAAAATATTGAAATCTCAAAAATGTTGTACCTATATTATTATTCTGAAAATCTGGCGACAAAGTCCGTTCTATTTAAATAAAATATTTTAAGAGATCTCATGTTCTACTGTATGACCTTAGACTTCCGCTTATACCGGAAGTAAACGTTAATTTGCTTATTTTAAATTTAAACACCCTGTATATTATTGCATTTTTGGATTTTGCAGGGGCATTCTAAAGGAAAATAATGTACAATATGCTATATCTATACCCAACATTTTTTGAAATAATAACAGTTTTTGATCACAAATAACAGTTGAAGAAACCTTAAGAAAATTGCGGATATTTCATAAAAATGTTTGTTTTGGTAAACGTATTTCGGCAAATCCATAGAATATACTTTAATTTAACTCGCACTCCCTTACCTAATTTTTTGATCTACTGGGTGCTCGAAAAAAATGAAATCCATATTCAAAAAAATATATTAAAATAAAGTTTTCATTTCATTTTCAAATTAGGTTTTTCCTTTACTTCAAATAAAGTTAAACTTTGAATTTCTGAACAACCCAGAAATCAATCAAATGGTTCAGAAATCATACCACAATGTGACATTTATAAAGCATTTGATTGTTTTCTAGTTTCATTCCATCCAATTAAAATTAACAAAACCGTATTGGAAGCAATGGAAAAACTTGATCTCAATATATAAAAAAAAACATTTGAACTTAAAAATAGACAATCTACAAGAAAGTTACCATTATTTAGAATAGAGGATTTACCCTTTAGTTAGTAAAATAGAGGATTTGCATAAAAACTATTTTTGTACATCTTTAAATCATCATGAATTCAAATTTCATTTTTTGTGAGCGCCCAGTATAACAAGTCAGGCATTGATAGGCTTTAGGATTTGCTGAAGCACGCCGCAAAATGAATTATCATTTATTAAATATCCGAAATTTTCCAACTGTCATACATATGTGCGATACAAAACTATAAATATTTCAAAAACTTATTGGATATAGGCAGCAATATAGGTTAGAAAAGTATACAGAAATACCTTTGGAAATTGGCTTGGAATAAAAAATATAGTAATTTGCATGATGCTCCATTTATGTATTACATCTACTGCCGGTATAAACGAAAATCCCATTGTCATAAAATATTTTAGTTAAGTATAACGTATCGACTTCACTTCGTCGTCAAATTTTCACAATTTTAATATCTACAGTTTCTCTCAAAAATTATGGATATATAGTTTCTCTTCATAGTTATATGGAGATATATGAGATGGAGATATAAGAGAAGGGACATAGTATATATCCATAGTTTCTCTCAGAAACCATGGATATATACTATGCCCTTCTCAACTATGGATATACATATCAATGTAAGTACATCAATATAAATACATCGTAGTAGGTCACCATATATGGAAGAAAAATGTTAATGACTTGTTAAAATAAGTCTTTGTATAAGTCTAAGTCTTCATTTCAATGTATTGTTACACGCTTTATTTTTCTAGAAACTTGGCTATCTAAAGTAAAAAACTTCAATCATATCAAATCGGGCGTTCTTTAAAGCAGATACTTCATCTGCTATTAAAGAACGCCCGTTTGAACAAAATGTCACAAAATAAATACATATAATTTCAAATAACTAAGTATTATAACATTCTCTAAAAAGCCTTATAAATCAGACAGTTTCGTGCCTTTCACTTGCTTCTTGTGGCCCTCAAAAATCCAGACGCAAGATACAAATCACTGTCAGTTATTTTTGTGTATAAACCATAGTTACCGTTTATGATGGTGGTACTCTTGCCCAGACCAGCGTTGTTGATCAATATGTTGACAGGGCCCACATTCTTCGTCGTCCATTCGATAGCTTCGATGATGTCGTTCTGCTTGGTCATGTCGCACCTGACGGCATGGAGTTTCCCAGGTTTTCCCTCGAGTTTTCTCGCTAATTCTTCGATTCTCTCCACGCGTCTGGCTAAACCGACAACCTGCGCAAGGAATACCTAACTAATTTCATGAACTACCAAAGAAAGCACAATGATCTTTAAGATTGTAGTACCAGTATATTATACTGGACATCATAACTTGTGAACTAAATAAATTATTGTCTGTCCATCACGTTCTAGACAGCAGCTAAGTATTATCTCAAATTATTTAGATTTATACTTTTTGTAGTAAAAAAAAGTTATATCTCGGACTTACTACAAGAAGTGTCAGGGTACATTTAAAATTACCTTAACTTTCGCCAGTTTATAAGTTAAGATTTCGGGACCTCTAGAGGTATAAATGTGAACGTTTTTTAAATAATACTTAAACTTTTTGTACTTACAAATTTTCTAAAATCCAGCATCCACGGGGTGGAGTGATTATCGGCGAAAAAAAAGTATTGCAAAAAATATACCTTAGAAAATTGTCTGTTCCTTTGTCGTTCGCAATAACTTGACAGCGGTTTAAGATTTAAAACACTAACCTATGTAGCATAGGTGTGGAGGTGATTATATTTTCAGTTTAAGGGTTTCAGGTGTAAGTGGATCGGGGGTAATATACAAATGGCAGGTCACAAGCTGACTTGAGCAGAAGGAAACATCGTCAAAATTGATAGTTATCTCAAGATTTCACCAGAGAAATATCATAAACACAATAGACTCAATATTTTAAGATTACATCGAAAATCAAATTGTTAAGTTCATGCATAAGAGATGTTAGAACATCTATAACTTGAAGATTGTTGAAAAAGGTGTTGAAGAAAACTAAGAGATGTACTGCCGGATACTCTACTTTTAACCTCAGTAATGTATAATGTTTTTATTTTTGTACGTTAAAATATTTAATAACATTTTATGCTTACAATTAGTATATATTAATTATTTGTTGTGTTTTGACGTAATCACTCATAAAACCATCAAATCAAATTGACTTTGTTCTGGACACACTTCTAAAACATAAAATGATGCTCTACATATGAGCGATAATATATACCAGACATCCCACCACAGTGAGCTTATATCGATATTGCAAAAATTGATATCACACATTTCAACTATACTCGCAATACACTATATCTAAGTATGTCCAATAAAATTTTCGCTGTATTTACAATTTTCATTACTAACCTCCTTAATGCTTGAATTATTATCGAACGTTTGTTCGAGGGTATTGTTTGTTATTAAAACCACCCCATGTCGAAGACGATGAAATATTTTTGGGAAATTCGGGGACAAGGATAAATTTACGGCAAACAATTACCAAGCACATGGGAGATTCGGTAAGAAGATTTCACATCTAAAAAATATAATTAAGATACATTGACATCTTGTTGACGTTGTTATTAGAGATTATGTTTTTATTATTTAAGACTATAAAATGGCCTCCTCGGTCACCTGACCTCTCTGTTTTAAATTTCTTTTAAAGGTTTCTAAAAAAAAATTACAAAGACTGGACATCGTTCCATGAAGGATCTTCGAGAGGCTACACATTTGGCATTTCAGTATTGACAGCACCGTCCACTAATAATTTTAAACGCCTTACGAAGGAAGAAAAGTTTGCGAGTATCCAATTATAGAATTAGCCATCATTTCAACAGTATTTATGATTAAATAAAATTAAGTAAGAATTAATCATTTTATTCTATTACATGGATATATGATTTATAGTAACTGACTGTTAATAGATATAATTAATAGTAATAATTATATAGTACCTAATAATTGTTAATATATTTTACTTTGATAAATTGGTTAAACTAAAATCCGACGTCCTGTATATTACTGTCACATTAGATTATTTTTAATTTATTATAAACTAAAGCCTAGGGCGAATTTAAAGACAAGTTTTGTCAAATATTCAAATTGTGAGCTTATTGTTAAGAATACTTACCAAAGTGATATACTTTTGAAATGCTTAGAAAATACTTAACCAAATAAAAATATTCAGGATGTTCTTTTAAAAAAATAGTATGTTTGCTTTATTATGAGAAAACGGACGATGAGAACCAAGTGACTGCGTGTGACAACTGACTACCCTTCTGGATTCTACATAAAAAATATACGGAAGTCGTTTTTACATTTCCAATAAGATTTAATAAGAGTGAGTTAAAGAGGATGTTCGAAAGGTGTAAATTTTCAATTTCATACAGTATCTCAAAAACTAAAAAAGGTTATGAAAATTACATTTACTGCATCTTACGTTTCACAAAAAAAAAAGAACGGAATGTGCAAACTGCAACTCTCTATCTTTAAAGACAACTGAGTTATCCCGCAAAAGTGTCGAAAATTGAACACTCCGTACACAAAAAGGCTTAACAGATACACATATTTTTCTTCTATCAAATTTAAAATCGACATTCCAAAACATTTCGGGTTCATTTACACTAAACCTAAATTATTTATAATACAAAATTTAGAAAAAAATATCCAGTAATTTCACTCTACTAGACGTGGATGTAGAAGTCAACTACAGAAACGTATAATAGACGTATATAATTACATTCAGTGGTGGCCAATAAAATAAGAGTGCCAAACAGAGTTAACCAAAATTCAATCAATTTCGTGAGTTCTTGAGTTATTATGTATTTATATCTTTGAATAAAAGAGACTTAAGTTTAAACTAAAGGCGTTTTTTCCTTTAGAGAGTAGTATTATAAACTAAAAACATATATTTAATTTTTTAAATGTGCTGCACATTAAATGCTATGAAATAACTTGAATAAAATCACTTCACTCTTATTTTTTTGATCACTACTGTATGTGTAACTTATAACGAGTTATAATAGGAACATCAGACACGACAATTGCTTCTATTTTTATCCTATAGACAGAACTTGTGCAGATGAAATAATAGCATAAATTGTTATCTCCTTTCTATTCAAATGTAGGACACATAATCGCATGTCCATTTAAAAAGAAAAATTGTTTTAAGCTCTTGAATCAGTAACTAATATTTCGTAACAAGTTTTGAAGCAGTACAGCAGTACAGGTGGATTCATAAGAATTTCCAGCCCCTTATGTCCGTTATTTTTAGAGTTACAAAAAAGTTTTGTCAGAGGTAACTTATTTTTTCTGAAATTTTAGAACATGCGTCAGAAAAACAATAGAAAAAAATGCGGCACATATTTAAATAATAGTATATTTTTAAATAGAACACCCTTTATTTTTTTATTAAATTTTGACTTTTCTTCTGATTAAAACAGCATAACACTTGTCCTACTTTCTTAAGAGGTTTCTCAAATATTTTCCAAAAATGGCTGCTTCCGGGCAGATCTTGGAAACGGCTTATAAAATGTTTGCGAAATATTTTTTTTTTTCATAATTACCGAGTAAATACAATTGTTTTATACTTCATTAGTTTTTTGAAATTGTAGTTTGTATTTCTATTTTTATTTCATCCCAACACTTCGTCTGTGAGATTTCACAATAGTTGTATTTTTAAGCAAAATAAAGTATAAAAAAAATTGTATTTATTATGAAAGTGATTATGAAAGAAACTATTTCGCAAATATTTTGCAAGCCGTTTCCAAGATCTGCCCGTTAGCAGCCATTTTTGAAAAAAAAAATCGCAAGTTTCCCCTATTTTTTTGCCATTATGGCCTTCTCCTTGGGTCTAGTAACCACCCCCTAAATATGGTGCAGGTCTCATGCCTCCTTATGGAAATACGAACATGTAAAATTCCACAGGCCGCCACTGGTAACGGTTGCATGAATTTGTGTACAACTGCAATACTGTCCTGTTAGAAATATTTTACAAATATGCACTACATCGTTTTGTGCAACTTTTACTTGAAATATTTTTTCTTAAATTTACAAATACAGTTATATTTGGTACATTTGTCCTTTCCGCTATTGCAAATACAAATACAGTTGTATTTGCTGCATTTGTCCTTTCCGCTATTGCAGCTACAGAAGTAACCTTATGCTCCACAACATCTAGCAAAACGTCTTCCTTTCCTACAACTTTCCATGCACAATGCGTTTTTTTTTTAAATTATTGCTCACTGAACCGATTTCCTTGAACTTAGACAAAATTTTGCCGACCGTCGCTGGAGAAATAAATTTTTCAGGATATCATTCAAAATTTCGGCAATAGCTCTATATTGTAGGTATGATCTTCCCCGGGGATTTAAATTAGTTCAACTTTTCTGCGTTGTAAGCATGTTTAAAAAATAGCGAAAAATAATTAATATTTTGCTAATGCATTGTCATTTTGTTTTTACAAACTATCGTATTAAGGTTTTCTATAGCATCGTCATTCCATGGCTATTACTGATTTTTTTGCATATTAAATTCTTTTTAAAGTGATTTATTTATGGTTTGTTATTTTTAAGTAGTTTTTTATGTTGGAAAATAATCCAGACAGTAGATTTTTTTATTAAGAAAATCAATAAACTTCAAAACCAACGATACCTACGAATATTATTAGCACAGTATGCATTGCAATGTCAGTCTTTATACTGCTTCGAAGCGTTTTAAATGGTTTCAGATCAGTTAGTTACGGGAGTGAATCAAAAACTTCGAAAATATAAAAATGTTTGGATATCACAATGTTTCGCTCAAAATCGGCATATAGGCGGAAAATATCATTAGGAACATAATTTCTGAGTGACATTTTTCGAAATATTAACAATTTAGGGCATTATTTAAAGATTTTTTAGAAAATCACAAATTTGACAGTTACCAGATATTAGCTCTCAAATTTGAATTGGTGCATTTTAAGTTATTTTGGAAACAGGAGTGATTGTCACCAAAAGTTTTTATCAAACTAATATTAAGAAAAATTCCCATATGATTCCAACTTTATGGAGGACACTGTATATTGTTATTATTTTTGTAAAATGAAATCCCTATGTCCTTAACTACCTTTTCTCTGTGTTACTCTGTGTTAGTTACATATGTCTCAATCTTGACCTTTTTTTCTTCATGGCCTACGCTTCATTCACATTTCTGATCGATTGCAAATTTGGGATAATCCTATTAATAACGCAAAAGGAACTATTTTTACGTCAAGATTAAAAATCAAATATCACCCCGTATTCTAGAAGTGATTTGGAAACTTTCTTTACTCTTAAAACATGTCAATTTAAAGAATGAGAGTTGACAGCTCTTAACGTTACACGAACAGCTAATTAATTAACACAAATTAATTTTACCTCCACATCTACATAGTGAAGTGGAAAAAGTGGTATTTATGATTTTTTTTTAATTTTTGTTGGCTAAATAAGCTTGAAATGTTCTGGAACGTCGGGATTTTAGGTTTAAGCGAAAAATAATTTTGTGTCTGTCTGTCTGTCTGCGTATCTGACTGTCTGTCTGTCCGTCTATCTATCTGTATCCTATGTTTACACGAATACACAATCAATTTGCAATTTGGAACACTTATGGACCAATATTATGACCAACTATTTGGTCCAATATTTGGACCAACTTACATATTATGTAGGTACCTTTGTCAATAGGTAATTTGCAAATGATTCAAGACATCCACTTGAAATTTCAAAAACATACATATATAACATAACAAATTCTGCAAATATAAAGGTTTTTAGCTTATTAGCGATACTGCAAATACAAAGGTTTTTAGATCTCGAGATTTTGAAAAAGTCGCAAGAATAAGATGATTGTATTTATTTGATGGCTAAGAAAAAAAATATTTCGCAAATATTTTTCAAGCTCTACAAACCGCAAGCTTTTCTTCTGAGACAAGTCATTTTCTGAAAAAATTTTTGCAAATTTAATTTTAAGTTTTTTTGCTATCATGACTTAATTTGGAGTAGATCTAATAATCACTCCCTAAAATATGATATGGGTCCCATGTTACTTAATGTTTTTAAAAAAATTTAAACTTAGATTTATGCCGTATACGATGAATAAAGTTCTGTATAGTATCTTCTTTCATAAAGAAAACAGTACAAAATGAATTATACCTGCTAATCTTTTTTTATCCTATCTATCACAAAATTTTATCTTTGATACCTATTAAAAACAAACCTATCACTAAACAACTAAAACAAACTTATCACTAAAGTTTTATCACAAACTTTTTGTAGAAGAAAAAATATTCTTTCCGTAGTTTCTTGCATATGGATATGATTGAAACAAAGTTGTTTTAATAAGAATAAATACAGGCAAGTATTAAAAAGTAAAAAAGACATTAAATTTTGGCATACCGTTTTATATGCATTTCTCTCATAATTTTATAGCTAATCATGAAGATACATAGATTTAGATTTAGATTTTGAGTGTCTATTTTTTAAGTGGAAAATTTTAAATCTTAATTTGTTCGATACCAAAATACAAGTATTTCTCTTATATGTATATAATCTGCAATTTTTATTATTTCCAGGTGTCTATTTAGACTTAATTATCCTATAATGATTACTCTTGTTGGTCATAAACGCGCGAACGAACAAGTAAATTAGTCATTTGAAAAAAATGTAAGTACCTATATGGAAAAAAAAACCAAAAAAAAAACGTGATATAATTCTCGAACCTCGCGAACTCTTACTGATTTTCTGTACCTGAAGGCCCTCCTCTACAAATTTTTGTGCAACAGCAGCCCCAATGCCCGAGCTGGCTCCAGTCACGACGGCCACTTTGTCTCTCCAGCGATCCATCTTCTCCAAAAGCGATCACTAAACTAACTGTGGCTTGCCGGTAAGTTCAATGAATCTCCTTAACCATCTCCGCACAAATAGCACAAAACTCATCTTTGACGTCTTAAGGCGGTACCCACGGACTAGAAGGCCCTAGCGCTTACGAGTGGCTTTGAACTCACTGCATGGCAATGCAATCTCGGAAGTGATATAGAGAACAAGTCGTTTAGAATTTATTTTTAATAAAAATTTGAAAGATTGCCCGTAAATAGGGTGCCAATCGTCAACTGAGCCCTTCAAACACCCCATTCTTTTTTATTAAAGGAAAAACAAAATTCCAAAGCAAAAACTTATGCAAAAATCAGTAAATGTTTACAATAAATCAAATAAACATTTTTAATATCAATTTTAATAATTACATAGTGGACAGAATGCTGCAAAATGTACTACTCTTTTTTTTGTAACTAAAACAAAATGTAAGGGAATTATTAAAAAAGTTGTGAAAATGCATATGTATATGCATGGTCAAGCTAAATTCATTCATTTTGATTCTATCATGTATCTTCATTAGGAAATTTAAGCACATGCACTTAAGTTTACCTTTTCAGTTCGATTTGCATTGCGGGGCACAGCATAGGAAAATAATTTTTTTAGTTAGTTATACCGACAAATACAAAGCAAATGTCAAAAAAAAACTATCAAATAATAACACGTCACTACAAATAATGATAAAACATCTGTTAAAATACAGTAACATTTATATGTTTCATGCAACAAGTTATCCCAAACAGGTGGAAATAGCCCGGATCGGCGATCGATAAAGCTGTACACCCTGAGGAATGTACAACGCGGCTACGTCATAGACCGTTTTGAAAGAGCTCTAGGGCCTTACTTCCGTGGGTAACGCTTAAACTATTCAGCAGCGTCCAAGGTCATCTGACAGTGGCGGTACTACTGTAATAACCTAGACCTAGAACCTGTTTCACTAAATTACCTACAACTTTGTAAACAAGTTTTAATGAATCTGTCAAAATACAAGGTGTCAGAAAATTCTCATGTTTTTAACAGGAGAGTTAAATTAAAGTTAATTTAGCTCAATTTAAAAATGCTCCCTAATGGTTTGGTAGCTCTTTTAAGATGATGCCTTCCAGTAAATTTGTTTTTAATATCTCAAAAAGGCGTCATCAAAAAAGTTAAACTTGGAAAAATGTCCGAGTTTCTAAGACAAATCCGCTACTGTAAATAAGATGTTTCCATTGACATCAGAAGAAAGTTCCACTTGGGGGGGAGGGGGCAATAGACATTTTGAATTATTAGTATAATTTTTTTATTTTCGAATTTTTGACATCTCTTATATATATGTAAAAAATCTGAAAGTTTACAGTATTTTGTAACAATAATGTGCTCTTGTTTGTCATCGCTACGATGCACAGTTTTCGATAAAAGTCATCAGTTTAAACTATTTGTGTTTCTTACACCTTTTCTAATAAAATGTATTTTTAGAATATCCTTCATAAATCGCGATTTCTAGAATATCCTTCATCATATGCGAATAATTTTATTGACGACATTTGGAATTTAATTTGTGCTTTAAACATGATGAAATACTATAGAGCCATTCAAAAAAGCGTCATCAACTCTGGCTATGAACGAAAGAGATGGAAATAGCGGTCATGTTAAGCTTTTCGGTTATGTCAAACTTTTGACAAGTGACTGTCACAATTTGTAAAATAAACAATGGTTGTCATATGATGTGACAGTCTTGACAAGTAAATAAGGTTATAAATTCGATTAAAGGTAGAAATACGTATTTTTTCCTCGGCCAACTTTGATGACGTTTTTTTTTTTGGATGTCTCTATATTTACTTTAACGGGGTGACTTGACTTTCAGTATCCTGTCAAATTTGACATTTTTTCCAAAAAAATAATCGCTCATAATGGGCCTATTTGTTGCGATTTCAAAAATTTTATGTCAAAATCTAAACACTTTACTAGAATGTTCTGTTTTTGCCATTTTTTAATATCTATGGAAACTATACACACTTCTAATTGAACATTGAACACTTCTAATCGAACTAACTTTGAACTTTGGTACATTATTCACACCACTGACTATTTTTCATATTGGATGTCTTTTTTAAGAAAAAATAAAATGACCCTTCTAATTTTTATTATGTTTGGTGTAAGTTGATATACCGTCAGAATTTAAGATATATATTGATTCGAAATATATCTTTTTCAACACTAAATGTTAGAATAACAATAAACTAAGATATCGTCAAGAATCAAACATAACAAAATTTATAAGCATTGTTTTTATTTTTGTTTCTCAAAAAAGACGTATGTCAATTGATATTTTGTAAATAGTTAATAGTATGACAAATTTACCGAAATAAAGTCTTTTTGTCGAAGTTCGAAGTGTTTAATTTTTTGGATTGTTGCTGAATACTAAAAATTAGAAAAAATGTTTCTAATACAGCATTCAGATTTGAAGCATGTTTTATTTATGTAAAATTTACTTATGAGTAAGTTGGCGACTCTAGCGTTATTATTAGTGTGTTCAAGGTGTTTACGTCGTCGGCGTCGGTATTACCTTAATAATGAAATGTAACACCTACAAACACCTAAACAAAACATTTTCTGATAAGTTGAAGCTGAAATGAATAAATTCATCTGTTACTTCGAAGATTTATTTTATGATGGCGCTACTGTAATGTGTAGAGTCTGTAACACGCAACAATATGGTTGAAAGCCGCTTTTTATTATGCCGAACATTTCCAACAATAAAAAACAATTCAATCCCGCAGAAGCTGCAGCTATTAAGGGAGAAGTCTACTGTGACGGCCAAAAATATAACCGGTTTTTAAATGTTTTTTCACAGGGATAACTAATGAAGGGATCAGGTTATTTTATTAAGTGTATTGAACTTGGTTTATATAATTTTTATTTAAAAATGCTTAAGATAACAAAGACATGGGCCTTGACTTAACGACTAATAAATAATAAAAGAATTCCCCCTCAATTGTGGCACTGATATTTCGGTGAAGACTTATCCGAAAATAAAAAATATATATATCAATATTTATACAAATGTAACTATCATTATGCGTAGTAGTTTTTTTATTATTTACAAGGAATGGCGACGGAATATTTTTTGAGGCCCTTTTTATGGGTAACAGTTTGTAAAAATAATCATCATTAAATTTTTTGAAATCGGCTACGTACAGACTAGTTATTGGATTTTAATTATTGAAGGATGTTTAAAAGTAGAGTTATTTATAAAACATCCTTATATTATCTAAGTTACTCCTCCATATTTTACCAAAATGTCAAAAATTTAAGTGTGTCTTAAATGCATTTAATTTTTTGATATTTCTCTTAAATATTGGAGGAGTTATTTAAACAATTCATAAAATTGAGTTACTAAAAATGTTTCTATAACAAAAATTGATAACTCGTAAGTAATGCGAAACGACAATAATCACTAACAAAACATCGTGGATAATTAGATATGAATCAACCATTCGACCAATGTTTTCCAACAGATAATAAAAAGTTGAAAAAGAAATAATGAAGAATTTTCGTATTTATCAAAACAGTAAAATTGTACACTTGACCTTTTGTTTATGGACAGCGTTATAATACTTTTTGTTAATACCGCAGTATAATAATGCTCTTTTTTATTGGAAATATATAGTAAATATGATGAAGTAATAGTAATGAAAAATAAAATAAATTATACATTTTCTTTGTCGAGTTTTATTAAATATATGCAGAGAAAATATTGTAAACTAATAACACAGGGACCGCAATTTTTTTTCATGTGCTGGAATACTACACTATTACTACTATGATTTTTGGGTCGCTGATTACGAATCCGGGCTTACTTTTGCTTGATCAGCTAACCTAACCTCAAGAACGCTCAAAAACTCAAAAATTCGAGTTCATAAATTGAATAGCACAAGGGACCTGAATTTTTAAACTTGATAGCCCCTACAACTGAACTCTTGCATCTTCAAATCCAAATTTTCAAACTCCCTACCATCTTAACCTAACCTCAAAAACCCCCAAAAACAAAAAAAAAAATAGTCTAACAACTCAACAGCACACTTCATGTGAATTTATAAACTTGATAGCCCTTTTAACTGAACTCTCGAACATCAAATCCTCAAACCCCAAAAACTAAACCCCCAAAAACTAAAGAAAAACGAGTATAAAAACTCAACTAAACCACTGGACCTAAATATTGTAAAACAATAGACTTTTCAATTATGTCTTTACCTGATGCAAAACGAAGCCTTCAAACACTAACCCATAGCCTCTTGTCCTTGAATTATGTTGATGATATGTATCTTCAGTCGTTTTTCTAGCGATAAATTGGTGAATAGGATATATTGCTTCGTCAGTAACTAGCGACGTTATTAAAAAGTACCTCTAAAATCCGAAATTCCACTGCCCTGAGAGCAGTAATATGCTGAAGTGGATTTAGCGTTACCCATCCTGGACCACGTGGAGGTACCACTTCTCCAGGACTTACCTGTTTAGAACAGGGGCACCTACGCCAGTAACTAAAAAATAAATATATGCATATTGATCGAGTACAAGTTAAAAGAATCTATAGTTATATCAATGAATGACCTTTGATCTTTGGCGGTACCTGCGCTAGGAAAAAACTAATACTAAGTATCTATCGTAGGTTTCCCTGTTCTAAATAGGTAAGTCCTGGAGAAGTGGTACCTCCACGTGGTCCAGGATGGGTAACGCTAAATCCACTTCAACATATTACTGTTTTCAGGTTGGTGGGATTTCAAATTTTAGAGGTACTTTTTCATAACGTCGCTAGTTACTGGCGAGCTTTGGCTATCCTATTCACCAATTTATCGCTAGTAACAACGACTGAAGATACATATCATCAACATCATTCAAGGACAAGAGGCTATGGGTTAGTGTTTGAAGGCTTCGATTTGCATCAGTTAAAGACAGAAATTGAAAAGTCTATTCTTGTACAATATTTAGGTCCAGTGTGCTGTTGGGGAGTTTTTATACTCGTTTTTCTTAGTTTTTGGGGGTTTAGTTTTAGGGGACTGAAGATTTGGAATTCGAGTTTTGATGTTCGAGAATTCAGTTAAAAGGGCTATCAAGTTTAAAAAATGCAGGTGATATGTGTTGTTGGAGTTTTAGATACGATTTTTTTTAGTTTTAGGGGGTTTTTTGGGGGTTAGGTTAAGAGGCCAGGTTAAGAGCTATGCAAGAATTCAGTCAAAGGGGTTATCAAGTTTAAAAATTCAGGTCCCGTGTGCTATTCAATTTATAGAACTCGATTTTTTGTTTTTGAGCGTTTTTTGAGGTTATGTTAGCTGATTAAGCAAAAGTAAGCCCGGTTTCGTAATCAACGACCCAAAAAACATATAGTAGGAATAGTGCAGTATTCACCACACGAAAAAAAAATTTGTGGTCCTAGTGTAATTGGGTACCTAATTTAAAATATGAACAAGTATTTACAAATAGTTTGTATTTTACTCATAGGTTGAACAACAGTCTATTTTAACAAAATTTAAGCAAGATGTTACAGTAGTGATAATGTGATATAGTAAGTACATAATCCTTGTGGAGATGGATTAATTAAGATCCTTTTTGGGGCCAAAACCGTTTGTCAGGATTGGGCGTATGATACACACATTCCAGTAAAAGGATTTTTCCTAAGGTATACTAAAATATTGGAGATGTACAAAGGCCGAAGTCACTATTGATATGGGACATAAGGGGTTGGAAAGTTACTAAGTATTTCTGTGCATACACTCCTCCCCTAAATGTAGAATTAGAGAAAGGTTTAGTTGTTATGTCTAATATTTGATTTTATCCAATTCCACAACACTGGCATTTTCGGCGTTTTCTTAAATGTGGGAAAATAAATAATATGTAACAAACAGAAAAAATGGTTTGATCAACATACTTTAGATATATTGCAAATTGCGAAGCAATTGTAAATTTGCGTAGATATAAAATGCATAATTGTTTAGATACTTAATTTAGTTTAGTAATGTATAGTAAATTATATAAATAGTATGCCCTTACTGGAGGTAGGTTTAATAAGCAATTGGTTTATAACATATGTAAGTAGCTAGTGAAGTATGCTAATAATCCCTTTTCTATCTCCTTCATTTCTTTCTCTTCTCATTTTATTTTCTCTGTCCTCTTTCCAATACACTAGTTTTTGTTTTCCCGCATTTAAATTTACTGCACTGCAATAAGTCAAATGCTAGATATCGTGGCGGTGCGTGATATTTCAGTTAGCCATATCTTGAAGAACGACACATGGGACCCACTTCACTTTTTAGGTGATGACTACTACCCTCTTACAGAAAGGATTTATAGTGAAAAAACCGTCAACAAAGTTTGCGAAAAAATTTTCAAAAACACTGGAGCACTCCCTGGGTTCTCAGTAACGCTCTGTAGAATATTTGCAGTATATATTTTTTTCCATAATCTAGAAACAAATATAAGGAGACGTTTTTCGATTTGTTACAAATATTTTTGTTTCAAAAAGTTATGGCCATTTTAATTTTGGGAAACAAAATGTTCCTATAAAATTAATATTAAAATGGCCATAACTTTTTGAAAAACAAATATTTTGCAACAAATCGAAAAACTTCTCCTTATATTTGTTTCTAGATTATGAAAAAATATACTACAAATATCCCACAGAGCGTTACTGAGAACCCAGGGAGTGCTCCAGTGTTTTTGAAATTTTTTCGGAAACTTTGCTGACGATTTTTTCACTATAAATCCTTTCTGTAAGATGTGTATAGTCATCACCTAAAAAGTGAAGTGGGTCCCATGGGTCGTTTTCCAGATATGGCTAACTGAAATATCACGCACCGTCACTGCTAGATATAACAAATAAACCTTTCTCTTAGTGTGAGTTTACCCTATGTCACAGCCCGTATGAAAAATTGATTTTGAAGTTTCTGTTCTTATTTTATTATACTTCGGAGTCAGTTGTCATTGGTCGGGTCTAGGAGCTAGACCTTTGCCTAAATAATCAGGTATTTAAGTGGTGATTATATCGAAAGAAGTCGTTACAAATTAAAATAAAAATTTGTAGAGCGGGTAAGTTCTTTCGAGGAATTTGGAAAATAATTTTTTAATTCGTAAAATTTACTTACTTCTTTTTAATTTATAGACAGAATTTTTATTATATGTTTTAATGTTTTAAACTGATATACATAATGTCTATTGGATAAAAATGTACTGTTTTCTTTATTAAATTCGCCTAAGCAAGAATTTTCTCGAATTAGAATTTTGAATAATTAATGTAATTCAATTTCAGCGAAATGAATTTGAATTTTCAAAAATGGAAAAACCCATTTCAGGATTGCGGATCTTAAAAAGAGTACCTTTTTGACTAGAGTATTTATCGGTCTGTCGGCTTGTCGGTTGTATGTACCTCTCAATTACTAGACGGTTATTCGATGTACTTTGGCGTATAGAAAATATAACGTTTAAGAAATAGTTCAGAAAAGAAAAAGAAAGATGAACCCTCTGAGATGAATAAATAAATACTGTCTGAAGTAATTACTTCTACATTTGATTATCCCAATTTTCTAAAAAAACTGAGTTTAATCCAAAAACTTATAAAACAATACGCCTCGTGAATATTTTATTTAACTTTAAAGTATAATGTATCGAATTCATAAAGCGTAAAAATATTTATATTGAAAATGTGATTTTAGATGTTTGTCAAAAATTTAATTGGGTATATATTTTTAAGCCGATCAAGAGTTATTATGTGCATAAAAAGACTGACTGGCAGAGAGACAAACATGCAGTTAGAGAAAGGGATTTTGAATGAAACATTTTCTATCTATTTGGCATGTTTTTATTAACTTATTAAAAATTTTAATTCTGTCACTGATATCTGATATATCTCCTCTTCTCTGTTTTGTAGTATCAAAAAATAGGTAATAAAACAAATTAAATGTTAACGCCTGAAACTACTGCATTCATTTTTGGTAAGTTGTAATTATACATAGGTATAGTAATCTATGACGTAAGTTATGACGATTTTTCTAGACCCCAATATCTGTCAATAAAAAAAAAACATCAAATATCTCCGCAACGACTGGGTTTAAATGTAGGTTATGTTACACGTGTCCAACTTAAAATTGTGTGTCCTTTTCGAATTTGTAAAAATATATAGGGTGTTCCATTTTAAGTTAGTCGATGCCCAGAAGGATATGAAAACCCTGTAGATTCGGCAATTGTTTAAAAATGTGGCAAAAAATGGTGCAAACAACCTTATATATTCCGTTTTAGCATATTTTGTTCGACGACAATTCTATATACCAAATACGCACTAAAAACCTCAACCTGTAGAGTAAAATTGAAAATTAAATTAAAACTTTGACACCCTGTATCATGGTTATCATCAACAATTGAACTCAGATAAGTTTAGCCATGCCAAATAATGTGCATTAAGCACATTATTTTGGCCCTGACAATCTGTTGTTTCACATGTAGAAATTTCCAAAAAATGTTTCGCAGTGGAACATTCTGCAAGTTTGGAAACGGGACTTCACGTAAAAACGGATAGAGTAGAAATACTGCTAAAAATATACTTGTATTTAATCCAAATATTTTGCACGATGCATAGTGCAAAATATGCAAAATATGCCGATGCATAGTGCATTGTGCAAATGCATAGTGCAAAGGTGTTTTAGTGCCCTAAAAATTGGCAAAAAATCTAATACCGTGTTATATTACGTTTTTGAGTGAGAAATTCGAGAAAAAAGTAGTTTTAAAATATCTAAGTTTCAACATTGATACAAGTAATGTACAATTTTATGTAAAAAGTGACCATTTTTGTTATACTGAAAATGATGTTATTATTTTACACCAAAATATTTTTGTCCACATTTTTTTTATATAATATATTAATTATGATTTTAAATTGTTTTCTTGATTAATTGACAAATTTAATTTGTAGATAGAATAATAATGTTTTCCATACTCGAAAAGTAGAGACCACAGTTTAAAAAACATGCCGTCATAACCCAAAGCTGCAAACATGTACAACTTTTTCAAAACATACATGTCTAGAATTAATATGATTTTATTCAAAAACTACAGCTTGATCAGGCTTGATTCACCGATTTTTTATTTACATTTTATGGATTTTTTTAACTTTTTTTCAAATCTTTAGCAATAATAATTCAGAAATGGGCAGATTTTATGAACCGAATGTTACTGGAATGTTAATAAATAAGTAACAAGAATGAAGAAAGGTTACTGGAATGTTAATAAGGTATTATTAATTACAGCAAATTTAAGCCATTTATTTTTCACAAAATAAAAATAGTGGTTTCTCGCGCAATAATCTATGTTTATTGATACATCAAAGATGAAAACAAAGTAAGGGATTAAACTGAAGTGGTAATAATGATGTTTGAACATTAGTTCACATTCTTCATTTCAATAAAATTGAAAAAACTATATAAAAATGTTCATTTTCTTTTTCTTTATCTATTCCTTATATATTTCGCCCTGTCCCACTGTGCGAAGTTACTAAATAATTTTTCAATATGGATGACATTTAGATTTTTTTATTAGCTTATAAAATAATCTACTTATCCCTAACCAAGTGAATGATGACATTGGTGACAATTGTAGATAATCGTTTAAAAAAATACAGTTTAAAATAAAATAATGAAACTGTATGTTGCTGAAATCAGAAAAACATGAGGATTTTAATTTTCCGGTGATATATAGGGTGTTTCGTTTGAAAAAGTATAACCAAGTATATAGTTGTATTTTTTATTATGACCTAAAAATGTCTGCTAGAAAATTACTATTAATGCTTTTTCTAATCGGTTCATTAATAACTAAGTTACATAGGTAAAGTAAATTACTTTAAAAGTAAAGTACTTTAAAAATCTATTATTATAATAAAGGCAAAAAATTATAATGAAGGCAAATATAGATTATAATGAAGGCAAAAAAGGTCCCAAACCTTGATTCTATAATTCTATGCCTCTTTTACCTGATATCTCACATTTGTGAGATTACACACTTGATTTTAGTAAATTTCACTTAATGACCAAAATAATTTTATTGAAAATAACTGAGATTTCAGTAGAAGGTAGGTACACAGTCCGTGTATCAAAAGGTATTTAAGTATAGGTTTTGAAAAATATTTAATATGTAATGTACATACTATTTAAAAACCCTATACATGGTTTAAACAAAGAGGTCAAAATATACCTACCTCTGTATTCCACGTATACATAAATAATATCGGCAGAACTTTATCGATTATTTAAATTATCCGGATACAGTTCTTAATAATACAATTTATCGTTTCATGAAAAATGGTGTTTATGAGACGATAAAGTGGTATTGGTATTTTACAAAGGACTAGAGGGGCAACATAATTGTTGGTTAGAAATATCGACTAGAAAATTATAGGATCATTATTTCCAACAAAAAAGTTTGACTGACGAAGTAAACTTAAAATACATGCCTTTTTATAACAAGGTTAAATGTTTCCACTCTGACGTAGTTGGTGGGCTATTACGTCTTTCTCTATTCTAATATTCATATATGTGTATATTTTTTTCCAAAAAATGGCTAATATTAAAACACTTTTTTAACAGGTTGAACTATAGTCAATTTTGTATGATAGTTAAGTTTTTGCTCTTACATTTGATGGCCTGGGTTCAAATCCCAACAATCCTGATCTTTTTATTGCCTTTTGCCTTTAAATGGGCAAATTGGAAAACGAAATGAATTTCAAAAACTTAAAAAACCGCTGCCACTACTTCCACAAATTTGTCCACAATTAATTAGACTAAACCGTCAAAAACAGATTATATTTTTAATAATAAACTGCTTTTCCATTCCACTACATGGATGTGGATTATTCTGGTTCGACCGATAACATACCAAACACCAACTTTCTGGGTATGAAGAGGGGTTTTTAACACAAAGAAATGTTTGATTTCTCGGAACGCCACATTCGCATGTTCTCCAGATTCACATAAGATTTATTTAAGATGAAACCATGCTTCGTGAGAGAAGACAATTTTATCCAGGTCGTTGTCATCAAGATTACTTATAAACAACTGATAAAACTGCTCTTTATAAGGGTAATTGATTCCCTGAGAAGAAGTTAAACGATAGATACAAACGACTCTTTTTCGATTCCTAATGTTTCAAAAGTAATAATTTTGTGTAAAGAAAAAATATAAGTTCGCAAGTTTAATGCGTTTGAATTTTATTTGAATACGATGCAATTATAAATGAAATGCAATTATATGCAATGTACATTTAAACGCACAAACACAGTATAATTATATTGCCCGCTTAGAAGAGATGTTCGCTTATTGAAGCTCTCCATAAGGAGAGCATTCGTTGCATATACACTTTTAGGTGTTTACAGAATATTCTTAGAATATATAATCTTATCTATTGTAGAAGTGGTGATATGGACAAATTTTCTTTCCAGATTCGTAAGACATGGACCGCTGGGTGGGAAAAAGTTGCCATAGTAACGGGCGCAAGCGCTGGAATTGGCGCGGCCATCTCGAAAGCTTTAGTGGAGAAGGGGCTCAACGTAAGTATGCGGGATGCTCCATTTTTGAAAGCTTTTGTTTAACTTATGTAACCTCGTTGGATGTACTACGTACTAAAGACAGTGGCGGTGCGTGTATTTCAGTTAGCCATATCTTGAAAACGACGCATGGGACCCACTTCACTTTTTTAGGTGATGACTATACACCTCTTACAGAAAGGATTTATAGTGAAAAAACCGTCAGCAAAGTTTGCGAAAAAATTTTCAAAAACACTGGAGCACTCCCCTGGGTTCTCAGTAACGCTCTGTGGGATATTGGCAGTATATTTTTTCATAATCTAGAAACAAATATAAGGAGACGTTTTTCGATTTGTTGCAAAATATTTTTTTTTTCAAAAATTTATGGCCATTTTAATTTTTAATTTTATAGGAACATTTTGTATTCCGAAATGTTTGTTTCAGTGTTTTTGAAAATTTTTTCGCAAACTTTGCTGACGATTTTTTCACTATAAATCCTTTCTGTAAGAGGTGTATAGTCATCACCTAAAAAGTGAAGTGGGTCCCATACGTCGTTTTCAAGATATGGCTAACTGAAATATCACGCACCGCCACTGACTAAAGATAATGCTCTTAAGAGTTGGTTTCACTTCTAGTTTTATTGTTTTACGAATGTGACTGTACTAGGTAAAATTTAACCTAATCAACCACGTAAATTGACATTCTCCCTTTAGGAACGATTGCGATTGTGTCAGAGGGAGAGTACACATGAAAAAGACGTAGAACATACAACTAAGCCCTATGATAGGTACAATTGCGACAGGCGGGATTCGAACCCGTGCAGATAATAACACTCGGACTAATCGCCATCTTTTCGTTCTTTACCCACTGAGCTATCGTCGCGGCCTATAGTTGTGTTGCAACCAAAGGTTAGTAGGTTCTAACCAGAGAAGGTTAGGTCCTAACAGAGTTGTATCCACAGTGCTTTCGTAAACTAAGGAAAACATGGATCAAATCGACACGGACTTTTTTGGAAAAATCGTTCGGGCACCCCAAATGATATACCGAATGGCTCACGAGGTCGTGCCAAGCTTATATCTTAATAAAAACAAATTAACGTATTATATTTGTTTTTAATTTAGAAGCGTTTATACTAGAATTAATTTCCGACCAAGTGACGAAAAAATCCAAGATGGCCGACTTCCGATTTCTCAGAAATTTGCACTAAATCCAATTTTCTTCAATGGGACACCTGGCTATTTTTACATATTTGGATTCTACGCGTTAGAGTACACGCAACCTAAGTGTAGAATCTCGTTGTGGTGGTGATTTTTTTTTTTTTATTTACGTATAAGTATGTATTTTTAATTATCTTTAAATTTTCTACATTTACTTCAAAGGTAATAACGACAGTAAATACTGCGTTTAAATCCTTTTAAACGAACTATTTAAAACAGGAATGGTCCACTAGATGTCCATTTGAACTGAACGAATTTTCCTCAAAAAAAATAAAGGTAAAAAGCTGATATGAATTAATTTCATCCTCAATAAAATGAAAATAGAGTATGTTTTTGAGAAGACATATTTTATTGATAATATCAGATACTTTTTGAGTACTAGAGCAGTATCGCAGTTTTCTACGACGAATACAAAAAAAAATGAAAAAAAAAACGTTTTCCACTACCAAAACGACATTTGATACTTGAGTTTTATATTTGATCGGACAAGTAGAATCCAAATATGCCAAAATATACAGGGGATTCCATTAAAAAAAATTGGAATTAGTGCCATTTTCGGCGAAACCGGAAGTTCCATCTCGGATTTTTCGTCACTTGGTTGAAAATTAATTCTACTATAAACTCCCCAAATTTCAAATAAAATCCGTGAATTGGTTTTCAAGATATAAACGTGGCCCGACCTCCTGAGCCACCTGGTATATGAATTGCCGTTTTTTGATAAAAGTCTTGCAATTTTTTTGGCACTTGTGAAAAAGTTATGACGTCATCGCTATTTTTTAATGAAATTCTTTATTTTTTATGATGGGACAAGTAAGAGCACCTTTTTTTAACGTACAGTAACATATGTAAATATTACTGTAGGTTATATAAGAACATTTTTAAGAAAATCGATTTTAAATGTAAAAAAATATAGGTACTAGAAATGAAAGGAAATTAAAAAAAATAACAAATATTAATCTTCAATCTATGGACTGTTGACATTCTGAGTGCATACAAGACGCTCAAGAAAAATGCTATTGAACAATTCCAATTAAAATTAACAAAAAAATACATTCTCAAATATGGCGAATGCGCTAGTGAATATGTTCTAATAGGGGAAAAACTGTTTACATACTAAAAGAAGTATAAAACTGATAATTTCGAAACCCCGATGCATGTAATATTTGTAAAAAGTACTAAACAAAATTTTCTCGAGTGTCTTTAGCGCTATCAGGATGTCAGTGGTGTATAATATGAATTTTCTTCCATGTTTGTTTGTGTTTACATTTTTGTATTTGCGTCAGTTGTTTGGGCCTGTCTTTATCCTAAAATAGTTCCCATCAAACGTAGTAAAAAGTTATTCCTTTGTAAAATATTAGCTCCAATATGAAAAGCGGTTGCTGATATTTTTTCAACTTTCTCCCTGGTATCACAATTCGAACGAAATCACTCACCATTAAAATCATATTTTCTGGAGACTCCTCCAAGAAAAACATTGTTATTGTTATTGTTCAAAACAATGTAAATGGGTAACGAATTGATTATAAAAATATCGGTAAAAATAAACGAATTTTTGGTGCAAACTTTATTTTATATTCAAGAATAATACAAAAAGTAAATAATTATAGTACCTAAACCTCGTAAATGGACACTTTTTGAGGCGATACTTTTGTAATAAGATTTGAAAAACATACAACATTATGTTTCTCAAAAGTACAATGTGTATTTGTAAGTTTGATGAGATGTTTCGCAATATTAAGAGTTTTGCTCTTCATTGATATCATGCTGTCGTATTGCTTTTTAAAATTAAAATTATTGCCAGTTTATAACAGTTATAGTTTTGATGAACATTTATTAAAAATGTTATTCTAAACGTGCTTTCTAATTGTTTGTAATTGAACATAAAATAAAGTTTGCACCAAAAATTTGTTTACTTCTTGCTGACCTTTTTATAATTGAGTTATTCGTTACCTACTTACATTGTTTTGAACAATAACAACATTTTTCCATTTTTCGTGGAGAAAAGTCTCCAGAAAATTTTATTTTAATGGTAGGCAATTTCGTTCGAATTGTGGTACAAGGGTAAGTTGAAAAATGTCAGGAACCGCTTTTTCACCATACTGCACTGAAATTCCATTGATCGGACTAATGAATCGGATATCAAATGACCGATGCCCATAGCGATTTACTAGTTTTTTTTGTATCATAGCCACTAAGCGCCAAGATATTTTGTACATGGCGCCATGGGCGCCGATACATTTTTAATCCTGTCAGTACAAAACAAAATGCCACTATGTCATACATGGCAAAATAAATAATTTTAATGCAAATAAGACACATTAGGTGAACAAATACATACCCGGTTGTATTTTAAATAAGAAAGTTGGATCTATATATATGGAAGTTATAAATAATGTCTGTTAGGTTGAGAAAAAACCTTATCAGCACTTACACAACTTCTATATATTTCAAAATTTCATGTTAATAAATAAAGAAATTAAACTAATTAGAGCTGTTACATGTGCCCTGTGTTACCCGGTATATGCATAATCTTACTATTTACATTTACCCAACCACACAACCTTCAACCTATCCACAGCGTCGAATTTAAAGCTGTAAACTATAATAAACTAAAGAATAAAAGGCCATTCATAAAGTTCTAGCCACTGGACATTATCGTGAATAATAACTTTTTTTGTTATGCGTTATCCTATTTTATTTCCATAATCTGTCAATTGCGTGCTTTCGGTCCTTTCATTAGGCGTAGGCAACTTATATCTACAGGCATAAAAATAGAGGTGAATATTTATGAAAGCCAGATCGATCAAACAAAGACAAAAAGTCCCTGTTCACGTCGAGACATTTTCGATCATTTTACTTTTATAGACTGGAGCCAGCAACCTTGTCTCTTACGTTATCTCGGCTGCTTCATTGTTTTCTTTCCTAGGTCCTGGATTACCATTTTTTCCCTTAAATTTTATAATTTGTTACTCAAGAAAGGTATCTTCAATCTCTTCTCGTAAAAGTTTCTCCGGTTTATACATATCCTGACTGTACAGCACGTTCCAGGATATCTTATTCAAGTTGTAATTCAAGATCGTGTAGATGCTGCTAAAATAATCATCAATAATAATCAGTTTTTCATACACGAGGTGTGTAAATCAAGTAATGAGACTGTTTTTTTTTTAATTTATTTAATCAAATAGAATTACAATTCAGTATTTTCTCCTTCAAAATAACTTCCTTAAGAATCCATACAGCGCTGGAGACGGTTCTTCCATTTCTCATAGCAATGTTGGAACGCATATACTGGAACAGTCTTCAGCTGGTCTGTTACAGCCATTTGAATGTTTTCTATGGTCCCAAAATGACGTGCTTTGAGGTGATTTTTCAATCTCAGGACAGGAATGAAGTCACAAGGACTCAAGTCAGGCGAATAAGGAGGCAGAGGAGCCACAGGAATGTTTTTACTGGCTAAAAACTCGTTTATAGAAATGGCTGTGTGACAATGGCTGTGCGCTTTGTCATGATGCAACATCCAGTTGTTCTTGATGTTTGGTCTCACACGCATGACCCTTTTTCGAAGTTTTTCAAGAACCTGTCTGTGAAAGTGTTGATTTACTATTTGGCCTGGATACACAAACTATTTGTGGACAATTCCCTGGCTATCAAAAAGCCATAATATTCAAGTTTCATCTTGAATCGACTCTCTTCCTTCTGAGAATGCCTTAAACCGAAAAATCTGGGCTCTTGAAAAAACACTGTCTCCCGTAGGCGTGTTGAAGTTTTGCAAAAGTATCCGTTGCCCTGTGTCCAAGTCTGAAACAAAACCTGATAGCACACCGTTGCTCAAAAATAATGTCATTCATTTTTAAAATGCACTAGAAAAAAACGGTTTACGAAAACGGTCACACAGGGCGGCTGGTGTATAGTTGCTGCAGAGCTGCAGAACTGCCAAAAAAATAAATATTTATCTTTGCGACCTAATTACTAAAATTTATTAATATAATAATTTGGTGTATCCACAACGCAAGGCGCACCCCATGCTGTCGTGCTTCCATAAAATTGCTTTTTGTCGCTGTGCCGGCCGGTCACCTGTGCTAAGTAGGAGACCAAATAAATTCTCTAGTCTCTAGTCGAGCGCGTCGCAGTACATTTATATTATTGTACGCTCGCCCTCACTTCCCGCGACGCTCCACACTTGCTAGCATAAATCCGCAAATTTAGACGGTGAGTGAGCTGCATTTTTTCCAGCTAATCCCTGCATGTTTACATATTTCTCATAGACTTGGCGGGCGACTCGACGTAGATCGTGTTTCGCGTAAATTGAAAGCAATACATGGTTTCAACGACAAGATTATAGACAAGTTTGCTTCTATGAAGGGTAGTAGGATTGAATTAACTTTCAAAAAATAGGTGAGTAAACATTTGCAGAACACCCGCTTCATTTCATCACGAGCGGCCACTGGTCACAAAGAACAAACAAATGACTCTAATAAGTTCAAACTTGTACTGAAGGTGCATTACATGTTAACCTACCGCCTTTCCAAGTCCCGTCTCCGCAGAGTTGCTAGATCGGGCGCAAAATTGCCAGTCTCATTACTCAATTTATACACCTCGTACATTTTTCTTAGGGTTCTCAGTTACTCAAGTCATAGTATTTTAGAAGTAGACTTAACCATGGAACAACAAATTGAAATGAAAAAGTTGTCTGTGTTTTTATAGTAGTAACAAGAGCCAGGCCGACAGATTTGATAATTTGCTAACCCCAGCTGAACAGATCCATATGGGTACCTAACCACGTTTTAAGTCATTCAAGGTATCATGACCAGTGGCGGTGCGTGATATATCAGTTAGCCATATCTTGAAAACGACGCATGGGACCCACTTCACTTTTTAGGTGATGACTATACACCTCTTACAGAAAGGATTTATAGTGAAAAAATCGTCAGCAAAGTTTGCGAAAAAATTTTCAAAAACACTGGAGCACTCCCTGGGTTCTCAGTAACGCTCTGTGGGATATTTGCAGTATATTTTTTTCATAATCTAGAAACAAATATAAGGAGACGTTTTTCGATTTGTCACAAAATATTTTTTTTTTCCAAAAGTTATTGCCATTTTAATTTTGGGAAACAAAATGTTCCTATAAAATTAAAAATTAAAATGGCCATAACTTTTTGAAAAAAAAATATTTTGCAACAAATCGAAAACGTCTCCTTATATTTGTTTCTAGATTATGAAAAAAAATATACTGCAAATATCCCACAGAGCGTTACTGAGAACCCAGGGACTGCTCCAGTGTTTTTGAAAATTTTTTCGCAAACTTTGCTGACGATTTTTTCACTATAAATCCTTTCTGTAAGAGGTGTATAGTCATCACCTAAAAAGTGAAGTGGGTCCCATGCGTCGTTTTCAAGATATGGCTAACTGAAATATCACGCACCGCCACTGATCATGACTCTTACCTCCATAGAGCAGTGGCATAGCCAAGAATTGCCTGGGGAGAGGGAATTCAATAAAAATTTGCATAAATAAAAAATGTCCTATATCTATAGGTAAATAACTAGACTAATCTTATAACTCATAATACTCTTTTTATTAGGAGTGATCCATGCTCACCTTGACAGTAGGGGTCATCTTACGGAAAATCGTTTCTGGATTCTGGAAAACGTTCCAGACGACCTTCCTTGTTACGGAAAATTATTTCCAGACTTATAAAACGGGTTTTTTGAAAAATATATCATTTCTTTCGAAAAGTCAAAAAATAATTGCAATTTGGATAAGATCTACGGCTTGTACTACTGTATGTAAACATCTCTGTATATAAAAAGCTCACCTCGGCACAGGGAGGAAAACCCAGGATAGTCATATGGAACCATAGATGAAGCAATTAAAACAATAAAACCCTTACCCTGAACTGTTTTCGATCCATGAATTATGTATATACATGGCCTAATAATAATAATGTTTTAACTAAACAATCAGAAAGGAACCAACCCGAAGGTAAAGCTAAATATTTTGAAGGAAATGCAGTTGTCCAAGCTTATGCAAAATTGT
Organism: Aromia moschata; assembly: GCA_029963805.1. Lineage (NCBI taxonomy): Eukaryota > Metazoa > Arthropoda > Insecta > Coleoptera > Cerambycidae > Aromia > Aromia moschata. Next base: position 94,882 of record JAPWTK010000412.1, on the reverse strand, counting down.
TAGATTTATACCCCCAAACAATTTGCTTAAAAGCGCATATTGATGTTTATTTCAATACAAGCAACGGCCTAAATTGCCTAAATAGGCCTAAAATGTTCTGAAACGTCGAGATTTTAAGTTTCAGTGAAAACAAATTTTTCTGCCTGTCGGTCTATCTGTTAACCTTTTTGTGTACACAATAATTCGAGAACGCGTTAAGATATCAAGTGAAAATTGAACACTTGTGTACCATGATGAAGTATGGTGATTTGATTTGGAGCTTGGGTTAGGGGACAAATGGGGGTAATATACTTTTTCCTAGTCTATACATAATTGGCAAACGATGCACTTCAAATTTGAAATGTACAACATAACAAAGTTTGCAAATATAAACGTTGATAAATTCATAAATATAGGCGGTTGTCATTTTCTTTAATACCTATAGTATCTTATTGTTTCGAAAATGTAGTTTCTTTTTCTTATAAATTAACCTTGACAATTCTATAAGGCTAAACTTAAGATTACACATATGCGTCTTATTTTTCTCTACCAACTTTGACGACATTTTTTTCTTTAATAGCTCGTTATGTGGCCACACAAAATATTGAATTTATCCTCATCTGAGGATGTTTTTGTTGTACACAAGAGGGGAGGGAGTGGTTGTATCTTAATGAGAATTAATAAAGATATTCATGTGACGTGTTGTTAGAGATATTAAAGAGTATATTAGATTAATTTAGGCCATTGTTGTCATAAAAGTGACATGGATCGTAAAGATCATATGGGCCATAAAGGTCATATGAGTCATACATATCATAACGATCATCGATATATAGGCCATACTGGCTAAACAGGTCATAAATGTCATCGGAAATCCAAATACCTAATATTACACTTTTAAGAATATGACCTGATATCTTTCGATTTAGTCTAATTAAATTGGAAATAATGAAAAAACTGGATGTTGAAGTAGTGATTTAACTGGCAGCAGTTTTTATTTGTACATACTTTGTCGATATACAAAGCAAAATAATTATAGGCCAGGATGGATGCAAAGTAAAACATAACCGTTTTCAGAATCTAAATTATTCTTATAGCATACCACACACAATTTGAGGAATGATAAGAAAAAGATCTTTGCACTTGTATTTCTATTACTTACAGGTGGTTGGTCTGGCAAGGAGAATAGAGAAAATTGAGGGAACTGTCCAAAAGTTTGGCGGAAGCGGAGGCTCCAGGCAAACTGTACGCTCTAAGATGTGACGTAACCAAAGAAGACGACATCATTCGTTCCTTCAAATGGGTAACCGACCATGTAGGTCTTGTCCACATACTGGTTAACAACGCAGGTCTTACCAGACCTACCAACTTAGTAGGTATGATTAAGTTTATGCTTCGTAAATGATCTAAAGCGGTTGAGCTGAGAAAAGGTATTGAAAATAAGATGTTAAAAAGATATTGAAAGTAAGTTTTAATTATAAACTGCTCGTCGAATTTAGAGTAACATATTTATATGAACGTCATTTGTATTCTATTCGGGCTAGAGACTTGCGATTTGAAAATTTCTGTAGTTTCTGAAAATTTTTCCAGTGCCAGTGAGCTGCCCTTCGGCAGTTACACTGGGTTTTGGCTGATCTGGCATCTGTTAGGCATTTCCATTAATCCTAATGCTGTCAAATAAATTGATGTGGGGTGTGGTGGATAAAGTGATGGGAGGTGTCATTTTGGCGCGTTTTCGCCTTTTTAAAACTCAAGCACGCCTTCAGGGTACCCCTACACTAACCCCCACTTACCCCCTCTGTTGCTCCCATTGTGGAAGCGGCGTGGTGTGTCGTTTGGTCTGCAGTTCATGTTCTGACATCATTTGAGTGTTCTTGAAGTTGACTGAACACACTGCGGACCTCCTGTTGAGTGCCAAAAATAAAATTCCACCACTCCTGCAAATTTGCCGCTCTAAAGGAAAGGAAAGCAAGTTTCTATGCATAATGTGATATAGAAAGACTTCCTGAGGATGATCAAACCTTTTCTGACACACCCCGAATCGTCTGTCTTCTTTAAGTCCTCTTTTGCGTCCCATCGCCTTTTTTTGACTCCTTTCAAAAAATGTTCCGTGTTTATAAATTCTTAAAAGAGGATGATTAAGTGATTAAGGTTATTAAGTGATACCACATTTTTTCATCACGGAAAAACAATAAATGAAATAAAAAATAGTGATAACCATGAGTCTAAATAGTGGATTATTTATAATTTTCGGAAACATTTTTAGGGTTATTTGTTGGCCTTAACTCAAAAGGCAATATAATATAAAGACTTTATGCTTGGGAATTAGGGTCTAGAATTTTAATATGATGTCAAAAAAAAACAAATCATTTATATCCAAAAACTTGAGAAAAAAAACCTTTTGATCGCCGAAAATATTGGCATTATTTAAAATTACTTTCAAATTTATCCAGAAATATGGAGAAGCTTGGAGGGATTTTAATTTAAAATATAGTAAAATATAATATAAAATGTTAAAAAAAAATCACAAAAAAAAAATGTAAAATTCGTAATCTGCAAGAATTGTCCCCGACAGAATTTAATAACATTTTGATTTATTAGTGGTTTTAAATAACCATCCCAATTTATATAATTGCACTGTACGGACAAAAAGGGTTATTTGATGCCATGATATAATCCCTAACAGAAAAATACACACTAGTAGGTAGTATAAAATCCACAGAATATGAGTATAAGATATGTTCAAACACAATGCTTTTGACATAAATGAAGGTACACATTTATCCCATAATTCTTATACCAAAATGCTCCTAATATACCAAGCTATGGTGTGTTAGTTGGACACCATATAAAAATCCATATTGTATGAATTTGTCGAGGCAAAGATTAAGAGAAAGAAGCGTATATTTAAGTGTCACTAAAAGTGTATATCGTCACCAGGAAAGAAAAGTGACAACCCAAAAAACACATTTTTGAATTATTGAAAAATGTTGTATTGAGAAATATTGCAATTACCCTAGTTTTCATTAGAAAAATGTCATAACAAATGCTTCATGTTTGACGTCCAGAGTGTAGGTGTGTCCATTTTCACTGCCAAGAAAAACTGGGACTGTCAAACCGAAATAATGTCGCAACTTCAGTTGAGATGTGTCTGTTATTTCAAAATATGAGAATGGTACTCAACATAATTTGGTAATAACAATTTGCGCTCAAAAAATTAACAGTACTGTAATTACAAATAATAAGTCACTATAAATTTTAAAACTTTAAATAATTAATTTAATGTTTTAAAGATAATTTTCACTGCAATTTACTGATAATGGCCTTTTTGAGTTATGTCACTTATCTTCCGGGGTGACGATATATGGAATTTTAAATTATGAATTAATTTTCTTATGGAGGTATTTATTGTATCGTTAGGGTAAGGAAGGAAACTATCTTAATTCTTAATGTGAAATAAAATACTCATTTGATTTATAGGATTAATAGATTTTTAGATTGTATAGCATTTATGGATTTTTTTAGGTAGACGAATCCAAATACCATATTTTGGGAATGTAACATGTCTTAATTGTATAGGAAAGTATTGACTTTGCGTTTTTTTTACAGACGGCGTCACCGGGAATGGCGGCGCGTCCTCGAGGTGAATGTGATGGCGCTGTGCATCTGTACCAGGAGGCCGTGAAGATCATGAGGGAGAACGACATAGCCGAGCCACATCATACACATGAACAGCATCGTCCGGGCACTACGTCCCGCATCTGCCGAAACCGAACTTCAACGTGTACCCGGCCTCCAAGCACGCCGTGACCGCCCTTACAGAAAGTTTGAGACAGGAACTGCGTTATTTTAGGGACCTACATCAAAGTAACGGTAAACAATCATGTCAGGGCATGTAAGCTCTTAGACTTCAAAAAACAAAAAGCTTTACAGATTTTTAAAATTTTCGTAAACAGTAATGTTAATTAGTTTTCCCACACATCGTCATTCACCATCAGAAACAACATATCAGGATTTCAATCTTATTAGATCGTGAGCCGTTTTATTACCTAGCAGTGGCAGCTGGTGCTAAAGTTTGCACGTTTTAAAGCAATCACGTTTTACATACACGCGCACTGGTGAATAAATTCCTTGCGTAAATATCTTACTAAAAAGATAGCAAGGTTTGCATTCGAGTGCAAGCTATTGCAGGTTCGAATTAGTTAAACTATCTCGAACCGTTGTTCGCTCTATTTAAAAACACGCTACATATTCAGATGATTGTCATTCCCCTCCGGTGTAGAAGGTGTCGCTTGTAGATGTGTGCGTAGTTCTATCATAAATAAATATGAATTCGGTTGCAAAGTTTGATAGCAGAACCATTCTGTAGCAGATCTGTGTCAGATAAAGCTGAAACGAAAATGATTGGGAAACTTACATATTCCATACTTAAATATTGTGCAGGGAGTGTCTTTGCACTTGGGCCATTCCGCGGTAATCGATACCAAGGAGCAAACAAAATAATTTGCGAATATATTGTTACGAACGCTGGGCCAGTCCGCCCCTGCCTGCTTCGATGATCCAGCCAACTGAACGTCGATGACGTACGCGGGCAGCGCCCGCGTCGAAAGATCGCGGCTTTTGCCCGATGGTTCGGGGAATCCGGCCCGGAAGCTTCGAGATATCTCCGCAAGGAGATATAACGCGAGGTTTCGACGCGGGACGAGCCAGTTCCTATTTTGAATAGCGGCGCGGCTTTCCGTACCACGATCTAATATAAATTGTATAAAAATAAATTAGTGTAGTTAAATAGTGTTAGCCCGTAGTTGTAATAATTAAATAAATAGTGTTAGTTTAAAAGTGCGAGTTTAATTTTTCACACTCACGAACCCGAAATAAATAAAACGTTACATTGGTGTCAGGTGTTGCGTGTGAAAAAAAAAACAATAATACAAACATTTAAATAAATAAATTCGCGATAAATAAATTAAGTGAAATGGCTTCAAGACAGGAAAAAGGCCGATCTGCAAAATAGACTTAAAGAAGCTCTGGAAAATGAAGGTGAAAATCCCGACATATTTTTATTCGACATTGCTGGCGATATAAATTCGGCGTTGCAAAGTTTAATAGAAAATGGTAGTAAAATGCAACAGAAATTGGAGGAAACGTCTGGAAACTTAAGAGGAATGGAGCAAAAGTTGGTCGAAAATTCCACTAAGATGGAACAGAAACTAATAGAAAACATGGATCAAAAACTAATGGAAAATTATACAACTTTAGAAAAGAAAATTACGGAAAATTCTAGTTGGCTCCAGAAACAAATGGAAGACATGTCTTGTATACCTCGACGACATCATCGTGGTTGGAAAATCCTTTGAGGATCACATGAAAAATCTGGAGGAGGTCTTTCAACGTTTGCGAACCTCTGGCCTAAAGCTTAGCCCGAAAAAGTGTCATCTATTCCAGAAGGAAGTGAGGTATCTGGGCCATGTTGTTTACAGTCAAGGAGTGGCAGTGGATGACCAGAAGATCAAAACAGTGCGAGAGTGGCCAGTACCCGGCAATAAGCATGATCTACGAAGTTTCCTCGGGTTATGCACTTACTATCGTCGATATGTGCCCGGATTTGCCAATATTGCCAAGCCACTGACTCGACTCACGGAAGGAGAAAGACGGTTCCAATGGGACGATGAATGCAGTGAAGCGTTTCGACATTTAAAGGAAGCGTTGACGAGTGCACCTATCTGAGCTATCCTCTCCCAGATGGAAAATTCATTTTGGATACCGATGCCAGTAATGTAGGTTTGGGAGCAGTTTTGTCTCAGATTCAGGACGGCCAAGAGAAGGTTATTGGATACTTCAGTAAAACCTTGTCGAAACCTGAGCGAAACTACTGTGTTACCAGGCGGGAGCTACTGGCGGTAGTGAAATCTGTCGAACACTTCTATAAATACCTGTATGGGAGGGAAATTCTTACTGAGAACGGACCATGCGGCGCTAAAATGGCTTCTACAGTTCAAGAATCCTGAAGGACAGGTAGCCAGGTGGATAGAGCGACTCCAAGAATTTGATTTCGACACCGAACATCGTGCAGGCAAAGTTCACCGCAACGCTGATGCGCTATCCAGAAGACCCTGCTTTGAGGATTGCAAACATTGTCAGCGGGCAGAAGAAAAGGACATCTTAGTATACAGAACGACGGCGGTGAACGATGATTGGCTGTCGGAAAAGGTTTTGAAAGACCAAGAGAATGACCCGAATTTGAAGCCAATTGTGAATTGGAAGAAAGAAAATCGGAAACCTACTTGGGAGGAGGTATCGCGGTATTCACCAACCGTAAAGTCATACTGGGCTCAGTGGAATTCCCTCGTCTTAAGCGACGGACTCTTAAAACGCGTTCTGGAGAAATCAGATGGTACCGAAGAGCGAAAACAACTGATAGTCCCCAGAAACAGAGTGCCAGAGGTATTGGAGGGAGATCCACAATGGAAGCACTGGCGGACACCTAGGAGTAACGAAGACGCTGGGAAAAGTTAGGGAGCGTTTCTACTGGGTGAACTGCACTACTGACGTGAAGGAGTGGTGCAAGAAATGCGTGGTGTGCGCTTCGAGTAATGGTCCGCAACGGCACCCGAAGGCTCCAATGCGACAATGCAACGTGGGTAGTCCGTTTGAAAGAATTGCCATCGATGTAGCAGGTCCGTTTCCGGAAACAGATAATGGAAATAAATACATCGTCGTCGTGATGGATTATTTCAGCAAATGGGTAGAAGCGTATGCCCTTCCAAACCAAGAGGCTTCTACTGTGGCGGACGCTCTCACCAAGGACTGGATTTGTCGATTTGGTGTACCTCTGGTTACATTCCGGATCAGGGGGAGAAATTTCGAGTCGATTCTGTTTCAGAATGTGTGCCGTACACTCGACATCCGTAAGACGAGGACAACTGCGCATACGCAGTCAGATGGAATGGTGGAGCGAATGAATAGGACCATTAACCGGTACTTATCCAAAGTAGTCTCTGACCACCAGAGGGACTGGGACCAGTTTCTCCACCTGTTCCTACTAGCCTACCGGTCGTCAGTCCACGAAACAACTGGGCAAACACCTGCAAGCATCGTCATGGGCCGTGAACTGCGTCTACCCTGTGACCTGAAGTTCGGCTGTACACCAGGGGACGACGTGGCTGGAGAGGACTACGTCAGTACTCTACGCCAGAGAATGGACGACATCCACGAACGAGTCCGTTCAAATATCCAGGGCGCCAGCGACCGCATGAAGGAGACCTACGACATCAACGCCAACGATGGCAGGTACCAGCCCGGCAACCAAGTCTGGTTATATAACCCACAACGTCGTCGTGGGTTATCTCCAAAACTTCAAAGCTCCTGGGAAGGTCCGTATGAGGTCGTCACCCGGATTAACGATGTAGTCTACCGAATCCAGAAGTTGCCAAGAGGAAAACCTAGGGTGGTCCATTTCAACCGTTTAGCCCCTTTCGCCGGAAGCAATGACGAACAAGCTGAAGCCAGAGTTCGACACGTCAGTCCACCAGACGGCGAGCTCTCCTTCGAGGAATTCATGTCGCTTCATTCCAACGGCCAGAAAGCTCGCTACGGTGTAACGCGAGAAGAACCACGTGACCTGTTCCAGACTCCTGCTGACTTCTGTCTTGCTCACTGTGTGGCAGCGGACCTCCGAATGTCCCGAGGGATTGCACTTACCTTCAAGAAGACGTTTGGACAGTTGGAGGAGTTACGCAGACAAAGACCAGAGGTTGGACGAGTCCTTCAAATCACGGCGGCCGAGCAGGAGAAAGAGAGTCCGTTTTCTATTTGGTGACCAAGCAGCTATCGCACCATAAACCAACTTATCAAACTGTATGGGACACACTAGTCGAGCTGAGGGATGTGCTCTTGTCCCAGAGCATAAGCAGTTTGGCGATACCGAAGATAGCCAGCGGACTAGATGGCCTGGATTGGAGGGTGATCAGGAGTATGCTAGAGTCCTCTTCCGGTTTACTGGAATTGAGATTCTGGTATGCTATTACAACCCCAGGAGATCGCTCAACGAGAAGACTGTGGACTGCTTCTTCTACCAGACCTCCCGATGCAAGAATGGGTCATTCTGCAGATATCGACACGGACCAGAGGACGATACAATTCGAGACGAAATGTCTTTAAGGAGGGGCAGTGTTACGAACGCTGGGCCAGTCCGCCCTGCCTGCTTCGATGATCCAGCCAACTGAACGTCGATGACGTACGCGGGCAGCGCCCGCGTCGAAGATCGCGGCTTTTGCCCGATGGTTCGGGAATCGGCCCGGAAGCTTCGAGATATCTCCCGCAAGGAGATATAACGCGGGTTTCGACGCGGGACGAGCCAGTTCCTATTTTGAATAGCGGCGCGGCTTTCCGTACCACGATCTAATATAAATTGTATAAAAATAAATTAGTGTAGTTAAATAGTGTTAGCCCGTAGTTGTAATAATTAAATAAATAGTGTTAGTTTAAAAGTGCGAGTTTAATTTTTCACACCTCACGAACCCGAAATAAATAAAACGTTACAATATGTTAAAATAGAAAATTAACAGGTATTATATTCTCAATTTTCGTAATTCAAAAGAAATTCATCAATATTTTCGCCGATAAACATGAGAAACCCAAGACATAGAAAAGAACAGAAGAAGCAAAAAGGAAACCCGAAAAAACAATAAAAATCATAGAACAGAAAATATCTAAAATCTTATAATACTAGTTTTTAATAGTCTATATTAATAAATAAAGCCTCAAAGTGTACAGGGTGAGCCACGTAACTTCCTCACCCCCTTTATTTTATTAACTACTCAGATTTTTCAAAAATTAAAAGTTGTAGCTTATATAATTTTTTCAGTAGATTTCAAATATGTCAATGAAAATTAAATAGTAACTAATTTATACGGGGTGCGCAAAAAAGTTTGATTTTTTTAAATGGAACACCGTATATATTTTTGTATATTTGAATTGGTCATGTTTTGACGATTTCAAAAATGTCCATAACTTGTGTCTTCTATCCAATAACAAAAAGTTATTCATAAAATACCGTGAATAGTTTAAAATTTAAAGGTTAATTTGTGCTATCAATGTATGCCATGAAATAAATAAAACAAAAATGTTTGGCACTTCTAATGACATATCTTATAATTGTGAGAATAATTTTCACTAAATAAAAAATAATTTGAACAAAGAAATGTATTTGCTTAAAATAATGAGCACGTTATATCAAGTGAAAAATCGAATTTACAAATTGGCTATACTAAATTAACAAACACAAGCTAATACAATGTAATATGAATTAATTTAAAGTAAATGTTCAATGTGGCCCCCTTTTGATGTATACATAGATTATATCTCTTTATTATATTATTTGATACGCTATTTAAAATATTGTTATTATTATTTAAAAATTCTATTTCTTCTGAGATCATATTTTTGTATCATATCCAACGTCAAATTTGGAAACGAGTAAACTTTGTTTTTAGATGTCCCCATAGAAATGTATCCAGGAGAGACAAATCTGGACTTCTTGGAGGCCATGCAATTGTTCCGTGCTTCCCAATCCAATCCCTATAGTTCTCGTTCAAAACTTGTCTCACTCCAATAATATTATGGCAGGGAGCACCATCTTGTTGCCAAATTATATCTCTTACTTCATGGAGGGAATATCATCTAAGAGATTAGCGATACTATTCCTCAGAAAACTTAAATATCTGACACCAGTGAGGCTGCCATTAAAAAATATTGGGCCTATTATCTTATTGTTGAGAATTCCACACCAAACGTTTATTCATTGCCTGCCCTGAAATTGAATTTCTTGATATGTGTTAGGATTTTCAGAGCCCAATAATGTGTATTTTCCTGTTGAAACAACCTGAAGTTGTGAATGAAGATTCATCAGTCCACAAAATATTTCTGAATATATTAGGATTGTTCAAGTTGGATCTGCCCAGAATTGTTTCACAAAAATTAAGACGCGAATCACAATCAAGAGGCAATAATTTTTGAACAGGCAATTGACTGAACGCTCTATACTTATGTTTATTTAATATTCTGCGTGTCGTCCCATATGTTACATTTAATTCTCTGCAACAATTTCTAATAGACTTACTTGGATTTTCTACAAAATAAAGTAATATAAATATATTACTTTATAATTCCAATTCCTCTGTCCAATTCTTCTGTCGCAACTGGCTTCCTTCTGTTTCTTTTTTAATTTAGGAAAGATCGAGTATTTCTAAACACCGTCTCAGTATATTTGAAAATTCCTCTTTCTGATTGCCTTCTTAATGGAAACTTTCTTTGATACTCTCTTAATGAAGCCTTAGCATTCTTTCCATTAGATATATATAAATTATACATATCACACTTTTCTTCCCAAGAATAACCCATTATAAACATATATAAACTGCATACAATTATTCTGACAATTATAAGATTTATCATTAGAAGTGTCAAATGTTTTTGTTTTATTTATTTCATGGCCTACATTGACAGCACAAATTAATCTTTAAAATTTAAACTATTCACGGTATTTTATGAATAACTTTTTTGTTATTGGATAGAAGACACAAGTTATAGACATTTTGAAATAGTCAAAACATGACCAATTCAAATAAAAAATATATAGGGTGTTCCATTTAAAATAATCAAACTTGTTTGCGCACCCCGTATAAATTATATTCTATTTAATTTTCAATGAATATTATTTCAATGAATCATATTTGAAATCTACGGAGAAATTATATGGGCCACAACTTTTTAATTTTTGAAAAATCTCAGTAGTTAAAGAAATAAAGGGGTGAGGAAGTTACGTGGCTCACCCTGTACATAAGCTTTGGTTTAATTTGCACTCGTAACACCCGTCACAAAAATATCTTGCAAAAAAAATATGTAAAAAACAATATATCCACAAATCTCTTACAATTATCAGAAATGAAGATCATTTATCTCTCTACTTAGCTATTCATATTGTTACAAAAACTTCTATTTAGCTGAACTCTGATGTTTAGCCAGCAAGGTAGCATATTTTGCAAAAGTACAAGTAACACCCGTCACAGGGCTTAAACCTATTATTGCATCTAAACGCCTGAGTAATTCCTAATACGTTTTTATTTTAATTAAAATATCATTGAAATGAATTGAATTATACTCACAACGCAGACAATTTTGTTCTAATTTAGGAAATATAACAGTTAGAATGCGTACAAATGTAACACCCGTCACCGCGGAATGGCCCACTTGCCGTTGGAATATAAAAAAAATTCCTGTTTCCCCTGTTTATTATTTGGTGGTGAACAACGATGTAAAACAATATATGAAAATGTGTAATTTAGGCTTTTTGGGTTAGCTCACCTTAACACTATGTTATATCGAAGAAATAATATTGAGGTGCACAATGAAAAAATGGGTCATAATCGCTACGTTTCACATATTACAATTAATTCTGTGAGATTTTGTGGTGCCCTTGGACTTGCATCGAGATGATATGATGTGTTTGCATTTTCCTCTAATTCTGAAGTTTTTCGTGGATTGCTCTAAAAGACCATTTGGTAAAAACAACTATTTTAAATAGTAGGTATATCAAAAGTAATACAATACGAAATTTTGCAATCAATGTTTGTAAATTAATGATGTTTGCAATGAAACAAAAATCGTCGTGTCCACAAGAAAATTTAAATAATACACAAGCATATAAATATTTTTAAAAGCCTTAAAATTTCTAACTTTCAGATTCGACCTTCGAAAATTAAAAATGTTCAGTTGCGCTATATTTCTTATAAGTACCTACTTATAATTCATTCATTTGCAACCCCCACATTTTTTAGCACGAGACGCCACTACTAGACAGAAAAATACTGCTAAAAGAGTGAACGACGATGAGTGAATAATTATATTATTCTCGTGCAACCCACCATTAGGCTCACACGGAGTGTGTGCTCTATGAAAGACTAATGGTGGGTTCATGCAAATTTTTAGTAATAAGAATAAGAATAGTAATAAGCATAAAGTTAAACCTTCGTTTTATAATGACCCAGTTCATGTAGTAAACATAATTTTTAGTAATAATTTTAAAAATAAGGATTTGCTGCATGAACTGGGTCATTAACGAAGGTTTAACTTTATGCTATTATATTCTTATTCTTATTACTAAAAATTTCTGCATGAACCCACCATTAGTGGTTGAAGAACCAGGGTGTCTACAAAGCAATGGCGGCTAGTAAATTTGAGATTGTCGTATTTTTCATAACGAAACATGGGACCCACATGATATTTAAGGGGGTGATTACTAGACTTAAGTAGAAAGTTAGAGTAGCAAAAAAACTTCACACGATACTTGCGAAATTTAAAAAATATAAAAAAAAGTCTATCTTAGGTACCAGATTATTTGCGAAATATTATTTTTCCATAAAAGTATTTTCACACTTTGACTGTTTTAAACAGGTACCTATCGACTATGTTGTGAAATTATTGAAACCGTAACGGGACGTTATGATTACAAACAAAAAAAATAACACTAGGGTTTTAAATATTTTTTACATACCAAAGGTGGAAAGTATTTCATCACCGTGAAGAAATTATAGTAGTTTACCGAGGCGTAAAACGCCCAGTATAACTTTGTCTCGAGACAGGAATGAAACATATCACCGAGGTTTGTAGATTATTTTAATTACAATCATCCCCATTTTTAACTTTCGACTTTCAAATGGTTAAAAATATTGAGTGTCATGACATTTTATTACAAGTGAGAGGGGTCACATGTCACAAATGTTTTCAGAAAGGACATTTTCTCAAATAATGACAATTTAATTTACTTTCAGCCCACGAGTGGAAAATAAATTTTCCTTTCAAACCTTTTAAGAATCAGCTTTTTGAATTTAACTTTTAATAACAGTTGTACAAAACTAAGTATTGAAAACTGAATTAAAAAAAACGAATTGCCTTTTTCTCAGAGCATCAGCCCTAGCCACGTCAGGACCGACTTTCAGGACGGATTTCCCGACGACAGGACCAAAAGGGGCCTTGGAATCCATGCCGGGCCTCTGCGCTGACGACATAGCAGATGCGGTTGTGTATGTTCTATCTACTGGACCGACAGTTCAGGTAGGAGATATTCAACAGTCAAATGTACACGGTTTTTGTACGTGTTTTTTTTCAAAGTTTTTGACCTCTAAAGGTTTCTTACAGTTTATACATACACCCTAGGAAATTGCACCTTTACATATTGGCGATACATGTGTAGAAGAGAATAAGTTAAAAGACACCAGTAAGGACAGACAAAGACAGTTAAATGCCACATTGTTTCACGCTTGTGCACATATTAGAAACATATGAGACCTGCCCGTAATATAAATTTGGAATAGGGTATTACCTACACGCCTATCACCGAATTTGATGCAACTCAGTACTTTTTCGCAGCTATGGGGGTGTACGAAACTTAGCTGTATGAAACGAAGTTCTTACATAATTCCTGACTTTTACAATTATCCCTTACACTTAAAGAAGTGTACGAACATAATTGTATTTATTTTAAATACTTGTAGTCCTTAACTAACCGATCTGCAAGAAAATAAAATTGAAGTTCTATAAAAAAAAAAAATAAAAATATAAATCAACCCGGTTATAAGACGAAAGAAAGAAAAAATGACTATTGAATAAGTGGTTCAAAAATGTCGCCCCTTTGTGCTTCGCAAAAACCTAGTCTATCGTAAAACTCAGTTCTTACGCGTTCTAACTAGTGTTGTAAATATTCGGATGATTTTAATATTCGGATAATACGTAATAGTACTAAAAGAGTATTCGGATGAATTCACTAATACGTATTAATTTTCATACGTGCTTTTCTTGGCTTACGGAATACGGACAGGACCTTCTATACGCAATGTCACGGCACACGGCACGGCACGGCACACGGCACACGGCACACGGCACGGTATCGCATCATAATCCGTAATAATTCCGTATTCCGTATTCCCTCGGACCTCGTTCGTGTTCGTATCATCATACTATTACGTATTATTACGTATTATGTTTACTTCGTCGAGACTGCGTCGGATACGATATCCACGCTATCTTCCGGCATTTTACAGCGTTCGTAATAATTTCGATTCCGTATTGCGGTTGGCAACTATTCGGATTAATACGTAATATATTGATATTCGAATTGAACGGAATTTTTAATACGTATTCTTACAACACTAGTTCTAACACTTCAGGGAAATATTATTTAGGACTTGTACAATTCTGGCCCGTAAATCATTTAAATTTCGTGGTCTTTCATGTTCATGTCCACAAACAGTTTGTTTTATTTGTTAAATATTTGTTGGCATTCAAGGAACTGTTTATAAAATATGGCCCAACGATGGAATCGCCTAAAATACCAACCCAAACATTTAACTTCTCCCGGGATACTGCGTACGCCAGGAATACTCAAGTGCTTATTTTCCGTAGACCAATAACGATATAATAATTCAATTCACACGTGCGTATTATGGGCGGGGCGTCCCGCCTAGATATTTTTATTGCTACCCTATCACGAAAGACAGGGAATAACGCTCATAATAGTTTTAAAATGACATGTCAGTCTGGCAATTATGGATATAATATTTCTGTCAGTTCCTCTATCTGTCAGAGTGTATTCTTTTCTATCTTTTAATGCAGTTATAGCTGTGGTTATAGCGAACAAGCGTGCATCAGTTATAGCGTCACACACAGCCAATTGCCTCAGCAGATTTGTGACGCTTGCGCACAACAGGTCAAGTAGTCATTTGCTGTCTCACTTACCCCGTGACACCTCCACTTACGGGCACCAGCAATATAGGAGTATTAGATATATGAGTTTTATAGTATTATTTATTTTATAAAATACATTGTATTCAATAATATATTACAAATATACGAGTATATCTAATGTTAAGTCGGCTTCTCACTACGCGATACTTGTCAAGTACTTCGGAAGTATTTGGCAAGCAGCAAGTTGTGTGTATGAAGACTCGCATAGACTCGGCGAATTACTTGCACTTCCCGTCGTGTATCGGAAAATGGTCCCGTCAAAGGCGGCGAGTCGATTTTTTAAGATACTTGTATGTGCGCGCTACTTTACGCGGGCGTTTCGTATACGAGTAACTTATATAGGTATGGGTTGCGTATACGAGTAGCGTATACAGGTGGATTCTTGTACAGTATTATCAAAAAATGTACCTATTGTGTATCTAAATTTGGATCAGAATAAATAAAGTGACATTATCAAGTGTCATTTTAAAGTTAATTTTCAATTTCAGTTGCTTATACATACATAATATGTCAATTTATTTTTAAGTTGATTATGAAAGTGGCTTTTTAGATTTATTTCATTAATAGAAATACATTCGATATATACATACATACAGTTAGTCACAAAATTGAGCATACACCTGTGGAATTACTACTAATTTTTAAATATTGAAAAAAATATACAACTGATTATTACAAAAAGTATATCTATGTAAGGTACATACCTTATAAAACATTTAACAATAAATCAACAAACAAATAATATAAAAGAAAAATAAATATATATTATACGTACAAATATATGAGCCATATTGATAACACAAAATTGAGCATACACTTCGGGAACCCCATACGGGAGACTCCCGAATCGCGTGGTTGTGTGGTTGTGAAATACGGGAGTTGTCATTTAGTATAGTGAGCACCCTCATCGTTATCGGACGTATGTACAATTAGCTCCTGATTATTTACAATTGGGTAAATACTACAAAAAATGTCTAAACGGCGAGAAACGGATTTGGCAACTCGTAAATTAATTTTAAATTTATGTTGTCAAGGCAAAAGTTTGCGTGAAATTGGGCAACTAGTTGGTAGAAGCCATGCCACAATTCAGAAAATTATTAATAAATTTAAATATGACGGTACGTTGCGAAATAGACCAGGTAGAGGAAGGAAGCCTATTCAAGACTCCAACAGACGAGCGATTTATTCTGAGACAGATAAAAATTAACCCAACAACAAGTGTGCCTAAATTACGTACTGAAGTTGCGTCACGCATAGGAAAGAAAATATCAACGGAAACCGTACGAAGAGTACTCCGAAAAAACCAATATCATGGGAGAGTTATGAGAAAAAAGCCGTACATTTCAAAAGCAAACCAAATTAAACGTTTAAATTTTGCAAAACAATATATTAATGAGCCTCCAGAATTTTGGAACAATGTCATATTTAGCGATGAAACAAAGATCAACCTGTTTGGGTCCGACGGCAAGAAAATTGTGTGGCGACAACGAAATACCGAGCTGAATAAAGAAAATATAAAGTTGACGGTAAAGCATGGTGGTGGATCTGTCATGTTATGGGGTTGTATGGCAGCGAACGGAACGGGAAATTTAGAGTTTATTGACTCTATAATGACAAAAGAAGTTTATCTTACTATTTTAAAAACACATTTACGTCAATCAGCTGAAAAACTTCATATGCCACCTGTTTACTACTTTCAACACGATCATGACCCCAAACATTCTGCATATTTAGTTAAACTGTGGTTGTTGTACAATGTTCCAAAATTACTAGACACACCTCCTCCAGTCACCGGATTTAAATCCAATAGAGCATTTGTGGTCAGAACTAAAAGCTCAAATAGGAAATTATCATGCTTCTAACAGAAATGACTTAAAAAAGAAGAATCGCACAAGAGTGGCAGAATATATCAGCTGAAGTGACTTCCAAAATTGGTCCATTCCATGCCTCGGCGCTTACAGGCCGTTATTGACGCCAAAGGCCGCTCCACTAAATACTAATCCAAACGTTCCCTGTATAACAGTAGTGCGTGTATGCTCAATTTTGTGTTGTTATGATAGCTCATGCATTTGTAAGTGTAACATATATTTATGTTTCTTAATATTCTTTATTTGTTGTTTTATTGTTAAATGTTATATAAAGTATGTACATTGCTTAGATATACTTTGTTTAATAATTAGTTGTATATTTTTTTCAATATTTAAAAATTAGTAGTAATTCCACAGGTGTATGCTCAATTTTGTGACTAACTGTACATACCAGTGGCGGCCGGTAGAATTTGACATGCTCGTATTTCCGTAAGGAGGCATGGGACCCACACCATATTTTAGGGGGTTGATACTAGACCTGAGTAGAAGGCTATAATGGCAAAATATCTTCAGGGAAAACTTGTGAATTTTTTTTTTTTCAAAAATGGCTGCCTCCGGGCAGATCTGGGAAACGGCTTGCAAAATATTTGCGAAATATTTTTTTTTTCATAATCACCGAGTAAATACAATTTTTTCATACTTGTGGTTTTCTTGACATTTTGAGATCTGTAAAAGTTATGGTAATTTGAATTTTATTGCATCCCAACATTTCGTCTGTGAGATTTTACAATAGTTGTATATTTAAGCAAAATGAGAATTTTGCAAAAATCACTAAGTATAAAAAAAAATATTTACTCGGTGATTATTAAAAAAAAAATGTTTCGCAAATATTTTGCAGTGATTATAAAAGATTACACACATTGTTACTCTTTATTTACGTGTTAACTTCCATTGATTATACATATTATATTATATTACTGTCAAAAACAGATCATAACAATTACAAACATCAAATGGCGGTAAGTTTGAGTATTAATCAGAACAGACAGAGAATATAAATTCTAAATCATCATTCACAACATTCCAAGATCTGCCTGGAAGCAGCCATTTTTTGGAAAACAATTTTCGCAAGTTTTCCCTGAAGATTTTTTGCCATTATATCCTTCTACTTAGGTCTAGTAACAACCCCCTAAAATATGGCGTGGGTCCCATGCCTCCTTACGGAAATACGAGCATGTCAAGTTCCACCGGCCGCCACTGATACATATCTATCTCTACTATTATTCAAAGATGTTATCCACCATCTTCTGTGCCTGAGTTTCTTTCTTCTATTTTTGAGTAAAAGATAACCACAACTTATTATTATAAAAGCAGCTAAAGATGTTTCAGCTACTCTCGTAGCTGTTTCAGCTACTTTCGTCCATTTTTAAACAATACTCGTCACAACTACTCGTCTTCCGACTTGCACTTCCCGAAAAAATTGTAACATTTAAAGTAGGCGCGTAATATATACAATTTACTTGAACTCGGACAAGTACTAGCCAAGTTTATATGAAGTCAAGTTACTTGGATACTGGCGCGCAGTGAGTAGCCGGGTTTACTGAGCCATAAATATCGAATGCCTCATGAGTAAAGACTAAGTCGGTAAGTGTAACAGGCTGCATCCACGGGGAACACGGCATTGTATGTGAAATAGTCGATAAAACCATGTAATTAATTAGTCGATAAAACCATGTAATTAATTAGTTTTTTGGTCAGTTGGATTTTAGGTCCGGGAATAAATAACAACTATTAGATTTTTCTCCTTCAGAGCTTAATCAATGTTGTTATTATAGTAATGTTTTAGTAATGGTAATTACTATAGTAATTTTTAAAGTGTGTTGTCCTAAAAATAGTTTTTTTATCTTGATACATTTGTTACATATGTATATAGATAGAACTGCCAATGTTAGTAATTTACCACCTTACATGACAGTAATAACAACATTGATTGAGCCCTGAAGGAGAAATAAAGCTCCAAAACGTTGGAAAAAATCGAAGAGTTGTTATTTATTCCTGGATCTAAAATCCAACTAACAAAAAAACTAATAGAGAAGAAGGTCGCCAAGGTTCCCCACAGACATGTAATTAATAATTTGAAATAAGCAATTTCAATAATAGTGATCCTAAACTGGTTTATTGCGATGTGATATTTTGAATGATATATTATTGCAAGCGCACAACACTACCCATTTCAGGCCTCTCGTATGTCAGACGCGGACAGTTGCTGACAGAGTTAAAGTCATGAGATAGATGTTGGCTTTACACATACTGTATAGTTTTTATTATTGTTCCTATTTATTATATCGGCTAAAATTTAGTATTCATCTTATTTCGATGTTACGGATTATACCCACAAAGATTATAATTCTAATTTCGTCTTTTTTTCCAGGTACATGAACTTATAATACGCCCCTTAAGGAGGCATTCTAATGTTTTTGTCAAAACCATGTAAACTAGTCTTAGGCTTATTAATGTTGTTACGCAATTGACACCCAATTCCATTTGGTATTAAACAACAGAAATATGCACCCCAATAATACTGTTCTAAAGATGTATGTAGCTCAGTTTCTGATGTACAAGAAAAGGAAATCGGAGGAAAGGAAGAAGAAACTGTTTTATTAAAAATTATTTTATTTATCACATTACAACATAAGTACACTATCTTGAACACCTCTGTATTTAACAAATGGTATATATAATAAAACAGCCGTACAAAATTATGAAATTTTAATAAACTCGCTCACAGAAAAATATTTTGTATAATTATATTTGTGATAGTTGTTGTACTTATTAAAATTGTGTAAAGTTTGGATTAAAATAAAATATATCTCACTGAAAAATCGTTTTAAAAGTGACAAACGATATTAAAGAAAATTATTATTTTCATTAATATAACATGATTGGTGTATTACCATCATTAGTAGTAAAATTGATCGTCCAACCAATTTTTTTAGTAGATGCGTTTAGGCATTGGAAATTTTATTAATGATTGGTGTATTACAAATCATGTTTCTAATGCCTAAACGCATCTATGATAAATTTGGTTGAACGATCAATTTTACAACTCCATTAAATTCTAAAAAGCAACTGTTTTTTAAGCTTAACCTGAACTGTATCCTATTTTACTGACTTTAAGGAAGAAAATATTATCATATTTTTTGACAACTGTCCGGAAAGTACCCACTTCCCTGATGATTTTCCTCTAAGAAAATAATAATTTTCTAGCCTAGTCCGAGAAGTACGTATATCTCGGACTAGGCCGGAAAGAAGTTACATTATTGTTGTCATTGTCCATATCCACTATTTCAATATAAAAATGTATATAACAAAAATTGAAATATTCCTAATTATATTACAAATTAATATTACAAGGAAACGCCTTACGTGCTCTCCCGGAACCTTGTCCGAGGCGAGAGTCTCGGAAAAAAAATTGTATTTCCCAGACTTGTTACGTACAGTGGCGGTCACATAATTAGAAACGGTATTGTTTTAGCATAACTTATGCACATTATGTCATTTAGTTTTTAACCCGTCCCAACAATTATATATACAATAAACGTGCGTTCTAAAGTGAATCAATTCGTAACTTATTTTGTGCACCATCCGTCTCAGTTCAACTTTTATATTTATAATTGCCATTTACCTACCATTTTTCGAAGGACACATAATTAGAAACGATATAGAAAAATGTTCATTATTCAAGAAACTATGTAACATACATTAATATTTTGTTGGATTGTCATGGTTCTTTATTACTTCTGTGTATCTCCTACCCATAGAGCTTATCAAAGTTTGACATAACTCTACAGGTATGGAGTACCAGGCCTCTCTAACAGCTTCATACAATTCATCAAAATTTTTAAACTGACGCTGACAAACTCGCTGTTTTACTTCACCCCATAGATTTTCTATGGGGTTGAGGTCAGAGCTACAAGATGGCCAGTCAATAATAGATACGGAGTTGTTAATTAACCACTGTTTTACAGATTTCACAGTACGTCTGGGATCATTGTCTTGAACAAGCTTCCACGTAACAGGCATAAACTCGCCAGCGTATGGTTGCAGAATATTTTCCAATATGTTAATATACACATACTGTCCATGATTCCCTTTACGCGATGTATGGAGCCTACACCTCTCCAGGAAAAGCAACCCCAGATGACGACATTTCCGCCTCCATGTTTTAACGTTATGGTTGTATAGTTCGGATTATATTCACATATCGGCGGGCGTCGGACATATTGTTTTCACTAGGATAGGATGTTATGTCAAACTTTGATAAGCTCTATGGGTAGGAGATACACAGAAGTAATAAAGAACCATGACAATCCAATAAAATATTAATGTATGTTACATAGTTTCTTGAATAATGAACATTTTTTCTATATCGTTTCTAATTACGTGTCCTTCGAGAAATGGTAGATAAATGGCAATTATAAATATAAAAGATGAAGTGAGATGGATGGAGCACAAAATAAGTTACGAATTGATTCGCTTTAGAACACACATTTATTGTATATATAATTGTTGGGACGGGTTAAAAACTAAATGACATAATGTGCATAAGTTATGCTAATACAATGCCGTTTCTAATTATGTGACCGCCACTGTATATTACTATAGTGCCTTGACAACGACAAAACAAAGTACCTACTTATTAATATAAGAATACTATTGCTTAAGTTTTATTTTAGAAATTAAATTCATACAAACAAACCTAATATACAAAAATGGCATTAAACTATAAACAAACTGAAACAAAGAGAAATTCCAGCGGTGTTTTTTTGCATTCCATAGTAGAGTCCAAGTATCAATGGCTGAATAAAACGTGTAGATATTCGATTATTACCTGAGTTAGCCAGTTAATGTAACCAATGTCCAAAAAGATTACGTAAATTACTAGATACACAGATTGTGGTTGCAGGTATCTTAATCCAAGTATCTTCGTGAAGATGACGTCTTCGATTCAAACTAAACGATAACCTGTTCGAACAGTTTCAAGACATCGTACTTCTAAATAATATTGCTTAAAAAATTGGGTTTTATTGTCGTCCGTTATTGGATACTGTACACCGCGTTTTATCAAGCACTGCATCTATTAAAATTAAGTATCAACATCAAATTAAAGTGCTTTGTTATATAAAACGTTAGATTGCGCAAAGAGAACGGCATCATGTACGGTGGGGAAAATGGGGATCTTGTTTTTGCTTTTCTCGACTTTATCGCACTTAACTATCACTTCGAAGACCGGCCCTAGAAAATAACAGAAAATAAAAATATGATTTGAATATATGGAACAGTATGGAACAAAAAATAAATACGCACAAGATAAACCAGTATGTTTAACACAGCTAAGAATTGAATTCTAGGAGAAACAAAAAATTGGAGAAGTTCTTAGGTTGACTGTATTATAGAATATTACTACACATTAATCATATACTGTACACGTCAGGAAACAAGAAACATTACAGTCTCAAGGGGATCTATAATCATTTGGAGGGGAGCTGATACGATGAGGAGACGTAAACTTCCCACTACAATGGCACTTCCACTTGGTTTCATTCATATGATAGGCATACTGGTAGTAATCATATGAACTCATATTCTAATTACTCATAAAACGTCTATGTGGTCCTAGCAGATACAAGAAATGAAGTGGGGATAATCCTACTTGTACTCTCTGGGCAACTTTGGCGAGCCTTGAGCCATATTAAACCATATACAGGGTGTTCCACCTAAGGCGGATTCATCCATAACTCTGTTATTAGAAATTTAACAAAAAAAGAGCTTTGGGTGGTAGTTGTCTGGAATAATTGTGCATATGAGGAAAATATTTTCAATAATATAGGGTGGACTTTGTTATTTTAAATGGAACACCCTGGAAAATGGAATATTTTTACATTTTTTGATTCTCCGTTTAATTCTAGGTCGACTTTGCTAAGGGTTCCCTATACCTATCTCTTATAGTCTTTGAGATATTCAATTGTCTTTGAAAAAAATGACCGATTTCAGCTCTTTGAATGAGGCCCAATACCATTTAAACCATAAAAGATAGAAACATGCGGTTTGGACGAATAGATTTAGCACAAATTACCCTATCTTTTTCACTATGGGCAAAATGGATACGTTATTCAGAGCCGGAAATATCGGACCCTACATTTGACAATTTTAAAACGTGAGTACTATTTTTTTTTTCAAATGGCATGACCCATATTAAATAGTGCCGTTGGATGCGAAATTAAATGCCCTTTCTACTGATATCGGGTTATCAATACTTATCTCCAACAGTTTTCCAATAATATTCAATTCTTTCTAAAGTTTGCAAAAAATCGGATGTCTACAGCGTCCACGTAGGCGTTGCAAAATCACTTTTCCCTCACATTTTATCAGGCTTGGGACTGGCAGTAATAATACTTACTGGCATGTTTAAAAAATGGTTTAGCAAACAAAAATAAACCACTAACAACAACTAATAGAACGCAAATGGAACGAAACTCCACAATCAAGAAAAAACGTCATAAACTTAGCCTACTGAATGACAACAACTGCTCAAAATGATGTTTAAAAAGTGGTTTATCAAACAAAACTAAACCACTAACAACAACTAAAATAGAACACAAGTGAAACGAAATTCAAACAAAGACATAGAACACAATCATGAAAAGGCTACATAAACTTAACCTGTTGATTTACAACGACTGCTCAAAATATTCTCCATTTCGGTTTAAGTCCACTTTAACACGTTTTCACAGTAAAATAACAAGTCAAGGCCAGTCAACTCTAAAGTGACGTTTAGTTTGGCTTATACGTCAAATAGTGCAATAAGCAACGCCAATTTAAACGCCTACGTGGCGCTGTAGAAATCCGATTTTTGCAAACTTTAGAAAGAATCGAATATTCTTGGAAAACTGTTGGATATAAGTATTGATAACCCGATATCAGTAGAAAGGGCATTTAATTTCGCATCCAACGGCACTATTTAATATGGGTCATGCCATTTGAAAAAAAAAATAGTACTCACGTTTTAAAATTGTCAAATGTAGGGTCCGTTATTTCCGGCTCTGAATAACGTATCCATTTTGCCCATGAGTGAAAAAGATAGGGTACTTTGTGCTAAATCTAATCGTCCAAACCGCATGTTTCTATCTTTTATGGTTTAAATGCTATTGGGCCTTATTCAAAGAGCTGAAATCGTCATTTTTTTCAAAGACAGTTGAATATCTCAAAAACTATAAGAGATAAGTATAGGGAACCCTTAACAAAGTCGACCTAGAATTAAACGGGGAATCAAAAAATGTAAAAATATACAGGGTGTTCCATTTAAAATAACAAAGTTAGGTGGCGTACAGAATAAACGAAGCACCCTATATAATTGAAAATATTTTCCTCATATGCACAATTATTCCAGACAACTACCACCCAAAGCACTTTTTTTGTTAAATTTCTAATAACAGAGTTATGGATGAATCCGCCTTAGGTGGAACACTCTGTAGATAAACCGCTGCAGCCAAATTGAGGTCAGAGGTGAAGTTTAAGTAAACTAAAATGTAATATAATAATATATACTGTATACTGTCTGATATTCTCATTCGTATACTTTCATAATTCCAGAGTAGACTTACAG
Source organism: Aromia moschata (assembly GCA_029963805.1). Classification (NCBI taxonomy): domain Eukaryota; kingdom Metazoa; phylum Arthropoda; class Insecta; order Coleoptera; family Cerambycidae; genus Aromia; species Aromia moschata. The sequence continues at coordinate 70,627 of JAPWTK010000412.1, read as the reverse complement.
TTTACTTGCCTTCGATCGCGTTGTTACTGAATAGCGGTAAAATGGTGAATTTGTGTCAAGATAAAATATATAATGTATAAACTATTGACTAATTAACGTATTTTATGTGTCTATTTAAAATAAATGTATATTTTGTGTCAATTTTCGTGTAATGAATTATTTAAATAAAGTGTCACTTTTTGATTTTCCTGAATGTGCCCCGTTTAAATAGACGTTTATTGTGTTTCCTTCCACACGTCATACCCCAGAATTTGGCTTCACCTGTTCTCATACAAACTATACAGCCGGTCTAGTTGTGAAGGGGGACATTAATTATTTCGAAAAAAACGAAAACAGAAGCGTCATAATACGTGAATTCAGTATTCAGAAAAAAGTTAAAAATTTGCGAATTTAAGGATATTTGGAAAATTTGGTATAACTTTGGATACCTATAGTGGATGAAGTTCCTCAAAGTTGCAAAACGCTGCGACTTTTTTTCTGAGGGGCCCGAAGGTTTTAAAGGACCCCGCACCAATCATATGGATTTTGGTTCCCGCCAATTTTTTCTGGGGTTGAAATGTGGTGTACTTTGAATCTTCCTGAACAGAAATCTGACTTTCGACGGCCGTCGAAATTGGAATTTTTTGGAATCTATTGAGCTCAGCAAAAATGATCTAAGAACAAAAACGTCTTAGAATTATCATTCACGTCATAGAATACCCTCAAATGTTTTCAGAATTTTTAGATATGATTTTTGAAATGAAAAATTGCAATTTTCCGCCATTTTTCATTCATCCACTATATCCAAAGTTATATCAAATCTTACAAATATCCTTAAATTCGCATGTTTTTAACTTTTTTTCAGCCAACATTATCGCTTCAAAAAATTTTTTTATCAATCGCCCCCGATTGTGTCTTATAGAAAACTAGCGACCCACCCCGGCTTCGCCCGGTTTACGACATCACATTAGAAACCTCTAAAACTATCAGTGTTTCTCTACTATATTATGCATGTATTATACATATAAACCTTCATCTTGAATCACTCTATCTATTAAAAAAAACCGGCATCAAAATCCGTTGTGTAGTTTTAAAAGATCTAAGCATACACATAGGTAGTAGAAAGATAGGGACAGACAGCGGGAAGCGACTTTGTTTTATACTATGTTATGATGTTTTGCAGTTTCCAAAACCCTACCTCCATTTTCTGTACGATCATTAGTTCCCGATTAATTGATTGTCAAAGTTGAAAAGGACTTTTTTGCTTTGATCGACGATAACTCCGCAGCAAATCATCGTACGGAGCTCGTTAAGAGGTCAAATTAAAGCTGATTAAATTGTCTAAAAGAGCTTCATGGTCGCATGATGGAAATTTTTTTATAAAATCCACAGACCATTTCAAAGACGAGCAAAAATTTGGAGTTTTTTTTTGTTAGTTTTCGGATGATTACGTGAGAACCGCTCCAGCTAAAAATGTTTAAGTCCAGATCTGAAAACTAGACACTTGAGGCTACAATTTCTTTTTTTTTTTATTATTTTCTGTACAACCATTTTTCTCCGAGTTACGCCTTGTTGAAAATCACCCAAAAATTTGGATTTTTTTTAATATCCTTTTTTGTTACTAGTGTACATACAGCATTAAAAGGAGTCATTCGACTTATTAGTTACATACATGAAGCAATTTTGCAGCAGATTTAAATGACTGGTTTTTCTTTTGTACCAGGTTTGAAGGAAATTTTTAGAAACGTGGAAGGCCAAAATATATCAGAGTGATTTTGTTGTTTATAAATATTACCTACCACCAAATAGGTTCCACCACCAAATTCCCTTGATTCACTGAAATATCGCTTTCCCTATATCTATTAGCACATCAACATATCTGGTTTTATTTAATTTTTTAATGCTGATATATGTTGCGTGTGCTGTACATTAGGGTGGACCTTAATTTTTTTTTTTCGTTTTTCTCAGCGGGCCGGGTCAAAATCAGTTCTGTGTACCCAAAAACTTGTGCGGAAACCAAAACTGCCGCGAGCGGAACCTTTTTTCCAGTGCTGCAAAGCGCCGGATATATTTCCATGTATATTTTCCTCCTGAATCAGATGGAATCGTCAGATTTCGTTTATTCGTTGAGTGAAAAAAATATGAGCGAAAAAATTGCGAACAAACACCAAATTAAACAAAAAATTTTAAAAAAGACGAAATAATTTATTATGGTGATTGTACCTGACTGAGGAGTATTAAGCATATCATGATTCAAAAGTAGAGGTAAAAACCTACAATTTGACGTCCGGTTGAAGTCTGTAGGTGCCTCTGAACTGGAGTTACGATCATTTCAAATTGTACGCAAAATTCAGGAGCGTATATGGCGGAAGGCGATTTTTCTGTTTTTTCAATCCTGATTCTCAAACGATAGATTCTCCTGCATCGACTTGCATAATTTACCTATAGTATGAAATGCTCCATAGCATACGAATAATTCATCATCTTAATATAATATTACCTTTAACTTGAAGTCATTTTACATTGATTATAAGAGAATTTCGGATTATAACATACTATAGTGTCCGACGTTCGTACAAGTACTTGTAACGTTAGCATCATACTTTGGAGTTGGGGAGCTGCGTCGTGGTATAATCGGGTAGTAATACAAATCTCTATGTTATGTGCTTGTTTCTCAACAATCGAGTAGTTTAAGAGTTATTCAAGCTTGAGCAAACTTCAACTTTTCTCTTAAAGTTGGTAGCTTCATTCGCTCTGACATTAGCCGCGGAAATTTCTTCGTTCCTCCGGAAACTTCAAGAGAAGTCGAGAGGAGAAGTTTCAAGAGAAGAATTGAAATTGGCGACGGTCGTAAAGTGGTCGTTTGAATAGATTCTTTCGGGAATACGCCCCGGGAGGATCCGAACAATCTGAGCAGTTCACCCGAACACGCGTCTTTGATTCGAGCGCTCCAAGCGATCCGAGTGATTCGGACGTAAACACATGAATGTAAACAAACACTAAATTAATCTAAACCGTTTTTATCGGGTGAACTGCTCCGATTGCTCGGATCGCTCCGAGGCGTATTCCCGAACGAATCTATTCAAACGACCACTTTACGACCGTCGCCAATTTCAATTCTTCTCTTCGAAACTTCTTCTCTCTCGACTTCTCTTGAAGTTTCCGGAGGCTAACGTCAGCGAATGAAGCTACCAACAAAACCGTATTTTTTTCGAGAATTCATTCTTCCGTTCTTTAGTTTGCTCAAGCTTGAATAACTACTCGATTGTTGAGCAACAAGCACATAACATAGAGATTTGTATTACTACCCGATTATACCACGACGCAGCTCCCCAACTCCAAAGCATGATGCTAACGTTACAAGTACGTGGACGAACGTCGGACACTATAGTATGTTCCAATCCGAAATTCTCTTATAATCAATATAAAATGACTTCAAGTTAAAGGTAATATTATATTAAGATGATGATTTGTACCAGATGATTTCGCTCAACGAATAAACGAAATCTGACGATTCCATCTGATTCAGGAGGAAAAAATACATGGAAATATATCCTTGCGACTATCAGATTTGATGATCTTCATAGTTTTTGAGCGTATCGAACGTTTTCAGTGATTTTTAGACATGTAAATCCCATAAGAAACTTCCGGCGCTTTGCGGCACGGGAAAAAAGGTTCCGATCGCGGCAGTTTTGGTTTCCGCACAAGTTTTTAGGTACCCAGAACTGATTTTCACCCGGCCTGCTGACAAAAAAACGAAAAAAAATATTAAGGTCCACCCTACTGTACCGGTGGGCAAATTTCGATGTTTTTATAGGGTATCTCGGTAACTGTTAGGGCTATGGAAAAATGAACCCACCTTTCCCGACCTCTTTTTTCGAGATAAATTCATTGGTAAAACCAGAATTTGCTATATCTTTTCGTTTTCGAGTTGTAAACGAAAATTGATTTTTTTGAGTTTTCGATTGGTGTCGATAACTCGGTTGTTTGTAAAATTAGAAGAAATCTGTTTGCACGTTCTACAGGCACTTTTTTAAGTAGAATAGGATTTCCTTAACAGATTTTTATCTTGTGTAGTTTTCGAGTTATGGCATAAACTTCTATTTTTTTAAATGGAAACTATAGTTGGCTATGATTTAGCTAAAAGAGGATTTTTTCTCTTTACAACGATATATAGTTTGTGGGGTCTATGATGAAGTGTTTATGCGGAAACAGTTAAAAATTTTAATTTTTTGTATAGGTATACCTACTTTGTTTTTTCTTTGCAGGAAGAGTAAGTTTCTATAGTAACACATTGTTACAACAATGTTTTAATAATAATAACTGTTGCTATGGAAATTTACTTTGCCTAAAAGTAACATAAATACATAGTAACAGTCGTATATAATGAATGGTATATTAAACTTAAATAACTAATTATGACATATTAGTGACTAATTAATAATTAATTATAACATATTCATAACAAGAAAGTTTAACACACTTAACAATCAAATTTGTAACAAATAATGTATGTAAAAAATACGATACAATATATTTTACAAAAACAAAACTAGACAGATTAAAAAAAATACGAGCATGATTATTTACCTAAAGTTTTCAAATTGTCGTCCGTTGTTTGTGATGCACAGTTCACATCGCTTTGAAACACTTTGTTGCATTATAGATGTGAATGTTTGAAACGGAATTAGACAGTCTATAAGATTTTCTCTCAGTTGAACCAGTGTATTATTTGTCTTTTGTATAAATTGTCTTTAATGGTTCCCAAAAAAAGAAATCTAAGGTGAGAGATCTGGCGACGAGGAGGCCACTTACTGGCCCATTGTTCCCTATCCATTTCTCCCCAAAATTAGTATTTAATAATTCCGAGATTAAATTAGTATTATGGGGTGGTGCCCCGTCTTGTTGAAAAAATACATGTCGTCTTTCGTTAAGTGGCAAGTTGTCTAAAAATTCTTCTACTATGTGGTAGTTTATCATATTGTAATACCGTTGACCATTTAAATTGTCATCATAAAGTTGGTAAGCTAAAATGCGGTTATTATATAGGGCACACCATACACTAAAACCGAAAAACGTCCTTGATTTTGAACATCAACAGTCTGATGAGGATTATCTTCAGACCAATAATGTTTCCCGGCACTACTTACGTAACTTTCATCTGTCCAAATGATATTTTTAAAAAATAATTGGTCTTGCTCAATTTGTTGTAGGTACCAATTGCAGAAATCCAGTCGGCGTTCAGGATCAGTTGGAAGGAGCTGTTGTTGTTTCCTTATTGTATAAGGTCTAAATTTGTGTTTTTTTAAAAACTGAAAGTGCTCTTCGTCACGATATACCAGACTCTGCTTCAATTTGCCTACTTGAAATTGAAGGATTTACGACTACCATACCAACAACATTTATGGCAACATCCTCAGCATCTTGAATACGATAATTTTTTTGGTCTTGGTTTATTAAATCCTCCGTATTCAACGAGGTTTTCTTTTAGTCTACCAAAGATGGACATATTAGGTTGTCTCCTTTCAGGGTAGCGATTAAAATATGCTTCCGATGCAGCTTCAGAATTATATCCATTTTGAATAAACACTCTAGCATATTAAACTTTTCGTAATTTTGATAAGCCATCGCGACTTGTCAATTTCTTTAATCGAAACTTTAAAACTATAATGCAAGCAAAAACCAAACATAAACAATTAATCAAACAGTAATGTGTAACTGTGTATTTACATCCCAATATCCAACTGTTCTGTTTTCAAAATGACAGGCGCCTACTGTGCAAAATCATTGAAATTACTATACTGTCCTTTATTAGAAAACATATGTTTTTAACTGTTTCACATAAACACTCATCATAGACCCCACAAACTATATATCATTGTAAAGAGAAAAAAATCCTCTTTTTAGCTAAATCATAGCCAACTATGGTTTCCATTTAAAAAAATAGAAGTTTATGCCATAACTCGAAAACTACACAAGATATAAAAAATCTGTTAAGGAAATCCTATTCTACTTAAAAAAGTGCCTGTAGAACGTGCAAACAGATTTCTTCTAATTTTACAAACAACCGAGTTATCGACACCAATCGAAAACTCAAAATCAATTTTCGTTTACAACTCGAAAACGAAAAGATATAGCAAATTCTGGTTTTTCACCAATGAATTTATCTCGAAAAAAAGAGGTCGGGAAAGGTGGGTTCATTTTTCCATAGTCTCTTACAGTTACCGAGATACCCTATAAAAACATCGAAATTTGCCCACCCGGTACATATACAAAATGCGTGTGAATCTTTGGTTGAAATGTTTGGACAAAAATTTGTTTGCAATATTTTGGAAACCTTAAAACGATTCGGATGAAATTTAGTAGAGATAATTTGTGTTTCTAAAATCGCGTTTGCATAAAACATTGCAAAATTTTTTTATTTTTAACACCCTATATTTCAAAAGTTAAGCACTAAACGACTTAAGTTTGTGAATGAATGTTTGTCCTACAATTGTCCCAAGATACACACCCTTAATCAAAATCAATTGAATAGCAAACTGATATAATAAAATTCTTTAAAATGGTGAAAAATTGTTTCAGAATGATAAAATAGCAACAGTAAATCCTGTTATACAACATGAAAGATAAATTAACCAAAATTAACTGATCATTCAGGAGCGCATTTGCCGCATATTTTTAAACCTCGCATATTATCACTAAGATCACTTTTGTGTTCTAAGACTTTTTTTAATACTTTTCTATTAAACTCATCATATATTGCGCTACCTCTCACCCATGGCCATCGACTGAATCAACTGGAGTGGTGCAGAGAACGGCTCCCAAGAATAGAATACGGTTGTCTTTAGCGACAAATCCAAATTCTGTTTGGATATGCATGATACTCGGGCAAGGGTAAGAAACTTTAAGCAAAATCAAACCGATTAGCCATCAAGATCTTCCTCCTCACCTTTCACATTGAACAAATCAGATACATAATATGGGTAGATTATTAAATTTACCCCATCCTCCACAGACTCCAACTTCGTGGTGAGATACAGGTTACTTGAGAAATGACACTTGAGACACTGAGAAGACAACCGACCATCTCATTAGAAGTGCGTTTAACCGTGTTGCTGGAGGTGCCGAGTTCACATCGTGGAAGCCGGACCCATTATTAAAATTTTCTTCAATCCTAATTGTTGGATTTGTGCAAACTTTGTACATTTACTTACTTTACCCTAATAAACATTTATACCAAACATTATTTAAATCAGCTAATTAATATTAATCTTTCTGATTTCTATATTAGTAAATGTATATGGGTAATACAGATATTTTGAAGGTATAAAGTCAACTCATTCAGCACAAAGGATGACGAATTATAAGATATTTTGATACCATCACGAGGAACGTTGTTTGCATGCGCATTGATACAGTTACAGGTGTGTGCATTAATCATACTGGCTGCATATAAACTATATAAATGTATTTTGAGGGATAACATCACTCAAACACTTTCAAAAAATGTCAATTTGTTTGGGCTTAAATGGTCTCTCAGTGTATCAGGAATTATGTTCAATTGGTTTTGTGCGGAAGTGAAAGTAAGATCCTAAAAACAAGTGATTTATAGAGAAAAATTGTAGCGTCTTCCATTAATTTGCTCCATAAGCTCCTCTCACTGAAACAACTCAAGAACCTCATAGAGCTTCTTGAAGGACGACGAGAATATAAGAATATTAATTTGGAAGGCCAATTGTTTGGTGAAAATTTATTTAAATTTTCATAACTTCAAACTGCATTTTTAAAACTAGTCGGAACGGGTTCCTCCTACAACTTGTAACAGATTGACTTAATTTTAATTTAATTTTAACTTTAGCTGTAGCCTCAAAATAGTTTTCTTTAGAAAAGCACAAATATTTTTTGACCGTTTTTTTTTTAATTTCCAAGTCTCTCAGTCTTTTTTTTCAGCTGAATGTTTCTTCAATATCTCTCAATTTTACGAAAAATTAATGTCTATTTCGAAAAAAGTCTTATGTACTTATCTGGTAAATCTCATCTATTTTCATAATTAATTTCAATTTTTTGCCCAGATGCTCAGAAAGGATCACAGAAAGTCACGGAAGTCTGTGGAAAAAAATATTGTTTCCATTTAAACCCACGTGGAGTGGCCATTTTCTACGAAAACACTGTTTAATTCTTTTATACGTATACCTCGATATGTATTATATGATAAAAAGACTGAGAATCAACCTCTTAACTATCGTTAATTTTACATAAATACTCAAAATAGACTATTATCTTGAATGCACTGAGTGATGTAACCCTTAAATAAAACAATATATGAAAAAAGCCTTATTTACCTGAACACCCAGCGACGTACATGTAGACGTCAGTTTCTCATAGTCGGCCTGCAGGTTCCTAAGGAAGTCCACGCCAGCGGGGTCCACGAAGGTCAGGCAGGAGAAGTCGAGTATCAAGCACTTGGACATGAGCTCCTCGTCGTCCTGCAGCCCCTTCTCGGCCAGCTTCGCCCTTTTCCTCCAGGACAGCCGCTGCGTCGAAGCCTGTCTTCCTCACCAGGAGGTCCTTGAAGGAGCCGCAGGAGGCGAAACTCCAACCCGCCGGAGTAATGGAATATCTTGATGCCATCGATCTCTTGCGCCTAGAATTAATAATCCCAAACGTTTTTTTTCCTATTTCCAGTACTCACAACATCTAAAGACTTCTTATTTAGTTTTTCCAAATATTTAGGACTCTAATATTTAAAAATTTGGGAGGTGACTTCTTGGATCATAACCGTTTTCAAAAATTATATTTTAAAAAATGGTTGTTATTACTAAAATAGATAGACCCGCTTAATAAAAATTGGGGACATTTTTGCGTTTTAGGTAAAGATTAAACAATTCAAAAAAAGGCAGAAAATTGGAAAAATCATTTTTTCCATTCTTTTCCTGACCATTGAAAGGAAGAAATTTTAAATAAAATGAAATCAAACCAGGAAACTTGACTTGTTATAAATAATGTGTGTTAGATATAAAATAAGTACCTATAGAAAGGAAGACTACATAAATACAGGGTGTCCCACTAATAATGAGTAGGGTCCGGAAAGTTTGCTATAATGCATGGTACTCTGCATTTAACTATCTAGAGCTCCCGCAAGGGGGGCGGTACTACCGCGCACACGCGAGTTCCAGTGCGTTACCAGGCACGATCAGTGCCGTACGTATGCACGGGCAAGAAATGCATGCGGATATAATTTACAAGGCGTTCCCTAATAATGAAACACGGCAAAACTGTAGATTTTTAGATTATAGATTTGTATTGGGTGTTCTGCACATTTAATTAAATCACATTAGTTTTATCCGAACAATCAGCAGTTTTGCTGTGTTGCATAATTAACCAGACACCCTGTATATTTTCGCAATATATTTAAATTAGTCTGGATAAAAAGATAAAAAAAAAACAAAGGCTTTAGAAACAAACAACAGAAATGAAACACAATTATCACGTGTAAATGTAAAAATAACTGACATACCAAAATAAAAGGAACTGTATTTAGATTTAGTCAAACCACTTAAAGGTACATCTTCATCACAAATCCGGTCTGAGTCGTCTGATCTAATATCTGATTCTCAAATTATTAAATCACTTTTTTCCAGTGTATAATAAATGTTTAATTTACCTGAAATATTCCAATTTCTAAAACAAAAAAATTGTCTATTTTTTTCGTGAAAAACGTTTGAGTTTTCCGGCAATCAATTTTTCAATCAGGCAATCAGTTTTTCCAGAAATATTAAACCTCTAATTCTAAGCATTAACTTACACTTGACACTTTTCTTTAGACACTTACCGCTTTGTACCGCTTGATGTCCAAGTATAGATCTGTATTCGGCACCACCCCCAAAAGGCACGTGTAGGGCTTATAACCCTGTACGAATATACTGAGGAGAGAGACTGCCACGCCTGCCGCTAACCCATATCCTATCTGAACGAACAAAGTAGTGGCGAAGGTCACTATCCATACAATAGCATCCCACTTGCTTAACCTCCAATATTTCACAAAGGATGTGAATTGAAGAAGCATCCCTTAAGGGCTACCACTATTATACTAGCCAAAACGCACTGAAAAAAAAAAAAAAAAAAATTGTCTTTGCCCTCTACAAACTCCTGACTTGAGCTATATTGACTATTATGAATTTTTGAACAAAAGAAGGCTACAAACATTAACTAAACTGGAATGGAAAATAAAATGATACAAAAGGGCCATTGAAAGCTAACATCTGCCTAGCCTCTTTTCCGCGATAAAGACCATAAAAACTGGAACGTGAGGAAAACACATTGAAGTTACATCAAGTAAGTAAATTTAAGGATAACAATATTCTTACTCACCCTGGGCAGCGTCTCGAAGAATGGCCCGATCCATAACAATATCACCATGAGTATACCGCACGACACTACCGAAGCTATTTGGGTGACGCCGCCCACCGTCTGCTGGATCATCGACCTCGATAGGAAGCCGTTATAGGCATCGATGAGAAGAACGATCCCATGGTGTTGCTGATACCCTAAAATCGAGTCCTAATCCTTCCGAAGAACGTTCCCTTAGAGAAATTCCACTTACCAACGCCAGCAGTTCCTGATTCAGATCCACTTCATACATAAGCTTCCTGGCGAAGTCAGCGCCATGGACATCGTGATGGTGTAGGAGACCATGGTGATAACGAAGCTATCCAGTAATATGGACGGGATGAGCTCGAATGCCGGCAAAGCTGGTTCAGGGAAGCTAGAAAGAAATGTATCGTTTTTAAACGCACATCCGTTTAGAATGCTCCACTATAATGATATTTGGATTTTAAATTCCACCAGTCACTATTAAATACTATTGGGCTGTCATGAAATTCTCGGCTGCCTAATACCTGACATTATTATTGATGGTACAAATATTATAAACACAAAAACCAAATTCATATGGAATCTCCATACATTGCAGTGATAGGCAAAAGTGTGGAACCAAGTAAATATCTCTGAAATTAATAGATATATTGATACGAAATTTTAAAAGCGAAAATTAGCAATAAAAAACCGTAACTTACACTCAGCTTGAAAGATACTGAGTGTTCCAAAAATTGGTGACGTACCAAAGTTTTTTTTTAATGTAATGCCCTGTATATTTTTACAATTTCTGATATCTTTGGTTTCTAATTCCATCTCTATTAATTTCAGAGATATTTACTTGATTTTTACACTTTTGCCCATCACTGTATCTCACAGCAATAATTTCAATTCAAAATACAATTCTTGGTATACTACGAAAATATAAATATTGTGACTGAAAAGAGACTAATAATAATAGTGGCATAATTAAAGGACTAAGATTTTAAGCTATAATTTGGTCGGTATATAGCCTGATCTAAATTAAGTACGCACTATTGATAACTTCGTTATTATTAAAGATACAAAATCGGTCAAATCAGGAAACTAGTAGATTTTTTAACCTTTATAGGATGAGATACATCTGAATTTGATACATCATAGAATTTTAATTTTTATAGGATGAGATACAAACAATGGAACGTTGCGTTGCGGCAAAATATATATTTGTTTAATAGAACACCCTGTATATTATATATTTTTATGAAAGATATTGGAAGTCAGAATAAAAATGGTTATGACAAGTTTTTCGCAAGATGAAAAATAATGGAGCTATAAGGATCTAAAAGAAAAAATAAAACTAAAAATTAATACAAAATTAGTCTAGTATGCTATGGAAATAAATGCCAATAATATGTGTCAATTATTTAGTTTCCTTAGTCTGTTGACAATACAATTCAAATTGAGTGAATTTGAGGTGCTTTAAAAAATGCTTTTGTAAGAAATAAATCTTATAGGTCGGCAAACTATATAAATATAAAGAAACAAATATTTGTCTGAAAAATATGTTTAATGTCAGATAGATTGGAACTAATGGACTAATTTCCTGGCCTCAAAGGTCCACTGATTTAACCCTACTCGAGGGGTTATTATTATTATTGAGAGGTTATCTTAAAAATCGTATTTATTTATTACAATACGATAATATTGACGCACTCACACATAAAAGCCAGTACAGTTTAGAATAAACTAAGGTTCTTTTAAAAAAGTGTTCATGCTGTCCTGAAACGAGTCGTGAAATGTATTGAAAAACTTTTTCAACATCCAAAGTCAAATCATCTGCTTTAAAATGGATATATTTTAATTTTGTTGTTTTGGCTATTAGATGTTTTTTATGTTTTTTTAAATGAATTTAATTTTTCATGTTCTAAAAACTAAATTATTAAATCAGTGACATTTGTTTCCAAAGCACACTAAACTATTTTTTGAGATTTGTAATATATGTTTATATCCTTATAGCTCTATTATTTTTCATCCTAACGAAAAATTTATCATAACCATTTTGTACATGTAATATACAGTGTTCCTTTAAAAAAATGTTTCGTCGTTGAAAAATTTATAAACACAAAAATCAATAGTCTCTTCCAATTCTTCTGTATACTAAAGGCCTACACAAGTAACTACGGAATAGCCCGTAAAAGAAATTACGGAGTTTGCAGTAAAATTACGTTTTCAGCTCTTTTCATATTATACCTCATAATGACTGTTTTTGATACACGTATTTGATATCATTGGAATTGTTACCAAAAAATGATTATTTTGCTAAATAAAACCTATTTGCGATATGAAATTTTGGAAAATTTCCGCGAATTATTCCGGAAATTTTCCGAATTTTATTTTTAGGGAAATTCGTATTACCAGTATTACCAGTGTAATACGTGTGACCAAGGACAAGGACATTGTACTTACCCAGTCGGTATGTGTCCCACAACGGTGACCCCGTAAGCGGTGCTCAGATTCATGAAGTAGCTAACAGCGGTTCCTATAATAACGCCACTAGCTCTATTGGGAACAGTATTTTTCGTTTTCTTGGCTAGCCATGGCTGAAAATCATTAAGAGACGATGATATTGCTGAACTATATATTTTTTTCATTACAATTACCTTTAAGAGCTCGTTATTAGCTGTCAAAATAATGCAAGCGACACAAGACATCACCAGGACATTAGTGTTGGCCTTGGGAACAGCCAATATCGAGTCATAGACTGTCTGAAAAAGAAACCCTTAAATATTATCAACATCAGAATCGATTTTACACTAACTACTATTACGCTACTGACTAAAATCAAAAGTGTGATAAGCAATATAATATCTACATAAGAGATAAGCAAATTTTAAAAACAATAACAGATGTAATACACATGACTCTTTAGTCTACGAATAGGGGTTTTTATGGAAATTTATGGAAATTAATTTCAATCAATCAATATAATTTTGTTAAATATATCGAAATAAATAAAGTGTAGCATAAAGAACTGGACTACATTGTCAAAAAGTGAGTGCTGTTTGTTCTTCTAAGGAAAAAGGAAAAAACTGCAACATTACTGAAGTAGGTATATCTAATTAAAAATAAATAACTAAAAAAAAGGTCAAATTCAAGGAAGTTCTTTACAAATTTGGAGAAAATATTTTCTTTGGGCTGTCGCGTTTCAGAACACTTTTTTAGAAAACAAGATTTTTAATAATAACATTCTAATAACCTCTAAGTTTAGTTATTTATTATTAATTAGTTATCCTTCAGTAAAGCTGTACTTCTTTCCCAGAGCCCGAACCCTATGAGTCATAAGTGTTATGATTTTATATTGCGGTGTCGTTTTTTGCTTAAATATTAGGTATCGTTAAAATGAGAAAACTGAGTACTTTCAAAATAGCGCAACTGTCACAAGAAAAAAAGAAAATGATGATGGTTTCACAAAGTCGAAAACGTCGAAACAATTTAAATGTCCCCAAAAAGTTGCCTTAAAATTATTCATGGTTGTAAAAAATATAAGTATATATAAATAAATAAGTCATAACAAATTTTCGAAAATTCATGTTTTCGGTTTTTCCAAAATATCTCAAATATTAAAAAGTATAGACGTATTCACTAAGCAGTGTCGGCGTTGTTATTTATAAATACAACTTTGCCAATATAACCGTTTTCTATGTCTTATAGTGTCCAAGATAGCAATACATCCGTCATCAATTTTGGACACACTTTATGTGCGTGGGAAAAACAAAGAGTTCTTCTAAGATATGTTCTGCGGTACACCCTGATCTACTTACCAATATGAAGCTAAAATTTCCTCTCCTCTTTCTAGTGGACAAACCCAAGAGATCCTTGACCTGCGATGCCACAACGTGAAAAGCAGAAGCGCACGTGAAACCATTAACCAGGGTTTCAGACAGGAGTTGAGAGACCATGCCGAGTCTTAAAACATACATAGCTAACTGCAGAAAATATACGTTTTTTTATTGGGCCATTGGTATTTCTCCAGTAACATTTATTAGTTTAATTATTTACCGAAAAATGGAATCATTCTATGTAGATATACATATGTAGACACTATACAAAAGTGAAAACAAAATGTAACGGATCAAGGGGTTGGATAAAAATGACTCAATGTGAATGGAAGATTAAAAATTATTAACAAATCAAATATGATATGTTCAATAAGTCATCAGGATCGATGTATTTACTTATGCGTACTAACCTAACTAGTCATCTTCTTTATAGGTAATTTAGCGAACAGATTAATCGAACAGATGAAGTAGACTACCCCTATATTGCAAAGCGGGTTTTTTGGTAAAAATTAGTTTAATTTTGTAAGCTCGTTCATGTTACTGGAAAACATTGTGAGACATTGTGAAACGACTACCAACCTGTATTATGGCCACGGTGAAGGTCACGGTGGTGGCCACCTCTATATTGGTGTAGGCATGCTGGTGGCCAGTAACATCATCTGGCACCAACATTCTCCTAGTGCCGTTCTGCATTATCTCGATGGTGGTGTACTGAGCGACGACTTTGCCAGTCATCAGACATACTATCGCGAATGTCCCTGTGGGGAGGTTAAAACAGTTTCTTGATATATAATCTCTCATCTCTCCCTAATTGATAGTACATGTTATAATTTCTTATCTTTTTTTATTTTCATTTTTGACATTAATTGAAGCCTTTATGCACTAATATTAAGCTAGGTGTAGGAAATGCACACTGGGCTCTGTTTACGTCACCTCCTAAACAATATAAGTGTCCGTACGTGCCCAAAGTTTCATCTAAGAGTCACTAATAGTCGGAGAACTCGTAACAACAAATTACAAATGTTTTGTAAAGGCCCGTATTTCAATATGGTGTTATATTAACGGTATAGATGAGTCAGCAACAACTTGCAAAATTAGGTTGCGAGACTGAAGGTTTGTAAAGGTTGAAAATTATAAGTAACCGGTATATTGAATAAAAAAATTTAAATAAACACTTGTCACGAATTCTTGGACTATAAGGTGGCTTATACAGTTACAGTTACAAACCCAGCTTTTCAGTTTTGTGTTGAATAGTGTTTTTATGTACGGTAGTATAAATTCTACTTATAACCCTAGGGGTTAGTTTTAACTAAGCATTTTATACCTTGTAATAATGATGTATTATTATATTATAATTTAATATTAAAGTACAATTTGATATGCAAAAGCATATTTCAAATGTGAGGAATTCTACAAAATACTACTCATCCTCTTCTCATATGCCGTACATTTGTTTTGACTCCAACTCCATGCCGCCATAATTATTAAATAACCTATTTATTTACCCAAATGTTACACTGTTTTCTCTACCTGTATAACTACTATTATTTATATGATAATATAGTGAATATTTATGAGTCGCTGTGACTAAATTTGAACTAAGGCAAGGGAGTAAGTTCCTCCAATCCCTCCAAACGAAACGTTTTATTATTTCCATGCCACCATTGACTATATCAACTAATGCAGGTTATACTATCACTATGTTGCACTGTATACATACCCATGGAGACGTGCCTGGAAGTTCCGAATATAAAGTAAACCAGTACAGGAAAAAACGCCATATAAATACCGACGACCGGTGGTACATTTCCTAATAGACCGTATGCCATCCCTAAAACAAAATAGTTCATCCCATGTCATCAAAGTTCATGCCTAAAAAAAGACGTTTACGTTTAAAAACGTTTTTGTTTAAAATCGAAAGATGATATATGTTAAAAGGTGATACTAATTTTAAAAATCAATGGTGTAACATTTTGTTTGTTAAAATTGTATCGAGGTTTAACAATAGCTACGTCACTGGTTAAATAAAAAAATCTTTCAGGTCAAATACTGCGTTTTTAAACCACAACAACCTGTACAAAATTTAGTTTAATAATTCAAACCGTTTTCGAGATTTTACACTCTTACTTAAAATAAGTATACATTAAGTAATACTCTCTATACAAAGGTCAGCCAAAAGTCCCGGTACGGCAGAATAACTCGGCGGGAGTGCATGTTAGATACAAAAGTTTTAGGATTTTTTCCTGGCTATTTAATGGTTTCATTGGATTTGACCTTGACCATGACTTTAAAGGTCAAGTGATTTTTGTTAATGGGACTTCATACTTTTAACGCCAGAAATAGAGAGCGGAAAAGTTCAAACAAAGTCAAACTGCGAAAATCAGCTACATCAAACTAGCTTTAAAATTTCTTGTCATCGTAAACATGTCAAGTTCTTTTCGTTACGATTTCTCTAGTTTTATTACTAACAGCCAACTAAGGCAAGGTGAGTTTCTGATTTTTTTCGTTAAAGTTTGTGTTCAGAGTTATTGCGACCAACTTTTGTAGCGGATTTTCGCAGTTTGACCTTTTGGGGACCCCCAAGGTGAAACGAGGAGGTCACTCAAGGCCATACCTGAGCGTAAACTTTTCCGCTCTCTCTATTTCTGGCGTTAAAAGTATGGACTCCCATTTAAAAAAAAATGCTTGACCTTTAAATGACCTTTAAAGTCATTGTCAAGGTCACCATTAAATAGCCAGGAATAAATCCTAAATCTTTTGTATCGAACATTTTCCCCTAAAATATACTCCCCTGAATTATTCTGCCGTACCGGGACTTTTGGCTCACCTTGTATATTATTTTAGGTGTGTTTAAGGAATATCCTTAGAACATGGTACCGTTTGAACATTCCCTCGAGTCGATCAGTATCCCTTTGCGTTAGTGCTCACCTGCGGTATGTGCATTATGGCCACTGTGATGCCGCTGATGATGTCGCTCACGAAACTCCTCTTCCAACTGTACTCCGGCAACCAGGAGAGCAGCGGAATGGTCTGTTTCAGGCATGCGACAGGCTTACACGTCGCGCACGCTTTACTACATCTGGTCCTAACTGAAAACGAAAAGGCACATAATAAAAAATCTATAGGAGTAAGGTCTAGAGCGTGAGCGAATGAACCAAAGCTACTGTTTAAATAAAAATCTATGGGAGTAAGGTCTAGACCGTGAGCGAATGAACCATAGCTACTTTTTTAATAATACGTCTAAACACGATACACTCGAACCCCTCTTAATTCATCAAATCCGTGCATCATCACCTCGCTTAAGTAGCGAAATTTAGTCTCGCTTAAGTCGCGATCATGACGGCAACATTTTCGTGTTTTAGCTGCAAAAAGAAATATTTAGAGATATACCACATCACTTGCTATAACGAAAAATGAGCCAACTGAACAAAAAAATAAACATAAGTATACCCAGTCGTGCGTGACAAAGTTAAATTTTCCACTTGAATGAATATTTTAAATATTTTTAAGACACCTAACCTATTTTAAAGGTTAGGTGTCCATATTTAATGTATTACACAATCATTTTTTTCTCAATAAAAATTGTATTCATGCGAGAATCCAATTTCCAAACGTAGTTCTAAAACTTTTACAGGCGGCGACTTAACCGGGACGGTTTCGCGCATAATAGAGGAAACGTGGTGAAATAAGAGAGGATGTGAATTAAGCGAAGGTGAATTAAGAGGGTAATCGAGTGTAATAATACGAATTAGATCTGTGATAATGATGCAACCAATACCGATCAACCAATCTGTTTCTTTTAGTGTTGCGAAAATTCGAATTAAATAATTCGAATAATTCGATAGTAAATTGAAAGCAACTAATTCGATTAACTTTTTCGATATATCGAGATAAAAATTAGTAGTATTATTTATTATTTAGTATTAGTACTCCGACGGGAAACGCAATTACGAATTATTCAACTGGTATACGCCTATGATTGTGATTGTGACAATGATTGTGGTTGTGACGTAATCGGCCAATTTTTGTATCTATATCGACCATTAAAAATCAAACATCAAAAGACTCTTATCTTTTTAATTGTGTAATAATTTATGAGGGGAGTTACCTTGTAACCTCAAGTGTAATAATTTTCATTTATCTAGCCTGGACGTAACCTCTTATTGGAGGAATATTATTTGGTTCATTTCACCGAACACCAAACTTAATTTTCTTCTTTTATCTAAATAATTGCTACCGATAAAATAAAATAAATACGAACCGCACGTAAACAAGGACACACGTAGCTTTATTAGCGAATAAATACATTTTTAAAAAGTTTTGGAAGAAGCTTTTATTTTAGAGAGAGGTTTTCAGTAGGAATTGAAATGTTTATAAAAGGTCAAAATCTAAATCTCAAATAACAATAACAATAATAAACTCCGCACTTTTCAATTTAAAACTATAAATTATGGTTTAATTTATTAGACGGCTCAGTTACAGTTAAAAGAATAATGTTTAATAGCCCCTAACTGGGACGAATTTATTTATGGGTATAATTTAAATTTATAATTCTACTAAATAATTCGAATTATTAATCCGATTTTGAAATATGAATTATTACTAATTATTCGATGTGAAAATAATTCGATTATTCCAACGCTAGTTTCTTTGGTATTCGTTATCATTAGAGTCCGGCCACCGATCGGCTAGACAGAACCGGCCGTCGGCAGTGGTTACCGAAGCGTTCCGAACATGTACAGTAGATCGCACATCGCCTACTTGCAATTTAGTTCACCCAGAGCCGTGGAGTAGATATGCTTCGCGCTTATACTTTTACGCGATACTAAAGGAATATTACGTTTAACATTAAATATTATGTCCGACGTGTCTAAGGGTGAAAAACGACCTCGCGCCGACAAAGTAAATACATTTATCAGGGATTTTCCGCATTTATACTATAATGGTGCTGTGATAATGTGTAAGGTGTGCGAAAGAGACCTAATGTGACTGCAAAAAGCACGTTAATAGTGCGCAATATATACAGAAAACGACTGGCGTGCCTCGAAAAACATAGTTTATGTTCGATTTATTGCTAATGTCGATTATGTGTAATGTTCCGTTGCAGATACTGGAAAAAAAAACCTTTTCAAAATATCTGGAATAAATACTGTCCCCAGATGCCTTTAAAAACGTACATATCGTTTGGCCCAATGTTATTTTTTCGTAAGGTTTCTGAAACAAAGACTTCATACTATAGATACAACTATTACACTTTATTGGCAATTTGTAGGATAAATGATATAATAAATAATATGATAAATAATGTAATAAAGAATAATTGTCGTATCCATAGAATGAAGTCTTTGTTTCAGAAATCTCATCAAAAATAACATTGGGCCAAACGAAATGATTCTGGGCTCGTATACCAACTTCAGGGGAAATGCTATAAATAAAATAAAAATGTGTATTAAAATGGTTGTGAATAGTATAGTACATGTGCTTGACCCTCTTAAACCGACATGTCCCGTGTTATTAGCAAGCAGAGACTAACTGTGTGTACTGGCGAAACACTTACGCGGATGGTGCTCGAGACATTACGAAAATTTGAACTGTCAAGAAGTCAAGTATTAATATTTGTGACTGATTATGCCGCGACAATGAGTGTGGTAGGCCGTTTTCTTCAAAAACACGGATGCAACATGGTACATGTTACATGTAAAGTGTATGCGCTACATATTGTGGTCGAACTATTAGACAATGTTTCAAGGTAGATGCACTAATAGCAAGACTAAAAGAGTGTTTCTGAAATCTCCGAAACGTGTTCATGCATTCACAGCAGATGTCCCAATATTCCCGAACCACCACAGCCGCTTCTTATACGCTAGGGGCGTGGTTGGAGGCAGCTTTTTTATTATGTCAAATATTTTAAACAAATAAAAGCTGTAATACTAGATTTCAACGAGGCTCCCGCCATTAAGGAAAAAAGTCAGGCAAAATTCCAAGACATATCTGTTGAAACGGATTTAAAAACGATTTTCAAGTACTATAAACAATTATATGACGCCATAGAAAAAATGCAAGGCAGTGCGTTGTCTTTAGATGACTCACTGCAAATAGTGAACGAAGTAAATGAAGTGTTACACGCTATAGATGACGTAAAAAATGATCGCGTTAAAAAAAGATCACAAGTGTCCCACAGAAAGACGCCGGTTTTACCAGATTGAAACAAATTTGTGACAGTACATCTTCTTAAGAGCCCTTAATTGCATTCAAAGACTATTTTAAATATGCGAATATTACATAGATAGATGTAATAGGTCATTTTCACAATATAAAATTCACGTTTTTTTCACGTTTTTTTCACTACGACGAACATCACTTAAGGAAACAACCATTCCAGCTTGTTAAGAGGGTAAGTTTTGCATAAACTATTGTAACAGTTTAGCTACTTTTTTCGCGTTAAATAATTATTATGAGGCAGATCCTGTATTGCCGACCATTGCGCCGGGCTCTAGTTATCATGTTATTACATAATAGCTATAAATTAGGTTTGGAACTTCAAATAAACAGATGTAACCTATACCTTTTTTAACCAGTCTACATTGTTCGCTTCTCATCTCATTTCATTCTGAAAATGAAAATGCAGAGCAAAAAATCAGCATGACTTCTGGTCAGCATGAGGTCTGGAGCATCAAGAGGATAATCCTAACTTTTTTTAGAAGTCTGTATTACGTCCATACCTCAATTTGTGGAGTAAATTACTAGCAACTGGTTAATACCATATATGTACTGTGAATTGTTTCTATTTAAATAAGTAATCTAAATGTTATAAAACGTCCAAAGGCGTATTTCTTCAAAAAATAATTAACAAACTTGAAAATTACAGGTTGTGTACTCCCCTCCCTTTTTTAAAACACATCAATACAACTGATTCGAATGTATTTATTTACGTAACTCACCAAATTCAATATAAAAGAAAAATAATGAGATAATAATTTTGTGATTTTTCCACACAAGATATGAACAACAATAAAACTAATAACAAATTATTGAAAAATATCATGTGTACTTACTTGTAGAATACGGTTTTTGGTATAGAGTGTCCCTGTTCAGGTCTTCCAGCTGATATACGGGTCTTTCCACTTGCAGAGGACTGCCAGGGTAGCCATTTTCTGCAACACTGAAAAAAATGCGGTTCAGAAACAAATATTATGATATTAGATCTAAAACTACAATGTACATTACGTACAGACAGGTACATAAAACATCCAGCGAGCAGATAACTACTAAAATAGACTACAGATAAATTACTCAAGAAAAGAATTCGCGATATTAGTAACCAGGAAGAAAAGAAAAAGAACGAAGCAACTTCAGACAATGTTGTATAGGGGTGTATCGGGAAAAAATGGGGAAATGATGGAACACGCCACTCAAAAAGGGGCACAGAGCTAGTCCTATATATCCCAGATAAATTACCTATGATATAATAAGTCAAGAAGACAAGTATTAGACCATAACTAAAGTTGGCGAAAATATCTCAAGGTCGTGAAAAATATGTCATGTCATTAATGTCAAGTGCGTTACAATTATTGAGGCGATAATAACATTGTTAGAAGTATTTAAATTTTGTTCAGAATGATATATTCACCTATTATGTAAGTAAAAGGTTTTTTTCATAAACTGCTGGTCCTCCCTATTACTAGAGATAAAAGCAACAAAACGGAAGGAAGGTATACACTGAACAAGTGAACAATTTCAGGCAATGACAAATATTTTACTTGACTTCAAAGATGTATAAATGTAGTCACTTTCAGATGGAGGTCGCTAAACCAGTAGATGTTCCTTCATTAAAGCTTGTAAGAGAAACTTGTTGGTCTTTTTAATGTTGCTAGACATGAAAATGATGGACCCTTTCCTCGACCTATACAGATTACCAAGACTATATTATTTTTGAGAAGAAATAGGTTGGTAGTACATACTATGGTAGTCGAGAATGATTAATCGATGGATTTTTTTGATTACTAGTTATTTCACGAATGTTAATAATGACGTTATTTTGCTGTTATGTGAATATAATAGACGAATTAATTCTATTTTGTTTTTTATCAAAATGTAACAAATTTTGACAAAAATCAAACTTGTTTAGGCCTTTCAAATTAACACAGAAATACTTATTTACAAATGGTATAGAGCCCAATGCTTAATTCAATATAATTATCACACTTTAAAATGTAAACAATTCGCAATATACAGGGTGATTCATAACAAGTGACCAACAATGGGGTCTCGAGTGTCGGTGAATTTTAAGGGGACATGTCACTAAAATAAACTGCCCAAATTGTGCGCTTTGTTCTCTCTAACCATAAGTCGTCGAAATAGTGACATGATAGTCTGGGTAAGATCTTAAAGCATTTGAATACTGTTTTATCCTTTGTTTACCTGCTAATAAAAAAGGGATTTTAAAGTACTGAAAAAAGTAGACAGTCCTAAACAGAATTTCATTTTTTATGCCACTTACGACGTACACTGTGCGTCATGCAATTTTCTTTCTTTCAAACATGCCAAATTATAGTCTCAGATGGTAGGAACAT
This sequence comes from Aromia moschata, assembly GCA_029963805.1. Taxonomy (NCBI): domain Eukaryota; kingdom Metazoa; phylum Arthropoda; class Insecta; order Coleoptera; family Cerambycidae; genus Aromia; species Aromia moschata. The sequence goes on along the minus strand of JAPWTK010000412.1, from coordinate 47,880 downwards.
AATACTTTTTGTAGACTACCATTTCCTTTAGCCATTTATGAATAAAATGGGGTTTGCAAGATAAAACAATCGCCATGTACAGTGAGTTACTCTTCATAAGTACAGTCACAACTCTAGCTTAAACATCCACATCACCCATTTTTTGCATACACAAATTCACCTGTTATAAGAGCGAAAAGACTTCCTCAAAAGTAGCGGTTTCTTTTCACTATCACCTTTCATTTTCTTAATCCATAGGCGAGCACAAACACTAGAAAAATTAAATAGGCAGCGACAACAAGACAACAAGCTACTCCTCAAACTATTTCGATAATATTGAACGGGGCAAAGATATCAGGAAATTAAATAAAACCGAATACAAAACAAAGCAAAAAAAAAACATCGATTTGTAGTACAGAGGCGTCAGAGGAGGTATCTCGCTTCCACATTTCTGACACAATTTAACTTTGCTGTGCAGTAAATTGTTCTTTGGTCGATAGAGCTTTTTTGTCTACCTACAGGTCCCAGCTGTTAAAATGGTAGGTTAGACTTAGGTAGTACAGTCGGTAAGTAGTTTATGTTCAATATGCAGCAATATCAAGAAAGTGTTAAGGAATTTAATTTTTAACATTGCTTCTACTGAACAGTGGCGGTACTCGAGTACTTTGGGCCTTAAAAATACTCCCCCAAGTAGTGGCTATGTTTTCTTATGCATATAATGCTTATGATTTATTATGCTCTACCACTGCATTGAACCAAAATGCATTAAAAGTCGAATTGGCTAAGCACAAACAGACGGATATAACTTCTTAATTTTACAAACGATTTGTTTTGTGCCTACTAACTATTACTGAATTTCTCAGCTACTGTGAAAGGATTCTGTCAGTATATTAGTAGAGCCGATAAATCGTGTTGATAGTATTCTTGTTGAAATTCTTGTATTTTCGTATAGACGCTCTAATGGCTAAACAAAGCAATTGTGAATAGCTTTTTGGAATTATTGCCAACATATTTTCTCCTAAAAAAGCTGAAAAGAATATCTGTAAAATCATTTAAGAAATAACTCCTTAATATTAAGTACTCATCCTATAAAATTTCAGCGAATTTTAGGTTTTCACTTCTTATAATAAAATATACAAGTAAAACCTAGTTTATCTCAGAATTATTGCATCTTATACCAATCTTCAAAGATGTATTCATTGAACAAATGTAAAACAAACAAAATATCACTATGTTTAATGTGTGCTTATGAATGTGAATATGTTATTTTTTGCCGAAAGTATCAAATAGTATCTGATATGTTGCCTCACATATTAGTGTCATCAGTTTTACATGGATTTTTTACATACATGAGTATATACATGTTATACACAATATATTTTTATGGTTTCATTTATGGACAGCAGTAGTTGGCACCCTTTTAAAAAGTCCACAATGATACGCTACTGTCCCTGTGGCACTAACAACAGGAGATAAAAGACTGTGAGGCATGTGACGCGATAAGAAGACTTGTGCCTACAAATTCAATGGAATATATATTTGTTTACCATAGGAAGATTATGAAATATCAAGACAGAAGTCGTTGAAAGAAAGCTACGCTACAAAAAAGTGGTAAAAGCGTCTCTGTCTAGTGAAGACAGAGAAAATACATTTTTTTAAGATAAGGAAAATATATTGAAACTTAAAAGAACATCTAAAAACGCTGTCTAAGGAATCACTACTTTCACATCTATTTTTCTGCATTTAGTTAACTTATGTATATGACCTATTTGACATTTTATACCCTTTGGGAACTTTATGGCCTTTATGGCCTTTATGACCTCTATGTTCTCTCATTATTCACTGTTTTTTGTCTTTCACAATTTGGAAAAGTATAAAATTTGAATTTTCTCAATTCCTACATCCAGAGACGCAACAAACTCGTCCTCTCTGTCGTTTTTCGTTTTTATTCAGTACAAGTCAGGCATGTCAGATTCAACGAAAATTTATGTAGGCAGCTCATGTATGTCAGCTAATTATCGCAAAATTTTGTCATATAGTGTATAATAACTTCAAGGTGACATCTGAAACTATTCTCAAGTTATCGTGCACACAAACACGTTGACAGGTAGAGTTGTTTTGCTTAAGGGGGACTTCTACCTTGATACATTTGAAAAAAATCGATTTTTTTCATTTTTGTGTGTCAGGAGGGATGTCTTTACGGACCAGGCATTGCAGACTGACGGTAAATATAAGCCCCTTTGAATAATTCATATTTTAAACTTTAAACGCGTTTTTCTCAGAATCATGTTTTTAAAAATGGCTGACATTCTAGCGGCCACTGTAATTAAGCTATCGACTTGAAATTTTGCACGAATGCGTAAAAAAACATTTCTCCAGGGTCTGACGCGCCGGTTCTTCGATAAAAACATTTAAAAAATTTAATTAATATTTTTGTGAACAAAAAAATTGCAAAAAAACATTTTTTTTTAATTTACCGCCATATTTGTAATTTTGCAGTAATCGAAAAAATATGTCGTTGTTCCCTAACCAAAACACAACTGATTAAGAAAATATTTCGAATTTCTGTTTCAGATCAACACAGAGGGTGCTACAATGTCAGCCGTTTAGACCGAAATATTCGCGGCCTTCAATTTGCGATGTTCTGGCGGTCGCCATTTTGGATTTTTTTGATTTAAAAAAATGTTTTTTCATGAAAAAAATTATTGAATTATAATTCGCAAAAAAAACGCATTTGTTAATGTTAATTACTTCCCCCCGAAAAAATAATACAAAAACGACTAAAAAATGACATATCAAGGTAGAAGTCCCCCTTAAACTGAAAATGTCGACGTTTCGGAACATTAATATTAACAAGATTATTTAGACAATACAGCTTTTTAAAGAATTATTCAGCGATACTAACGAACTCCAACTCCACAATGTGGATGAGGAAATATATAGTTTGGTAGCTTTTGGGTCTATTAACTGAAATCCCCTGTATACTAATTTGTTGTAAGTTGTATTTTCATGAAACGTCAATAGATTACATAAATTTTATTATTATGTAACTCCACGATCAGTGTTGGGCAGTAGCTAACTACATGAGTAGCTAACTACAATGACAGCTACTCAATGACAACTATATATTGAATAGTTGCAAACAACAACTACAACTACTAGCTGTAGCTGCTTGCTGCAACTACTTTAATGGAAGCTACAGTAGCTGTAGTTTGAAATAACAGCTACAGCTAGTAGTTGTGAAAAATGTAGTTGCGGCGAACAGCTACAGCTAGTAGCTGTAGCTGTAGCTATAAACAGAGAACTACAGCTACTTTTCTTTCGTACTGGAAACATGTCAAATAAGAGACAAAAGTAGCTGTAGTTGTCGGGTGATCGGTAGCTACAGCGCCAATTTCACAAAGCAATTTCGGTGTGAATATACTCCGGGAGAATTAGCTTAAAAGCATGCCCGTTTCCAGAATCGGGCCTGTGTCGTTTTTTTTTATTCGCAGAGGTCGAGGGTATTTTGTTATTAACAATTTAAGAAAAAAAACGCGCTTTTTTTCGTTTTTTGCTTGTATCTCCGAAAATATGCGCCGAAAAAAAGCTATCTCGGCTCCTATTGGTCGGATCGGGACGTTTTTTTTTTAAATCTTGTTTTTCAAGCACTATTCGATGCAATTGGTTTGAAATTTGTATATGAAAAAACCGCCGAGATAAGGCCCTTAGTTACCGCATTTCTTCGGTTTTTTTGTTAATAACTTTTTTTTTTGCAATTAAAAATCTGAAATTTGCAGAATCGCGAGATATTGCGATTACCTATGAGCAAGATCACCTCAAGTGGACCCCCTATTTCCCACTTGATCATGAAATTCAAGTACAACTATTTTATTGTGAAGTATTCACTACCAATAATTAGACACTGGAACAGTTTTTCAAAATTTTCATTTTAACAATTTTTTTTATAATGAAAATTTCGGAGACTTTTAATTAAAAAATAGATTCCGAACCAACCGAGAGATATAAATGAATGAAATTTTCAGGATTTATTGTTAAATATCTATATTTTGTTAAAATACTCAAAACTAATAATTATTTATTTATTATCATATTGTTAAATAAACAAATGAAAATTTCAATGACCTCCCTCAAACTGACTTAAAATGAAAATTTTGAAAAACTGTTCCAGTGTCTAATTATTGGTAGTGAGTACTTCACAATAAAATAGTTGTACTTGAATTTCATTATCAAGTGGGAAATAGGGGGTCCACTTGAGGTGATCTTGCTCCTATCGATCTTTTTTTACCGCATCTCGATATATTACGTTTTGCGGAAGTTATATGCGCTCGCGTTTTCAAATTTATAATTTTGCAATAGGCCTCCATTTTGAAATTGGGCGTCCGGATTGCGAGCGTTTGTTGAGCACCCCAACAGCTATATTTTCCTTTAGTCTCATCCGTTTGTGAGTGAAATATGTTTGTTTTATTTAATATTGAAGATTTTGCACTTTTTTTCAACGCTAATTTTGCAATAAGAAAAAAAATGCGTACCAGCGGAAAAGCCTATCCCGATGGCAAATTTCCTCAGGAACAAAATTGACAAGTATACCTCAAGTCGATTAGACCCATATTTTCGGAGATACAAGCAAAACACTAAAAAAAAGTGCATTTTTTTTCTTAAATTGTTAATAACAAAACACCCTCGACCTCTGGGAATACACAAATTTAGGGTATTGTTCTATGTATTTTTTACTTACTTTTAAACCAATAATATTCGACACAGGCCCGATTCTGGAAACGGGCATGCTTTTAAGCTAATTCTCCCGGAGTATATTCACCCTGAAATTGCTTTGTGAAATTGGTGCTGTAGCTACCGATCAACTGACAACTACAGTTACTTTTTGTCTCTTATTTGACATCTTTCCAGTACGAAAGAAAAGTAGCTGTAGTTCTCTGCTTATAGCTACAGCTACAGCTAGTAGCTGTAACTGTTCGCCGCAACTACATTTTTCACAACTACTATCTGTAGCTGTTATTACAAGCTACAGCTACTGTAGCTTACACAGAAGTAGCTGCGGCGAACAACTTCAAGCTACTTAGTGTAGCTGTAGTTGCAACTACATCCCAACTACAGTAGCTGTAGTTTTGTAGCTGTAGTTGAAGCTACATTTTGCCCAACACTGCTCCACGTCATGCCTACACTAAACTTGTTCAATTTACATTTAATGTAAGTGGTCTTATCTAGAAGATGCAGGAGAACTGGGGCACGTCGACGACTTATCATTAATAGCCAATTAACTGAATTATTAGAATAGATCTCGTCTAAACACCACCAAATGGAAAATTCTTTATCAGAATATTACGAACTTCGTACCTCTTGTACACTCGAGACCTAACTTGCGACGGTCTTGGGATCAATCTTTTCCATAAAAATACATAGGATCGATGATTAGCTCAAAGCGTGTTTACTTTTAACTCATATTCTAAATTACGAAGAAATTATCTAATAACAAACGGAGGAGTCATCTCTGTTATAAATAAATAAATACTGACAGAATAATTTGGCAATTTAATAAAGGTACGGCAATGCGTGTACAGGGTGAGCCAAACTCGATGTCTCGGCTCTAATATAAGAAAACGGGAGACGATAATAAATATCTGAATATAGGTTTTTGAACGACTAAGGTCCATTTTTAACCAAAATTGATGTTTTTAAAAGTTTCAAAACGGAAGTAAAAGCCTCATTATTTCCATGTAAATTTTGTTCCAATCTTGAAAATAATTTTAAATTTGGAAAAAACGTTTAGGATACGTGTCGGTGTATAGCTAAACTGTTAGCGTTGTTTTGAGATTCCTCATAAACTAATAACATATCGCATTTGCAACAATAATATCTGTTAACTAATAATTCGATCAATTAATGGGAGATGCAATTTTGGTATTTGTTTCCATTGACTATTTATTGTTTCCATACATTACTTGTGTACATGACTATTGCGGGTTCTTGATATACAGCGTGTGCTGAGATTTGCTCAACAAATGGTACATATTTTTATTTTGCCTTATAATAAAAATCATTCGTGATAAAAAGTTTTATTAAGCTAAAACTAAGATGGTTGTTTTGGAAAAATGTGATATGTTATACAGGCAAAAATGTATGGTATTTTATGTAATGGTGATTGTTACTAAAAATCTGTAGCATAAGTTCGGTTCTTAATGCAAACGTGTATTCTTGAGAAAAAAGTAATACGTGTTTTACTATTTGAAACACATGTAGTTAGCGATGAAATTTAAAAAAATAATATATGTAATCAATCCCACGATGTAAAAATTAAATAGTAATTTAAAATCACGTGTATTAAAAATTGACCAATACACAATAAAAATAAAAAATTAAATCAAAGGTATTATGAAACTAAACTTAAACATTTCCAATATTATTTCCAATGTATTTTATTAAATATTTTTCGAAAAACATTGACAGTATCACTAACAAGTGTCCTAGGGATCTTATGACAAGCTTGTCTAATTACGTTTCTTAAAATTGCAGCATTATTATGTCGACTTTTCTAAACTAGCTCCTTCAGTCTGCCCCACAAAAAATAATAGTCCATGTCGTTACAAAAATATTTTTCAACTTTTACATTTTAAATCCAAATAAACAGTAGATACTGCCGATTTTCCACTATCAATATCTCAACAAAAATTATAAGAATTTTAAGCCAAATCCAAAGATGCACTATATTCGGGATAAATTAGAAATAATCTTTTGTTTTTACTTTTTATCCAGTGCCACTCACTCATTTTTTGCGCTTCCTGTATAACATATCACATTTTTCCAAACAACAGTCTTAGTTTTAAGACAAGCAAACTTTTTATCAAGAATGATTTTTTATACAAATATAAAAATATTTAAATAAAAAGTGTCCCAGTTTGTTCAGCGAATCTCCTTTCCAATATTTATTAAAAAAATTCTCTTTTCATATATGAAAAAATAAGCATATATTTCTGAAAAATCCCTATGACAACATTACATTTCCAAGATTAAAAAAAAAGTGCAATCTTGGCTTAAAATGGTTCTTATTCAAGACTCTTCAGATTTTCAGATTATTATTATCGTTTCCCGTCTTCTTATAATATGGCCGAGACATAGATGTGATTATGGTTAATAATAAACATATCGAATAATGGCTTATGGGACTTGACCACCCCACCACTTTCAAGAACTCAATTGCTTCACTCAATTTTTGCATTTGCTAATATGAAAATTCCCCCTTTTTTCTCTTTAGACATAAAAGCTTGCTATACAGGGTGATTCAGTTAACCCATTCATTAAAAGTTTATGAACTTCCCATTGAAATTTATTTTTGAAAATTTGAAATCAGGGGTTAGCGGGGACGGTCTATTCAACTAAAGTACTTGTGCTTTTCTGACACTTCCGGTTATACCGGAACACACAGTATATTAATACATTTTTGAATTCCCCTCCTAATTTTAGGTTGACTTTGTTAACAATTCCCTATACCTATCTTCAGCAGTTTTTGAGATGTTTTAATTTTTTTGAAAACTTTAAGTTTTGTAGTATCCTATTGAAATGCTCATCACCGATTCAAAACAAAAGTTATAGTAGCAAACTTTGGGCTGCCCTTAGGCGGATTATTAAGGTTTCCGGTGGTATGTAATTTGTTTTTTTTATTATTTACAGGGTGTCTAAAAAATCGAGTTCATTCTGACAAGTTTCAACTGTTCAAAAGTCAGTTTTCTTAAATGGAACACCCTGTATTCTATTGCTCTATGTGATGGAGAATTAAGTGGCCTTTCATTCTGTATTAGGATTCCCTATACCTATCTGCTACCGTTTTCTTTCTATCGAGGTATTTTTTCTTCGATACCATAGTTTTCCATTTCATTCAATTACTTCTGACTAGCGGGCCATGAAAACAAAACGATGTGTTTTAATTGTCAATGTAAACATCAGAGTAGACGTCGAAGTGAGAAATCTTACATATTATTATAAATAATAACGTGTATTATGGAAATCCAACAAAAATATTCAAATGAAGACATATTAAATTTATTTTTCATTCATGGAGAATGTTAAAAATTATTGAAAGGACTTGTCGTCTGTTTAACCAGAGATATACACATTTCCGGCTTTTAAACAAAACTGCCTTCAAAAGAATAGAAGCTAATTTTAAACGATTTGCCACTCAAGTTACTAGAACACGTCCCAAAGATGTTACTGGCGATGAAGGTAACCAAGTAAATGTCTTGGCATATTTCAATGCAAATCCACATATGTACGTCGATTAGAGCTGCGTCAGAAGATTTGGGACTATCTTACTCGTCAATACAGAGAATTCTGGCAAAACACAATATGCATGCTTTTTCCATTTTAAAACTGCAAGCTCTCCATCCAAGTGACGAGTTACGACGCGTGACATTCTGCGAAAAGCATTTTATTAAAAATGTAGGAAGACACACATTTTTTTTTAAGAAAATTATTTGGACCGACGAGTCAAAATTTAGCAGAGAAGGGATAATAAATAGGATGAATTGACAAACAAAATCCACGAATGGTGCGTGAAGGAAACTTTCCAAATTCATTTAGTTTTAATGTTTTTTGTTTGATTATGGATAATTGCATGTGTTTTGAAGTGTATGATGAAAATTTAAATCCTCGTAAATACCTAGAAATTCTTAGAACGGTGGTTTCAAATTTTTTGGAAAATTTGCCACTAAATCTTCTAAATACGTGTTGGTACCAAATGGACGGAGCTCCCGCCCACTCAACCCGTGAAGTTTACCATGAATTAACCAATATGTTTGAAGATCGCTGGTTTGGGCATAGTGGTCCGTTTTGAATCGGTGACGAGCATTTCAATAAGATACTACAAAACCTATTTTTTTTCAAAAAAATGAAAATATCTCAAAAACTGCTGAAGATAGGTATAGGGAATTGTTAACAAAGTCAACCTAAAATTAGGAGGGGAATTCAAAAATGTATTAATATATTGGGTGTTCCGTTTACAATAAAGAAGTTGATAGCTACTTCCGGTATAACCGGAAGTGTCAGAAAAGCACAAGTACTTTGAATAGACCGTCCCCGCTAACTCCTGATTCCAAATTTTCAAAAATAAATTTCAATGGGAAGTTCATAAACTTTTAATGAACGGGATAGCTGAATCCCCCTGTATATTACATGCTAATATATCTCTTTTATATAATATGCTTTTATATTTATATAGGTATGCATTACATGCTATTTCAGAACATGCTGTTATAATGTTGCCTTCATCTCGACATAAAAAGATCTAATATTACTTTATAATACATTTAAATTTATTTATAATAACTTAATTATAGTAAAATGGTTCTTAGAGGCGTTAATATAATAATCGTTCAACTTTTTAATTTTCAAGTCATGATTCATGGGTTTTATGAATCGTCACTATAACCCCGTTTTGGGTTATTATGTACCTGTTTACACGTTAATTACGATACAAGGCGTCCTATCTCTGGCAAACGCAAACTTAAAAAAAACGCTTTAAAGAAAATAAACTCGCCTAATTTGAGATTTAAAAAATGCACATTCTTATCCTTTTATGGAAATTTTAAAATCATCCGTAGTGTTTTAGATAACAGGTTGTGAGACAAACAAATATGTTATATGAAGCACTTTCAATTTTATCTTCTAACCTTTAAATAAATAAAATAAATAATGAAGAACTTGCAACATTTTTTTGCTACTTGACGTAACTGTGTGGCAAGCAACTAATACTCGTTTATCAGTTGTTATATTGAGCAACGTTCTAAGTTAACAAGATCACAATATCCCTTCCTAATATTTTATTCACAAGCACAGTCATGCATTATGCAATGCCCAAACAGAAATACGTAACATAATGACCAAAAACGTACCCATTCCAGTCATGGTCAAGTGGTTCCTTCTTGCCTTCCTCCATCTTCTGTCAATATGGACGTGTCAAACCTCCAACACCAAAAAATGACAGTATAACACTGGCAACTGTCACACTTGCAACATGGACATCGCACTAGCAGCACTGGAAACAAATAAACTGGCTTTAGACCGAATCAACGTCCTACTTGACCTTAATTTTCGTCGATATAACGCTACAAAAATCGAGTTATCTCCGAAACCGAATTGCAAATTGTTTTTCGATTCAACGCTTACTATATTAACTGAATAAGAACGAAGGTTTGTATAATTTGGATGATTGCCCCCGTGGTACTAAAATTGGCCTACGATTGTTACCAATTAAAGAATAAGTCGTTCTGTTTATCAATTCTTAATAAGGTATTAATTTAAGATAATCTTTCCGATATTAACCAACTTATCTGAAATTCGATAACAGTGTTGTAAAGATGATACGGTTCACTTTATCACTTTATCAATCACGACGACTTGATTTAAGTTGGTCTGTTAGCACGGACGGACCCGTATGGTGATTGCCATGGTACTGCTTCAAGGCTACCATATTCGCGGTAATATAACGTACAAAGTGTCACAGCCATGTTAATTTCTTTTGCAATTAGTAAGACAAACAAGAATTGTGAAACGGCACAGGACGTCTGATAAATCGTCGGAACATTCGCAGTAAACAGTGACTATACGGTGTACACTCAAATATCCTACTAATAATATATAGGGATTTCTAAAAAACTTCGTATCCTCACATTAGGTATATAAGAAAATTTGTTAGAAAAAATAAGTGATTAAAATTTGATTGGAGCATTCACATCTATCCTTGTTGCGTTAGGATATAATACAAGCGCAAATAAAATTGGTCACATGGAATTCAGTTCCTGTCAAGTTTGTTTGAAAAGGGTATCGTATGTCAGATAACCACTTCTATGTACGACTTTTTTCAGAACAAGCAAAACCTTATTACCTAACAAAAATTTCCTTATGAATAGAACTGTTTGAAAAGCACTATACACTCTTACCCATTTGCACATGGATCCAGTGAAAAAAGAATATGAAGAAAAGCCAAATTGTCGGTATTTTGACCTTTTGATTCCTAAATTAAGAGATCTTCAGTGAATCTTGGCAATTTACATCTATTACTTATTTGTCAGATATAGTGAAAATCTCAGTCAGATTTGTGTGAAGATGTTAACTTGATCTTTAACGTAACCCTGTAAGAAAAAGTCACACGGAGTCAGTTATCTTATTACATGGCCAGCCCTGTCACCTGATTTGATATCCTGTGACTTTTTTTAAGGGTTACGTTAAGGACCAAGAATAAAGAACGGCCAAATAATATGAATGACTTAAGAACAAGTCTGATTAATATAAAAATACGATTTTTCGAAAATTCACGTAAAATATCATGGGAAGGTAACCTCAGCATCCCTAATCCATATGCCTCTAGTTTAGTGAAATTATCTAGTTGGACAGGACTTTGTACAAAATAAAAACCGATGCAAGTCGCCGATTACGCTATTGAATATGTGCCATGATACCACCATGATCTGAACCTTACATTGTTTTCAAAACTATCCAAGTGTTATAGTTGTCAGACTTCCGTTTGCGAAATGCCAAAACAGTTAAACAGCCGCTGCTAAGAATTAGTAGCATATTTGATACGCTATTTTAAAAAAGAACGAGACAATAACGGTCAATTGCTATCCTGAACAGCCGTTAGAAAGGTAATTTAAATATCAAATTTGAATATTAATAAAAACTACAGTCCGATATATTGTTTTAGTGTGTAACAGCAGCCTTAAACTTAAAAAAGCAGCAAAAAACAATGAACTTTTAAAATCATCTAGAAAGCGTAATCCTATCAAGAGGGTTACAAATAGGGATTGCAATCCGGCACCAATTTCAATCCGGTCGGATCCGGCCAGATTTCCGTCGATCCGGCCGGATTTGGTATTGCGGTATTGGTTCCATCAAAACTATTTTGCCTTTTCATTCCAAAATCAACTGTATAAAAGATGATCAAGTGAATGTATTATAAAGTTAATAAAAATAAACGTTTTACGTATGAATCAAAAATAAAAATTTAGTAGATATCGAGATAGATATAGTGTAACTAGTCAAATTGTAATTGTTATATTAGTTTAGTAATAATTAGATAATGACGGGCGGTTAAGTTCTTAGTAAGTCTCACTTACTAGATTTCACAAATAACATCAATGATATCTTGTAATGTAACTTACTTTATAAATCCATAAAAAAAAAAGGCGTCAAATCTGGCTATGAATGAGAGAGATGGAAACAGCGGTTATGTTGAAGCTCAAAACGAATCTTTGTTGTTGTCAAACTTTTGATAAGTGGCTGTCACAATTGTAAAATAAATGATGGCCTCCACATGATGTAACAGCCTTGACAATTAAATAAAGTTATAAATTTAGGATAGAATAGAAATACGTATTTTTTTGCTCGACCAACTTTGATGACGTTTTTTTTTTGATTGGCTCGTTATAAGTAACTTATTTTAGCTTATCAACTGAGATCACAATAATTAGGTAATTTAGGCACACATTTCATTCTTATAATTATGACAGTCACCATAAATCTGTTTCATCAATGGCACAATTGTCACAATAACGAGTTCAAAACTCCTTTTTTTTAACATACTCTAAATTATTATTTTAATTAAAGCAATAATAAAAAAATCACTTGGTTTTGAAAAAAAATATCGTAGGAAACGAATAGTGTTAATTTTATCATCTGCCAATCGACTTCTTACAAAGCTACAAATGTAACCAGCGGCCGAGAAGGCCCTCTCTGCTTCTACTCGTATGCTTGTCGGTTTTATTGTCAATAAATTCATGTTTCATGTATTTACCGGATCCGAAAAATTGGTGCCGGATCCAATAGACGTCTTATGATGCCGGATCCGCCGGATTACCGGATCCGGTTTTCCGGATTGCAATCCCTAGTTACAAATGCTGTTGCTGTTCGTAACATTTACAGTAATTGATATTTATGTACAAAAATCTAAACTGCACAATTTGTAACTGAAATGTGTTTGTGAGAAAACCTTAAAGTTTTTTAAAAATATAAAAAATTCCGTGTGCATTTTTCTACTAATTCCCATTAAAAAGAAAACATATTTGCTAACTTTTACTACTAATTTTTCCTGCTCCTTTTTGTACTTGCGTATTTATGCACCAACCAATGTCCTATAAAATATATAACTTTTAAGAGTATTCATCTTTTTAATATTGAAAAAAATAAGTTATTTAACAATAAACAAACACAGAGAATCCATCAGCTAGTCAAAATTATTTCTAAATACAGAATAATTTTATAACAATCTGGCATCAGTGCGCTCTAAAACTTAAACACGTGTTTGATGACGTGTATAGGTTTCTACTTCGTACGAAGTATACATGTGACATAGTTTTAATACGTGTTTACGTTAGGTAGAATATCACAAGTATCACACTTTTAAACTATACCAAAGATTCATAACATCGCCACACAGAAAAAAAAAGTTGTCTGAAATGTATATACGATATATCGTGTCCGAAATATTTTTTTCAGCTTAACATGGATCCAGTATCAGAATTGCACCATCTATCTTCAGTTTTCATTCAACCTTCAGTAAAATGCTGAAGAATCTTCAGGAAAGTGCTGAAGACTGACGTTGAATGATGCAATTCTGATACCGGAACCATGTTCAGTCGACAAAAATTCTTCGGAAACTATATATCACACACTAAAGTACAGCTCATTACGGAAAATTCTTCATTTCTCTCCAGATTTTTCAGCATTTTGCTGAAGATTGAAGGCTGATAGAGCAATTCTGACACCAGATTCGTGTTCAGCGGGAAAGAACACTTCGGAAACAATATATCGCATGTACATTTCAGACAACTTTTTTTTGTGTAGCGTGGCGGTATAAACAATTTTGAAAAATGGATAAGTGGTAATTGTCTAAGCGGTTGTTTTTTGTTCTGGATCAGATACAAAAATGCATTTTTTCAGTTCATTAAAAAATTAAAGTTTTTTCCCCGGTAAAAAATATTCTGTAGTTTTTGATGACCCGGTAGATGCATTAGAGTAAATTATAACAATTAGGAAGGTTCTCTTACCTTGTTAACTGCAGAACACGGAACACAATAGCTCCATATGAACGCTACGCACAGGTATCCGAATACATAATAAAAATCAAGGTAAAAAACATTTATACACTATTCCAGTTCACTTAATGACGTTTCAATAATTATCGGGCTATCCTCAGATAAATCTGTAACTTACATTACATTATAAATCCATAAAAAAAACGTCGTCAAATCTGGCTATGAATGAGAGAGATGGAAACAGCGGTTATGTTGAAGCTCAAAACGAATCTGTTGTTGTCAAACTTTTGATAAGTGGCTGTCACAATTGTAAAATAAATGATGGCCTCCACATGATGTAACAGCCTTGACAATTAAATAGTTATAAATTTAAGATTTTTTTTTTTGATTGGCTCGTTATAAGTAACTTATTTTAGCTTATCAACTTAGCTTATCAACTGAGATCACAATAATTAGGTAATTTAGGCACACCAGGCAGTTTCATTCTTATAATTATGACAGTCACCATAAATCTGTTTCATCAATGGCACAATTGTCACAATAACGAGTTCAAAACTCCTTTTTTTTTAACATACTTTAAATTATTATTTTAAGTAAAGCAATAATAAAAAAATCACTTGGTTTTGAAAAAAATATCGTAGGAAACAAATAGTGTTAATTTTATCATCTGCCAATCGACTTCTTACAGAGCTACAAATGTAACCAGCGGCCGAGAAGGCCCTCTCTGCTTCTACTCGTATGCTTGTCGGTTTTATTGTCAATAAATTCATGTTTCATGTATTTTTTTTTAATTTACCGGATCCGGTGACCGGATCCGGCAAATTGGTGCTGGATCCGATAGACGTCTTATGATGCCGGATCCGCCGGATTACCGGATCCGGTTTTCCGGATTGCAATCCCTAGTTACAAATGCTGTTGCTGTTCGTAACATTTACAGTAATTGATATTTATGTACAAAAATCTAAACTGCACAATTTGTAACTGAAATGTGTTTGTGATAAAAGATTTAATTTTTTAAAGTTTTTTAAAAATATAAAAAATTCCGTGTGCATTTTTCTACTAATTCCCATTAAAAAGAAAACTTATTTACTAACTTTTACCCCTAATTTTTCCTGTTTCTTTTTATACTTGCGTATTTATGCACCAACCAATGTCCTTTAAAATATATAACTTTTAAAAGTATTCATCTTTTTAATATTGAAAAAAATAAGTTATTTAACAATAAACAAACACAGATAATCCATCAGCTAGTCAAAATTATTTCTAAATACAGAATAATTTTATAACAATCTGGCATCAGTGCGCTCTAAAACTTAAACACGTGTTTGATGACGTGTATAGGTTTCTACTTCGTACGAAGTATACATGTGACATAGTTTTAATACGTGTTTACGTTAGGTAGAATATCACAAGTATCACACTTTTAAACTATACCAAAGATTCATAACATCGCCACACAGAAAAAAAAGTTGTCTGAAATGTATATACGATATATCGTGTCCGAAGTATTTTTTTCCAGCTTAATATGGATCCAGTATCAGAATTGCACCATCTATCTTCAGTTTTCATTCAACCTTCAGTAAAATGCTGAAGAATCTTCAGGAAAGTGCTGAAGACTGACGTTGAATGATGCAATTCTGATACCGGAACCATGTTCAGTCGACAAAAATTCTTCGGAAACTATATATCACACATAAAGTACAGCTCATTACGGAAAATTCTTCATTTCTCTCCAGGTTTTTCAGCATTTTGCTGAAGATTGAAGGCTGATAGAGCAATTCTGACACCAGATTCGTGTTCAGCGGGAAAGAACACTTCGGAAACAATATATCGCATGTACATTTCAGACAACTTTTTTTTGTGTAGCGTGGCGGTATAAACAATTTTGAAAAATGGATAAGTGGTAATTGTCTAAGCGGTTGTTTTTTGTTCTGGATCAGATACAAAAATGCATTTTTTTCAGTTCATTAAAAAATTAAAGTTTTTTCCCCGGTAAAAAATATTCCGTAGTTTTTGATGACCCGGTATATGCATTAGAGTAAATTATAACAATTAGGAAGGTTCTCTTACCTTGTTAACTGCAGAACACGGAACACAATAGCTCGATATGAACGCTACGCACAGGTATCCGAATACATAATAAAAATCAAGGTTAAAACATTTATACACTATTCCAGTTCACTTAATGACGTTTCAATAATTATCGGGCTATCCTCAGATAAATCTGGGGTGCCCATTGTGACATAAACTTAACTGTAGCTTTATGGCATATTTTAAGATATCCTAACGATAAGAAAACATACTTTTTTATTGACGCAATTGAATAGCAGCAATCAACGTTATATTATGATTTGGTGTAATTGCTTTATACGATTGAAGAACTTTTAAAAAATGCAAAAACAAACAAAACTTCAGCTGTAGCCCCGACATAATCATAAAACAATCAACAGACGGCTGTTGTTTGCATCATTCGCAATTTTTTTATTGTGTTAGTTTTGAAATATTGTATGTGGTTATCAAATACATATATCAAATAAACATTGCCTCACCACTTTTGGGACTTGTTTTCAAAGATACGGAAAAATGTGTAGGTGCAGGTGCATCAGTAGGGTTTAGGTTTTCATAATAAATAAAGAAAAAGCAATTTATGCTACTTGGAGAATATCTCAGATGATCTGCTGTATACATCAGTGGCGGCTGGTGATAAAGGGCACAGGGGCACGTGCCCAGCCCAAATTTCAATAGAAAATATTTCTTTTGTGTTAATTTACTATAAATTACTGTTACAATAATATCAATTAATTGTATACGACAAACTATTCATATTCTAATTATTATACCACAGATAATGATTTTTATCACATATATATGACTATCGATCGAGCACCGAGCCACCGTACTCTGAATTCCTCGCATTTCACGCGCGTGGGCACACAATTTACCAGCCCTCGTTTTTAATCGGGCTTTTTCGGTGACTGGTAAAGTTTGGCGACGATTGCAGACAGTCGTTAAATCGGTCGAAAATCAGCTGAACGGGTCACACTTGTTGATTGACCGTTTTTAGTGTTGATTGACCGTTTTTTTTCTTCGCTGAGAAGTGTGTTTTACTGTTTTTGATTGTGAAACGTTTCAAAATGAATTCGGTAGACTTTTTATTGACTAATAAAGATATTACATACGAGATCCGAACGGAAATTAAACGGTTACGAAGGCCGATACCCGATTTGATTATTTCCAAAACAGACGTAGGACAATCGCGAAATTATTCACGAAATTTTAATAGTAGTGTCTACGACAGATTTAAGTGGTTATGTGGGTGCCCCAAAAAAAAACAAACTGTTTTGTTTTATTTGTTTAGTGATGGGTGGCAACCAAAGTGCATGGACTCAAGAAGGGTCAATTAAAACATTTAAATGAACGAGCTAAGAAACATGCTAGCTCCTAAAACAATGAAAGCTAATGAAAAACATTTACATAACATCTTAGATTTTAGTGTGTTGGGAAAGGTAGACATAAGGCAACAGCTTGATAGTGCTTTATCGTGAAAATATAAGACATCACAATGAAAATGTGGATAAAAACAGACATATTTTAAACCAAATAATTAATTGTATTAAATTTTGTGAAATAAATCCGGGACTTTAATGAAAAGGCGATTAACATTTTTGTGAACAATAAGGACAGGCGAGCTGATTTCCTCTACAAATAACGGTAAGATACCTATATCAATTTTTTTCGCATGTTGCCACCCATTATATTAATATATTTAAGCCCTCAATATTCGTGATTAGATATTATTTCAAAAAAGCTACCAAATCCCAAAAATGATTCTTGTAAAAATCTATATTTTTGTATAAAAGAATTTTTCATTGAAATTCTGAAGTGTCAGTAAAACGCATGACCTTGAAACTCTTAAAAATTTTCGCCTGCGGCGCCATTGGTAGCTGATGAGTAATCCTACTGACACACCCTATGCCCACCCATGTAACACACCCACGAGCCGCCACTGGTATACATGCATGGCTAGTTTGATAGTACCTTTTAAGAAAAATCCCTAAACCAAAGAAATTCGATTATCAATATACCGAGTGGCTTAGGGGGTATTTTAGTATATTCATGTCAAGCTTATATCTTGAAAACTAATTAACGTATTTTTTTCAAATTTGGACAGTTTATACTAGAATTAATTTCTTACGAAAAAAAACGAAAAAATTCAAGATGGCCGACTTTCGCACTGCAAGGTTTCGCACGGCACGAAAAATGGCACGAAATCCAGTTTTTTAAATGGAACCCCCCTGTATATTTTTGCATATTTGGGGAGGTCTACGATACTGCTCTAAGTACTGAAAAAGTATCTGATATTATTCATAAAACATAATCTTCTTAAAAACATACTCTATTTTCATTTTATTGGACAACAACAAATGAACAACAATTCATATACACTTTTTACCTATTTCTTAAGGAAAACTTATTTAGTTCGAATGGAACATCTAGTGGACCATCCCTTCAAGGATTTAAACGATGCTGTTACCCTTGAAGTAAATGTAGAAAATTTAAAGAAATTTTAAGGAAAAAAAAATGAAAAATAAATCCACCACCAAACCTTTTTGGTGGTGGAGATTTGACACTTGGGTTGCGTGTACTCTGATGCATAGAATCCTAGAAAGTAAAAATGTACAGGGTGTCCCATTAAAAAAAAAAGAGTTAATGCCATTTTCGTCGAAACCGGTAGTAGGACATTTTGGAATTTTTTGTCACCTAGTTGTAAATTAATTCTAATATAAACGACCCAAACATAAAAAAAAAAACATTTTCAAGATATAAGCTTGGTCCGACATCCTGAGCCACCCGGTATTTTTGCAAAATTAGTAACATTAACCTCCACCTCCATTACGTGCATATAACAAAAAAGAGAAATGGGATCTACTACACAAAAAACTTATAATGGTTATTTCAGACCCTAACATTTGCTATTTTTTTCTAATCAAGATCAAATATATTCGAAACGGGTTTAAAATACAATAAGGGTGCATCCAGTTAGTCGACGCAGTATATGAATACCCTGTAGCTTCGGCAATATATAAAAAAAATAAAAAAAAGCCAGATGAAACAACGGTTGTGCAGCACAAATACGCATAAAAACTGAGATTTTCATACAAAAGATTAACTACATAAATCGATAAACTAAACTTATTTTGTATTTTAATTATATATGTATGTCATGGAAAGATACATAAGTGATTTTGGAAACGGAAATACGGTGACTACTTAGGCAGTTGTTTATATATATATATATATATATATATATATATATTTTTTTTCAATAAAAAAAATACTTCTAATAGTCATTATTTTTATTTATATGTCCAATTATAGAAACGCGACTCACGATAAGGCGAAGAGGTCAATATAGCGCCTCGCGACGTTCGTTCAAACAGTGCCTATTTAGTTTTAACCCTGAGTATATTAGATGATTCTACTTTTGTGTTCATGTTATCTACCTTAGATTATCTAAAAATCTACAAATATTTTTACAGATTTGTTAAGTACAAAAGTGACCTAATAAATTATCCAGACAGTAAAAAAATACACCACATTTAATTATTTTCTTAATCACTGTTACCTCATGCCAGACGTATTTTTGCAAAAGATTTATTAAACAAACAAAATGATAAATTTAGAAAACATAAATGACAAGTTTGTGAAATTTCTAGGAATTTTATCTAAAAATATACTTATATTCGTTTATGTAGGTACATATGTATATTGCGATTTACTTACAAATTAATATAATTAAAAAATATTATTTCTTGCACGATCGTGAGTACAAATCCATACATAAGTGAGTATAAAATTATTTTCTTATGAGATAAGCGTAAAAATGAATCTTTAAGGAGAGAACAGATAGACTGAAGAGGCATATCAGTAGATATGCGAAACGCGTCTATGACATATCAGTCGTGGACTGATATTGTTTTTGGTATTTTTCATTTATTTACTTGGGATTCTCACACAGGATAAATATTCTAAAATTTGTCTAAAATGTGTTTTAATGTGTCAGTCGTATTGAACATAAAACGCAATATTTTTCGTATAACTAAAGATCTAGCATAGCAAGTAATTTACAATTTTATTGTCTGTATCTACGTAAATATTATTGTATTTATAACTTACAGCAATCATATGCGCATTTGTTCTACACATATCAAGTACAAATTGTTTACAGAAACATTTTTATTAGATTTAATCAGCAAGGAACAATATGAAAGCAAATGTCTAGTCATTTCTAATTGGTAAATTAATTCTTAACTAGGAAATAGCTACTTAATTTTAAAATAGTAAATAGTTGCTTATGTCTATTACAAGAAGACTAGAATATAAGGAGATCGAACCTCCGATGTTTCACACGAGAAGCAGCGGGTCGAATTTTGAATGCCGCCAGTTAGCGCTGCTAGCGTGTCTATGCCCGGCGCAGTAGCTTATTGCGCCGGTTTGCGTGTATTAGTTATATCTGTTGGAGTCAGATGGCGAATTCGGCCCGTGGCCGATATAATTGGACATATCGCCATATGTCCATATTAGACATGCCAGATGCCTAAACAGTGATACAATTCGGCATCTGGATAACATGATTTGGACACATCCCAAAATGCCTATATACGTCATAAGCCGATGCCGAACCAAACGTGATTACTTTAAATTAAATAAATAAAGTATTATAGAGTTAACGTAACATTTATTTTATTATTTATTGCGACAAGAAGTAGTTGAATGATATTTACTGTTACATTTTATCTTATTTATTACACATTTGCATTTTTTGTCACCACACTGTTTACGACAGTTGTACCGCACAAAAACCTGTGAAGAATTAGATTCTTTTGCTGCAGTTGTTCGCAAACTGAATTTTATATGAATAGGTACATCTGACGATGTCAGTGTATTCGTTTGGGAAGGCTGTAAAAGAAAAATAATATTAAAAACAGTTATAAATCAAATTATATTAACTAACAACCTGAAATTCATTCCTTGCATATAGTTTTTCCAAAACGCCAGTTGATGTACCAAGTTGATACAAACCAATTGCCCGTATTGAAGCAACGTCATCGTTCTTACGATTCGCAATAAGGTTTTCTTTTTTCACCTACATATATTTATAATTTCAAATCTATTTAGACGTACCTATATAATTTTGGCAACTTAGTTTTTCATTGAATTCTTTCTTTCTCATGATATTCTTTACTTTATTTAAAATATTTGAACATTGCTCGATAGTCAATACGGTGGTAAAATTATTACCACTATTTTTTCCAATCGACGTAATCAGTTTTTCTTCAAAAATATGCTGGTCAATTAAATTTCTATCTGTCTCCATAGTTAAAATAAATTATTTATTTACTAATTTTGTATTTACCATACAAAAACCACTAACAAACTGCACGTGAGCACTTTACAAAAGTAATTTGAGGTTAAGTTGTTTATTTGTGATTCGGCAACGGCGTATTATAGACATGGGCACGTCGCGACATGGCTAAATTAAGTTAGTCAGATGCCGAATTTCGGCATATGGCATGTCTAGTATGGACATATGGCGACATGTCCAATTATATCGGCCACGGGCCGAATTCGCCATCTGACTCCAACATATCCAAGAAGACTAGAATATATCTTGTCTTCTTTGTCACATACACATGCTTTAGCGGCGTAGTAGCCTACCGCGCCGAGCCTAGGCACGTTCGAAGCGCTAACTGGCGGCTTTCGGATTTCGACCCGTCACCAACAACGGAATTCGGTCTCCTTATATTCTAGTCTTCTTGGTCTATTACAATATAACTTGTGACAGAGATCCAACGTCTATTTGCCCTGTTTTTCACATAATAATAATACATAAAATAACAGCACCAGTATTTGATCAGGTTTATAATTGACTAGCGACCCGCCCCGGCTTCGCACGTTACGACATCACATTAGAAACCTCTAAAATTATCAGTGTTTCTGTACTATATTATGCATGTAAAATCCGTTGCGTAGTTTTAAAGATCTAAGCATACATACATAGGTAGGGACAGACAGCGGGAAGCGACTTTGTTTTATACTGTTTTGATTTCGCGTTTATTACATTATTTATTAATTTACATAAATTTACTTATTGATTTCCCTGTAATAGGGATTGTATCTTGGATTTAGAACTTTTTGTTATTTTTTTTTATTTAATCTTCCCAATTGAAGCTTTCTTTTTTGTTTCTTATTTGTCGAATATAGCAGTTTTCTTTCAAATTTTCGATTTGTAACGCCATTTCCGAGTTAGTCAATGCATATTACATACATATATGTGGTGGTTCATTTAAAATAAAAAAGTAAGTAAACTATGACGACCCCAAGTTAACTCTTGCAAACTTTCACGCTTTTTTTCAAAAACAACTTGTTCTATATCAGCAACAATTGCGGTTTCCAGAACCCTTTATAATTTAACCATACAAAATACTTTGTGAGGGTATAAAAATATTATTTCTAAATGCGATGGTTAAAAAATAAACTTATTGATGCTACAAAGTTTCTACGAATCTTCTCCTGTTCGTGGTACTGCTAACCAATTTGTTGTTCTTGTATTACATGTATTATATTATGATGCGTACGCCTATGTACCACGGCACATTTCGGCCAACTCTAATTATTACATACATATATATGTACATACCTGTTATGTAGGTATGTTACTCTAAAAAAATGTAACTTATATGCTAAAATACAAAAAGGCGGCTGTTAACTGAAATGATTCAAAATGTATATTTTTTGACAGTTTTACAAGCTACCGAAAATCACTGTTAGTTTACAATGTTTACTGGTGAATTAATTAGGTAGGTATGCAAAACTTACGTGCATTTGAAGATAAAAGCTATTAAAACATTCATAAATTACATACATATATGTACATATCCAAGTATATACACAACAAACCTTATATCCACAAACGTTCATCGCTACATATGTACATACATATGTATACTCTAATATATGTATGTATTAACAACACACAATAATAAATTGCTTAACTATTTTGTATCAATCTACTAGTGTTAACGGAAATTTGTTTCGATAACAAGCGCGATTTTTTCGTATTTATTAGTAACTTATCTTTTTTATCTATAATTAGAACCCTCGTGAGTACCTACAGGGTGTTCTAGAATCATCTGTATAGCCACTAATGAACGCGCTATGAAGTTCACTAAGACGTCACTCTTGTTTATAAAATAGTAAACAAGGTGTTCGAAAAATGAGTGTACAGCGGAATAACAGAGATTCCTTATCCCAAAACAAAATAATTTACGCCAACTTGCAAATAGCCATAGTTGCTTCGTTTAGCAACTAGAAGGCGTTTGATTCTCTGACAAAATTTTTATGGTGAAATATAACTTTTAATTTGTTTTAAGGACAAAAGTAGTGCTCCTACTATTTCTGATCACTATGTTTACGAACTGTCTGAAGACACAGTCATTTGAAAATTATTTTTTTATTGACTAAATCGCTCACCTAATCAACATTTTACAATGGAAAAAGTTTTTGATTCAAGTCACCTAGTCAATAAAAAAATAGGTAGCCAATATTTGTTATAGGTGGCCAATACTTAATAACATCTTGATGTTATTAGAAGAGTACACTCGCTATTAATTATTAGGTGTTTCTATATTTTCGAAAACGCCCCGTAAAAATGTCCAGAATTTTAACGCCATCTAACGACTAAACGATGCAACTTTGGATATATGCGTGTTGGCCCAAATCGTTTCTTTTAGATCAAGGAATTTTTGCTATTATGTTGTACACCCAGTTCCTCGACACTGTATATCACATGACAAAAACCATAATTATCCAGTTATATACATAGTTTTAAGGCAAAATAATATACTTAAAACATACACTAACACATTCCGACATTAGATTAGCTAAAACATAATTTTGATTAGGAGAATATATTTTGAATTTTTATTTATGTTGAGAATATTGTTCGCCCATAAATTAAAACGTGGCCAAAAAAAATGCATTATGCGACATAACTAAAGTATTACATGTCATATAAAATTTGGATGTAAACTATAAGTACCTTTTGTAAATAAGTAGGTATGCATGTGAGACACCTTTATGTCTAGACACACAAAAAAATATATTTTTTGGAAAAGGAATTACATTTTTCAGTAACGACAAAGGAGACAATTCTCAACATAGACAAAATACTTTGAGAATCCTATTGTATGGTGTGAATTAATCCCAAGTTAGATCTGCATCCAGCAAGCGATTTTCACGTGATTACTAGGCTCCGGAAAGTGTGACACAGCGCAGGGTTGGCACTATACAACTCTATGGTTTGTCAGAGAAGCAGTTAGAAAACAAATTAGTTGCAACATTGTTAAAAATAATTCCAAAAGAAATTCTAAGAAAGACAAAAGCATTGTCAAACAATTACGAGAAAAGGATTGTTTTTATTTAAAACCTGACAAGGGAAATAAGATTGTTATCTTAGATTATTTTGAGAGAGTAGACAATTTAATTAACAGCGGTCCTTATAAGAAATTATAAAAATCATTTGTAAATAATGACAACTGAAATTAAAAAATCTTTAAAAGAATGTAACAACCTATTACTCGTTCACTGAGACAAAAATTACAATTGTTAATTCCAATAATACCTAAATTCTATTATTTACCAAAAACACATAAACCAGGAAAATCTGTAAGACCAATTGTCTCAGCGATGTCTAATTGATCCCCAATTTAGAATTTGTCAAAATGGTTAACGAACGAGTTCGAAAATTTGCCTATTGCACAAACAAGTTTTTCAGTTAAAAATTCTAGCGAGTTCATTAAGAATATCAAAAATATCTAATTGCAAGAAAATGATATTTTTGGTCTCGTTTGATGTATACTCATTGTTTCCAAATGTCCCAATTCCGCAAACTTTGGACTACCTTAGGGAATTACTCGAATTAAATGTATTACACGATAAAATTATTAAGGAATACATTCGGCTTACTAGTAATTGTATGAATCAAAATTGTTTTCAATATAATGGTGAATACTTTCAACAACATGAGGGAACGGCAATGGGTAACTCCTTGTCACCTTTTGTTCGCGCTTAATTGAAACCGATCTGGTCAGGTTGTGGAGCGCACCGAACTTAACGAACTAAGGGGGCGGTGATCGCGAAACTCTTGACCTGTCATCCGGCTGACAGAACATAGCGTTAACAAATGTAGAGATATTATAATGTAATTTATGTTGAAATTGTTAAAGATCTGATGTAAAGTTTGTTCAATTGGTTATTCACAATTAAAGTACAAGAAGTCATAACATTATTTGGTAGCAGAGCGTGGTTAAATACATTTGAAATCGCAAATCGCCTTTGCCCAAGCGTTCGTCGCTGATAGCCCGGCAGCCGTTGGCATTAGAAATCGTACGAAGCGTAAACAAGCCAGCTGTCCAGTGGAGAATTGACGTCGTTTAAGCAGGCAATAATCTGGAGAATTGGGAGTGGCTGATTGGAACAGATAGTGAATCCAGGTCTTTATACACTTCCTCTACAATTGCTTCAATCTAGTACTAATATAAACTTATTAGTTAATTAAATACAAATCACAATGGTTGATTTAGTAGTTGAGAACAAAAAAAGGGGTTCAATAAAAGCTAAATTAACTAATTTCTCTTAAGTTCGTAAAAAGAATTCAAATCAAAGAGTCCGTTGATGAAACCGATGTAATTCAACTAAAAGAACGAGTAAAGGTTTTAGAACAAGCTAAGTTTGGGTTTGATGAAATTCAGAATACAATAGAAATTTCTGTAGATGATAATGAACTAGAAAATCAATTTGCAATAAGGGCGGAATTTGAGGATGAATACTTTTCGCAGGTAGCATTGGCAAAAAAAAATATTTTTGATAACGATCATAACGACGACAACCGTTCAAACATCACTCAAATCAGTAATAAAAGTAATGTAATTAACTTACAGGGTGAGACCGACATTAAGCCGAATTTTAATCACGTAAAATTGCCAACAATAAGTTTGCCTAAATTCAATGGGGTGTACCAAAATTGGTTAGGAATTTAGGGATACTTTCCGTTCATTGATTCATGATAACAGTTATATAAGTAGTGTTCAGAAGTTCCACTATTTAAGGGCCTCTCTGGAGGCAGACGCAGCTTTGGTAATAAAGTCACTAGAAATATCTGCTGCAAACTATGAGGTAGCATGGAATGCACTGTTGGAGCGGTACGATAATAATAAATTACTCATTCATAACCATGTAAAGGCATTGTTTAATAGTGAACCTATTCACAAAGAAACTGCTAACGGTTTAAGAAAGTTAATAGATGATTTCTCTAAAAACTTACGGGCTTTAGAGCAACTGCAACAACCAGTAGGCGAATGGGACACTCTATTGGTGTATTTGGTGTCTATAAAGCTAGACAGCGTCACTTTGCGTGAATGGGAAAATTCAAAGTCCGAAATAGAATCGTCAAAATTTCAAGACATTAAAACTTTCTTAAATTCTAGGGCCGATATGTTAGAAATGGTGGCACAGAATCAAACCGAAAAACGCAAAGGGTTTAACGCAAATACGCGGGGGTTCCTCACCACAGGGATCTCGGATAATCGTGAATGTGTTATATGCGGAGAGTCTCATTACGTACAAAACTGTAAGAGTTTCTTAAAAATGTCGACAAACGAACGTGAGAAAAAGGCGCGATCCCTAAGACTGTGCCTTAATTGTCTAAAAAGGGGACATCATAGTAAAGTTTGTCGTCGCGGAACGTGCAACAAGTGCAATGAAAAGCATCACACAGTGTTACACAGGTACCAAGGCACCTTATCAAATGCGGAACAAGGCGCGAATATTAACGCGACACCAAACGCGAGTGCAAGCGCGGAAAGCGTTGTAAGCGCGGTTGCATCATCTGAAGAGAGGTCGGTGGTGTTATCTGCGTGCAGCTCAGTTGATCATGTACTTTTATCGACGGCATATGTTCAGGTAACAGATTCAGATGGTGATACACATACGGTTCGAGCTCTTTTGGATAGTGGCGCACAATCCAGCTTTATAACGAAAGGCTTGTATCAGCGCTTAAATCTGAAAACCCGCAAGGTAAATATTTCAGTCAAAGGCTTAAGTAATATCGCGTCAAACATAAATTCGAAGTGCGAAATGACGATTCAGTCATTGTATAATAATTACTCAGCGACAAAATGTTTCTTTGTCATTGATATTATAGCTGGAAACATACCTGAGGTACGCATCGACGCATCAAGAATAGCGACACCACATCATATAAACTTAGCAGATCCCACGTTTTACAAACCCGACAGAATAGATATACTGCTAGGTTCCGATCTATTTTGGGAACTCATATGCGTTGGTCAGATATCATTAGGTCCAAATAACCCCATATTACAAAAGACCAAGTTGGGATGGGTAGTGTCAGGCCGCATCGGTATCAAAACTAATTCGGTCGTTTGTAAATTCGCTCAAACCGCGGAGGCGGAATCGGACATTCAAAAATGTTTATCAAAATTTTGGGAAATCGAAGAAATGCAGTCAAAGCCAGCGAAATCGGCGGATGAGATTGCTTGCGAGGAGCATTTCACCGCAAACACAAAACGCGATAAAGACGGGCGGTTTATTGTCTCTTTACCTCTCAAAGATTCAGTTCAAAAGCTAGGAGATTCGTTCGAAACGGCAAAAAAACGATTTTTATCGCTGGAGAGAAACTTTCAGACAAATCCAGATTTTAAACAGCTCTACGTGAATTTCATCGATGAATACATAGCGCTTGGTCACATGGAGTTGAAGCAAACGCACGAATCCGATGAAACGAGTTATTATATGCCGCATCACGGGGTGATGAAAAGCGACAGCCTAACGACAAAACTTCGGGTCGTATTTGACGCATCTTCCCCCACCACGTCTGGTCTCTCTCTAAATAACTTGCAATATGTAGGGCCTTGTATACAAGAAAATTTATTCTCAATATTGCTAAGATTCAGGCAGCATAAATTCGTAGTGTGCACTAACATTTCAAAAATGTACCGCCAGGTGTTGATTACGCCTTCCCAGCGCTGTCTACAACGAATCGTATGGAGAAAAAATTGTAATGATCCATTCAGTATATACGAATTGAAAACTGTAACGTACGGGACAACTGCAGGTTCCTTTCTAGCCACTAGGTGCTTGTTGCAGCTAGCTGAGGAAAATGCTACGAGTTATCCCAAATTTGCAAGCATTGTGAAATCAGATTTTTACGTAGACGACTTACTAAGCGGAGCGGACGATTTAGAAGAAGCAGCGGAAATATGTGCGGGTGTAAGTGAAATACTAAAACAATTGGTGGATTTGAATTGCGCAAGTTTTATTCTAATAAAAAAAGATGTTCTGAAATACGTTAATAATTCAAATGCAGACTTCAAGGTCATCGATTTCGGTGAGCACGAAAGCACTAAAACATTAGGAATCACTTGGAATCCCACTCAGGATAAAGTAATGTACAAAATCTCGGATGAATTGAATGAAAATCGCGTAACCAAAAGAAGTATTCTCTCGAATATTGCTCAAATATTCGATCCGCTTGGATTGTTAGCACCGTGCGTCATAATGGCCAAAATTCTCATGCAGAAATTGTGGTTAGAAAAGACAACATGGGACGAAACGGTCCCTACTCAATTTTTTACGTTTTGTCGCGATTTTAGATTAGAATTACCGGTTTTAAACGAATTTTCGATTGACAGGCGCGCGATACACGACGGCGCCGTTCAAATCGAGATGCACGGATTCGCAGATGCATCGGAAGACGCATACGGCGCGTGTATTTATATAAGGTCAATTAACGAAGATGGTGATGTGCACACCAACCTTCTATGTGCGAAATCTAAGGTCTCTCCGTTGAAAACCGTGACACTTCCACGCCTAGAGTTAATGGCTGCCTTACTCTTAGCAAGGTTAGCTCGAATTGTTAAACATTCGTTGCGTGTAAAATTCGACCGATGCATTTTTTGGTCAGATTCGATGATAGTCCTGGGGTGGTTG
Source organism: Aromia moschata (assembly GCA_029963805.1). Taxonomy (NCBI): domain Eukaryota; kingdom Metazoa; phylum Arthropoda; class Insecta; order Coleoptera; family Cerambycidae; genus Aromia; species Aromia moschata. Next base: position 18,787 of record JAPWTK010000412.1, on the reverse strand, counting down.
AAGCGGCCTCCACACACCCTAAAAACGTTCGTTAGCAACCGCGTTGTAGAAATTCAGCAACTAACCATGTCGGACAATTGGCGTCACGTTACGTCAAAGCACAACCCTGCCGACTTGGTATCGCGAGGAGTAAAACCAAAGACGCTCATGTCTAGTGTCATCTGGTGGAAGGGTCCGCCATTTCTAATTCAGGACGAGGCTAACTGGCCAGACCAGCCTCTTAATAGCGAAGTACTACCCGATGTCCGTAAAGGTAAAAGGGATATATTTGTATCCATCGAGATGCAAGAAAGCATCATAAAGAGATACTCGGACTTAAATAGATTAAAAAGAATAGTAGCTTACCTCATGCGTTTTAGTCACAACTGCAAACTTAAATGTGAGGGAAGGGCAAATAGTTCACCAGAGTTGTCGTTGGCGGAAGTTGATCACGCTATGATGCGTCTAATCCAAATGTCTCAGGCGGAGTATTTTCAAGTGGAAATTGAAAGCCTTAAGAAAGGAAAAACTTTCAATGGTAAGGTTGTGAATCTCAACCCGTTTATTGATTCGGACGGTATATTACGCGTTGGAGGCAGACTAACTAATTCTCAGTTTGCATTCGAGAAAAAACATCCTGCAATACTGTCTTCTCAAAGTCATTTAGCTCAATTGATAGCCAGACATACTCACCTGCAATTGTTTCACGCCGGACCGCAACAAACACTGGCCACCATTCGCGAAACGTATTGGATCGTTGGAGGGCGACGTTTAGTAAAAACCATTGTTCATAAGTGCATTCCCTGTTTTAGATTTAAGCCGAAAATGATTGAACACATCATGGCACCATTACCAAATATGCGTCTGAATCCAAGACAACCTTTCGAGGTGGTTGGCGTTGATTATGCCGGCCCAGTAATGATTAAAAGTAAAGCTGGTCGTGGATTTAAAGTATCCAAATCGTATATATGTTTGTTTGTCTGTTTTGTCACTAAAGCTACACACGTTGAATTAGTAACTGATTTAACCAAAGAATCGTTTATGTTGGCTCTAAAGCGGTTCATAGCTAGAAGAGGCAAACCTTCTTGCATTTATAGCGACAATGGCACAAATTTTGTTGCCGCCCATAATGAACTCAAAGAATTAGGTAAATTTATTGCATAGCACAAAATTAGAACAAGAGGGTAAAAATATTGACATAAATTGGAAATTTATTCCTCCTCATTCCCCGCACTTTGGCGGACTCTGGGAAGCGAGAGTAAAAAGCTTAAAACATCACTTAAGACACGTGTGTAAGGACGTAATTTTTACTTTTGAGCAACTTTACACTTTATTAGTCGAGATTGAGGCAATTTTGAACTTCAGACCGCTCTCCCCACTCTCCGATTCTCCTCTCGACCTCACTCCTTTAACCCCTTCACACTTTTTGGTGGGACGGCCTTTAACCTGCATACCAGAGAAAGATGCGAGAGAACTGCCAGTTAACCGCCTCTCCCTCTATCAGCATTTGTTGCAAATAAAACAGCATATATGGGACCGATGGAGCAAGGAATATGTCAACGAACTTCAGCAAAGAACCAAGTGGAAGGTACATCATGATTCGTTGAAGTTAGGTTCTTTAGTTCTCGTAAAAGAAGATAATCAGCCGCCAATGAGATGGAAGGTGGGACGAGTGGAAGCCATTCATGCAGGGCGAGATGGTGTCGTCAGGGTAGCCACCTTAAAGACCAATAGCGGATTCATCAAGAGGTCATTTGCCAAGATATGCCCACTACCGGTGGATGTGATCCCAGAGACAGAGTGAAGTGTAACGATGTCATGGACAGTGTTTTCTCTAGTTGAAAGGTTCTATTTTCGTTCAAGGTGGGGGCATGTTCGCGCTTAATTGAAACCGATCTGGTCAGGTTGTGGAGCGCACCGAACTTAACGAACTAAGGGGGCGGTGATCGCGAAACTCTTGACCTGTCATCCGGCTGACAGAACATAGCGTTAACAAATGTAGAGATATTATAATGTAATTTATGTTGAAATTGTTAAAGATCTGATGTAAAGTTTGTTCAATTGGTTATTCACAATTAAAGTACAAGAAGTCATAACACCTTTCATTGCAAATCTTTTTATGAGTTTTGAGACAGAAGCAAAATATAAATTCGAGTATTTCCCTAGAGTCTGGTTCAGATATTTGGACGATATCTTCGCAGTATTTGATACAAAAGCAATTAGTTTACATAATTTTGTTGCTAAATTAAATAACCGTTTCCCCACCATAAAATTTGTATATGAAATTTCCATTCCACAATGAACAGCTACCATTTTTAGATGTATTATTTATTAGAAATAGTGAAAATAGTGAATAAAAACGAGAAATAACGAAGTCAGGAATATACGAAATAAGTTGTAAAGACTGTGATCAAAAGTAAATTGGGCAAACAAAAAGATCCATTCGTATTTTGACTACAGTTAAAGAAACCATGGGCCATTTGAAATATGGCAGAACGGAAAAATCTTGTGTTGCCCACACGTTTTTGACAACAACCATACGATAGACATATAATTTAAAGTTGATTAGAAATGTAACAAACTGTAGACAATTGGATGCTTTTGAAAGTTTAGAAATCATTAAGTGTAACAGTAGTACGAATAAGGACAATGGTCCGATAACCACCAGTTCACTGTTGGCTCTGATAAACAAGGACAGATGTTACGGTGCAGTGAACCGTGGCAACAAATTAAGTATAACTAGTGCAAGTGTGTAGGTTAGAATTTAGTTATAATCTTCTCCTAAAGAAGCCAACTTAGTTGGCGACACGCGCGTCGAGAAAAGTATAGTATTTCGGCGTTTCGTGGAAAACGTCCAGTTTTTTGTTTCTACGCCGAAAGTTCCAGTACCCACTCCAGAAACTCTTATGATAATTAAAGTATAATTCATATTTTTTAAGCGCCTTGTTGTTTCAGATATATTTCACGTGCACTGTCCTCTGTAGATGTAAAAAATAATAATATACTAATGTTAGTGACAACAAAAAACTGTTAGTGACACAAACAACTGTGCGAAATTTTGAAAATAATGTGCGTGGTGTGTGTGTGTGTCCTTTGTTCATGAACTAAATTTCGACCTTTATCTTCACTAGATGTGGAATGATCATCTTCCTTCTGCAAACATATGTACAGGCCAAATCGCTCGCGTTTAACGAAAAGAAATGCAGAAAGACTACTGGTTTTTCAACATGCTCAAGCAATGAAGACCATCGGTATTTCTGAATGACACAATCGATTGTATGAAGTTTTATTTTTTGTCTCTCATATGTCCTTCTGTCAATGACAGAACGGATTACGAATCCGACCCTGGTTTGTGGCACACTTGCCGGACTCTAGATGATTACTGTAACTATTTGCCAGCCCAAATATACTTCCAATCGTTGGAAATATTCAAGTAGATTTAACAAAACACTGAATATATGAACATACAGGAATCGAAGGCAACGAAAAAACAGACGAGTTCGCGAGAGAAGGATCGTCTACTCCATTTACTAGCCCAGAACCGGCCCTGGGAGTACCAAAGAGTACAGTAAGGAGTCAAATAGAAGAATGGGTCAGAAATCGACAAAATGAATACTGGAACTCTATATCCAGGCAAAGACACGAAAAAATGTTTATTAAAGGAACTTGTGAGGAAAGAACCGAAGAACTATTAAAAATGAATATAACTCAGATAAGAGCTGTTGCAGGATTCTTCTAACAGGATACTGCGCCCTCAAAGAATACCTACACAGAATGAGGCTGTACAACGGAGAACTGAAATGCAGACTCTGCAATAGGGAAACGGAGACTGCACACCACATACTGTGTGATTGCGAGACTTTAGATCGCAAAAGGCAGGCCATATATGGACGCCCCAAACTCTGTCCAGAAGATTGCAGCACCCAACCACCAGGGAAGCTATACATGCTTGTACACGGGACCCCGCTATTGGAATGGGTGGTGTGAGAAGGATGGGAGAATGCGCACAATAAGCCCAAGAGGCTGCAGTGCAATCCGGCGTAAAGGACGGCTCCCAGAAGAAAAAACACAAAACAGTGACAAAAAATATTACGTCGTTATTATTGTTATTTTAAAAAAATCAATTAGGAGTACTTTTCTTGAAGTGCAAACAAATTAATTATACCAAGTAAATTATTTATTCGTATAAGGTGTAATGGATAAATATGTTTTCTACCTAAACACATTTTGTACCTAAATAGTTTATAAAATATTATGAAAACTGTACCATATACTCGTACATATTTTCGTGGTTTAAAAATATCCATCCACATGATTGTGTCCTTGTAGTGCACACAAAAAAAACAGCGTTGTATAAACATATGTAAGTATTTGTATTGGTATACATTTCGCGTGGGTATGCGATAACGAAATAAGTACATACATGTAAAAAAATGTCACGATACGCTCCGAGGATATTGTACATACATATACAGGTACAAAGCAATGTTCCAGAAAAAATCAGATTGTTATATTGGGGAAAATTATTACCTTGTTTCAAAATTAAACATAGATAGAGAAAATCTGTAAATCAGCTATACCGCGTGTCTTATATTATAACCAGACCAAGATTTTTTTTGAATGTTAAAAATGTGGATCCCATCTTGCTGGAATCTTTTCTTGTAATAGTTGTATATAAAGTACATTTCAAATTTCAAAACGCAAATAAGACTACACACAAGTGCCTCTTCACTCATTCTTCACTCCTTTAATCCCTGCCGCGATTACGTCACCATGTCGCTAGACTCAAGCTATACGGATGAGCTCCTCAAATATTATATTTACGGCAAAAAAAATGCGACATCGTAAAATGAAATACGAGGGGGGACCCAAAAGTAACGGGAATTGGGCTGCGGTGGGGCGGGGGAGTGGGGGAACCCATTGTTCGACCAGGTGTCCGTTAGGGACACATCTCCTGAGTTAGTGTGTGAAGTTCTGACGCTGTGAGTGTATCGGTTCGCCCGTGGGAATTTTTATAGTGAAACAACTTTTTCCATTTCGCCGAAAACGTGATGGCCGGTTATCGGGAGCAACGCGCGGCTGTGAAATTTTGTTTCCTGTTGAGGAAATCAGCCTCGGAAACTATTGTAATGCTTAAGACTGCTGATTGGGATGCTGCCCTAAGTAAAACCAGAGTCTACGAGTGGTTTTCACGTTTTAAAATGAATTGAATCAATTGAAGACCAACCCCGTTCAAGACGCCCCTCAACGTCAAGAAGTGACGAAAACGTCGACAAAATCAATGCTCTCGTTCGTGAAGACCGTCGCCGAACCATTGATCAACTCTGTGAGATGTCTGGGATATCATGGAGTTTGATTCATCTTTTGTTGCCGGAGCGCCGCGAACGACGCGGCGTCGTGTTCAGGACGACCAGATGGTCCATCGCCTCTCAGTAGAGAAACGACGAGAGATATGACCGACTGCGATTTTCGACGCGTGCGCCGGCGCCGCTAACGATAGAAAATCGTTCGAGACGGCAATAGAATCAAGTGAATCCATCATCCGTCAAGTGAATCTAATTCAATTCATGAAGTTCAATCAAGCTCGCCAAGTGAAGTCAAACATCAAGACAATGCTCATTTGTTAATTCGATTGCAGATGTGTTGTGCACGCGGAGTTCGTTCCCCCGGGTCAAACTGTTAACCAGTTCTGTTTGGAGGTTTTGAAAAGATGGAGGGAGAGTATCCGGAAGAAAAGGGCAGATCTTTGGCGCACAAGCGACTGGTCTTTCCATCATGACAACGCGCCGGCCCACACCACTCTCTCCGTAAAGCAGTTTTTGACCAAAAACGGCATGACACCAATTGTCCACCCTCCCTACTCACCGAATCTAGCCCCCCAGTGATTTCTTTCTGTTCCCCAGGCTCAAAAGGGACATGAGAAGAAAGCGTTTTGCCACTATGGAGGAGGTAAAACAAAAATCGCTGGAAGGCCTAAAGAACATCCCGATAAGTGAATTTAAAAAATGTTTTGAACAATGGAAGGATCGTTTGCAGAGGTGCGTTGTGGTCAATGGAGAATACTTTGAAGGTGATCAAAATTTGGTGTAAAAAATATTAAGAAATAAAGAAGTTATGACGAAATTCCCGGTTTTTTTGGGTCCCCCTCGTATGTATGTATGTATGTATGTATGTACGTTGGCCAGTGAGATTATTTATCAAGAAATTGTAGTTTAAGTAAGTTTTATGTCATAAGTTTTATGACTTCCTAATATGTATTTGCACCTTTTTCTTTTTACATTTGTAATTAGAAAAAAAGTGTTCTTTGGTATAGTAAAATAAAAAATATATATTATTATATTCGAAACACAAATTTATATGGCTTTAAAATTAATATTGGACAGAATAATGAAAATTTGATTTTTGAGCAATGCTTCTAACTTTATCTAATTATTTAGTCTTATGATACGATCCTGTAATTGAACATTTCACTCCACCACGTTGATGTGGAAGTATAATTAATTACCAAAGTATCTAATTATCTTGTTGCGAGCCAGCACTGAAATGAGCAGTAGTCATTAGGATGTTTATGTGTAAAATGATAAATACCTATGTATAGTATGTACATATACCTATGTATGTATATGTATGTATTTGTTTAAATCACAGACCAACTAGACCAAGCACAGCATCTTCATATGTATGTATGTATATGAGAGCAAGTGAAGCCCAATTCCAGAGTTGGGAGTTTAGAATTAAACACAGGTCTCTAATTTAACAGGGCCACGTTCAGAAAAATATTTTATTTATTTTACTCAAATTACACAAAAAAAATACTTTTATTTTAAAGAGACAAATAAAGTACGTCAAATAAAGCGATAATTTTTACATGATATACTTTAAATTAACAAGAATTTACAGTTTTACTACATTCAATAACTACCCGCGACAAGGGCACACAAACTACAAACCCACTCTGGAATTATGAAAGTATACGAATCAGAAAACCAGACAGCATTTAATAAAGACTATAGTCTTTATTAAAAACAAAAACATTATTAAACACAAAAAATACATTTTTACGTAAGGTAAGTACTTAAAAAATAAATGCTCTGTTTCAGGTTATGTACACATTCAGTTTTGTCAAACGTTACAAACTACAAACTACTAAACTTCTAACTACGACCTATGTAACCTCCTACCTCCTACCTACCCTAAATTCGCTTTGACGTCTACTTAGGGTTTCCATAAAGGGTTTTTTGAAATTCAGGACAATTGAGCTCTGAAATCCGGATCAAATCCGGACTTTGCCGAAATATACGCCATAAATTTACTTATGTACTTTAAAGGGCGAATAAAATTATAAACAGTTAAGAATTTATTTATAGGCAGAGCCTACACATAACACAATTTACACGAACTTTGGGATTTACCGATACCGCCTACCGACAAATACATACGTAATGAAGACGGAAGAATTCACGACTGCGCGGAAAACGAAAAATTTGACCTTGGCGTGACGCCAGTGTATAATATAAGTACTACACTGGAGTCTCCAAAATTTGGCCGTCCAAAATTCGTTTACCTCCACAATTTGGCGAAAAATCCCTCCGCAATTCGGCGTTTTTCTATCCCCACTATTACCACGAGCTCTTTGCTCCTGTGCGGCGCGCTATTTGAAATCCTTGCAACATTAGTTTATTGAATAGGAAGCAGAATTATATTTAAAAACGCGATATTCCTTTATATTATGGGATCCTTTATGTGTATTTATAGAACCCTTACAATTTTTGGCTCCATTACTAAAAATTTGGTCCGCGCACTCCTACGTACATTTTTCACGCCGGCAAAACAACAAATAAGTACAGCCTCACTTGACAGTTAAGCACCAATGCCGTGACTTTTCAGTGGCTGTGGTGGGGTACCCCTCTTGAAGCCAAATTCTGGAGACATTCTGTTCTCGAGCTACGCCGAATTTTGGAGACTCCAGTGTATATGACTATCTGCAGAATAACTAGAAGCGCCGCGCGCGGAATTTTTCATAACTTTTGTACTGTGGATTTTATATTGTGTCATATGCGTCGACTTGTGTACTATTTTTGAATTTAGGAAAGAATTCAGTGTTGCAAATGTTATTAATTGCACGGGGAAGAATTTCTTGATAAAGTAAGTATAATTTTCACGAGAATCATATTTATATTTTGTGTTGAAACTGTCTAAACTATTTTATTTATAGGAAAATCGTCGGTAAGAAACTTGGACTAAACGGGTGCTCCGATTTGGCATTGCCGATAAAATGTTCACTATAAATCTTCGTATACTTATTGGGCTGCCACAAAGATCCATCTGCGCTGTAACATTAATAAACAAAATGAACGCCCTGCAATTTATATGTTAACTATCAAACTATTTAATTACCAACGTGTATCTTTAAATTAATTACTTACTTTCTTCTCCGTACTGCTTTAATCCACTTCTATCTTTGCTCTACTTTATGTGGCTTCATAGAAAATGAATAAAAATGTACATTCTTGGTATTATATTGCGTATTTTACAGTTTAGTACGCAACAAAACTTTCCTTACGTACGTTTATTCATGTTATGAGCGTGAGGTTATGTTAAAGTGACCAGAATTTGATTTTTGCCAAAGACGGACATGTTCAGCTGGTTCACACTGACGAAGCTAGAGTTTATTTTTCGCGCCGTGAGGCGCGAGCTAAATAGCACCGCAGGCCTAAAAAATATAGACTTTCACAAGGATACTTTTTGGAATTTGATGCCTTTTTGAAATACTAATATTTAATCACGATCGATACGATACGTCGATATGTCTTCAGATTAACCTAGAAGACGTAATTACGGACATTTTAATAAAAAAAATTCAATGACGGACAGTTTGACGGACTGCTCTTGAAGACGGACAAGCTTTCTGAATGACGGACTGTCCGTCATAATGACGGACGTCTGGTCACTTTAGGTTATGTAGCGCGACACAAAACACTGCACTGCTAATATGCCCGATGCTAATTCAAGATGTGACGTCCACAGTACTTCGTGTTCAAGTTATAGTTTATTACTTTTAAGAATTCAATGGCTTCCGCAATGATTACAATGACATAATGAGCAATAAAATCGTATTTTGCGTATTGTCTTCTTATAATATGACAGAACGAAACTTATAGAGTAAGCCGCCGCGAGCGCTATTGTCGCGAATCGCTAAGCTCCGCCTTTCTGCAGATAGTCTATACCTTTTATGTAGTGCTGTAGATATGTATGTTTTGTGTGCTGTAGTGTATAAAGATGCGTATGTTCGAACACTCGTCGGCATTATACTAGAGATGTGGCGTCGTAGCGATTAAAATATTCAACAAAGTTGTTTTTACGGAGTCTAGGTTTCCCGGACATTTTTTTCAAATTCCGGCCTGACTTCTCCGGATACCTTAAAAACCCAAACATGTCCGGGTAAATCCGGACGTATGGAAACCCTACCTCTACTTGTCTTCATCGGTTAGTGTCCATGACATGATCTAATTGGTATGTTTTAAAGCATTCCTAAGAACTTTTGCGACCGCTGATGTTTAAACTTATAGGGTAGGGAATTCCTAAACTTCATATAGAATAGACAGAGCGGTGGAACAGAGGTTATGTCGCGTTATTTTTTACTATTACGAATAAATCCCAACTCAAACAATGCATTAGCGATGTTTACGTAAGCACTATTCTTTCAGATAAAAATAAATCCCACCATTCTAATTCTTGCTATTTGTTATTAAACCATAATTAGTTAGTTATTAAATTACACATATTCCTTTATCTACTAACCTGTGACTTATTGTAATTTAAAGTGAACTTAGCAGAAAACACATTAGTCACTGATTCTATTTTAAAGGACATAACGTATTTGGATTTTGGATAGTCAATTTTTAAAAATATACCAATTGGACTTTAATTTGGGTTATGCCGTGTTCAGCAACTTCCGCATACAGTGGTTTCAAACATTTTATATTGTGGACTAATGGTGGGTTCATGCAGAAATTTTTAGTAATAAGAATAAGAATAGTAATAAGCATAAAGTTAAACCCTCGTTTTATAATGACCCAGTTCATGCAGCAAATCCTTATTTTTAAAATTATTACTAAAAATTATGTTTACTGCATGAACTGGGTCATTATAAAACGAAGGTTTAACTTTTATGCTTATTACTATTCTTATTCTTCTTACTAAAAATTTCTGCATGAACAAATTAGGAATATGTATCTGTTTGAAGAAGGCCTACGGTTAATGTTTTTTAGCAAAGAACACCATAAAAATCTTTAAATTCTAGTTGGTTTTGACCAATCAAGAATCAAATTTGTACTCATTATAGGTGAAAAATATTTGTAATAAATATCATTATAATTGCATAAACTATAGCATAAGCATAGTATTCTGTTAAACTGTTGCGTGAGTATACCAAGCATAAAAAGTACACCAAGAATAACTTATTACCGCGAATTACAACGAAGGTAGTAAGTGATAGAATGACCATACCCGAGAGATCTATAAGATACCCACAAACAAACATACTGGACTTCTCGAAGCGTTCACGGCTGCAGCTATAAAAGATATAGGCACAATTTCAAGTTTTATCTATTACGGCCAAAAGCAAAGCTACTATCGGTGCACTTATTACTTATTACTTAGCGGTGACGCGGAATTTGAGATGTAGGTCGATTCATAATGGTACATGGTACCTACATATAGGTACAGGGTTGGCAAGTCTACATATTTAAACGACAAAGTATTTCTGCGCATATGCTCCTTTCTGAAATAATTTGGTTTAGCTCTCCGTGTCACAGGGGGTTCAAGGCGTGACCTATTCCTTCCACACCAAATCGTACAGGTATTAATCTGTTAGCTCAGAGTGAACGTTCTCTATGCCTATATTATCATATTTTAGAGAATTATTTCATGGTTTGAATATCACAAAATAAATATATAAATATATAAATATATTTTCTATTGGTATGATTTAAATCTTCTAATTAATTGAAAAATAACATGCAAAAGTGCCAAAAGAATGAACAGAATCCACTCGATTAAGAATATTTTGCAGGCGTTTTACGAACAATGGATATATTGGCGACATGTCGAAGGTGGTAAATGACGTATTTTTATACAATTTTTGAAATATTATTTTACAATGTTTACTATTTAAATCTAAAATTGTAATCCCCCTAAAATATGATATGCACATAATTGTGGGCTCTATGAATCGTCGGAACGATAATCTCACATTCCACCACCACTAGACCTATGTAAGTGTGACAGAAAACGAGGAAAAAAACTTTTTTCTCAGTTCATAATAGCTAGGTATATGAATATAACAATTAATAATATATAAATAGTGCCAGAATTATTATCAAAAACTTATAGAATAAGCAGACTATACATAGGGACGAGGGGTGTATCTCAGTTACAATACAATTTAGAAAAAAGAAATTAAAAGGCAAAATAAAAGACTAAAGAATTCTTGATACAGTGGACGCGTAAAACACTATGCACAATCACAAAAAAAAAACGTATGGCTTTGTTTACTTTCATATATTTACAAAAGGTAATAGTTATCCATGGAGAACAAAGGGACTAATAATATAGGAAATGTAATTAATCTCTGATATATATATACGAAAATTGTAGGAAAATATTTTTTCAATCAGGACGTCAGATGAATAGTGTTACCGAACGTAGCCAAGTTCTTATTGTCATCTAGTGTCACATAGCTAAAGTTTATTGTCTGCTAACAAAAGATATCTAGAGCGTTAGTAAAATATTACTATTTTACTGATAAAGAATAACAACAATAGATGGTACCACCTCAACTGCTTAGCACATGTTTGTAATAATTAAGTATTAATTAATAGTAGTTAACTCTTTGTAAATAATAAAATTGATAATTAACACACCAAAGTGACACTAATCTGTATTAGCAAACTAGTTTCCTTTTTGATCAAATTTAAAAAAAATAATTTATCTACATAGTTATAAAGTTTTCTGTAACATGTCCTTTCATTCTTCATTGTTCATTTTTGAAATTTTATAACCTCACTTTTATCATTTTGGCGCGAATTTTACGTTTACTTTCTTTTGTGTTTACTTGTGTCTTGATTCCAGTTGTGCATGATTTAAGTTATCTTGTAATGTGATAAAATTCGACGTGTTTTTCAAGGAAAATAACGTTCCGAAATGGACACAACGGCGCGCAGAAGACGCATTCAAAAAAATCATTGTTCACCCAGAGAAGGAATTCTACAACCACGACATAAACATGTACACGGAGAGCCCCCAAAACACGATAACCTTGTCGGAATTCGAGGAACTGGCCCTGGAGAGACTGCAGCTCTTGAGATTTATCGAACAGGCTTCTCTCAAGGGACATAAGCAGTTTTCGGAAGATTGGAAGCTGTCCATTAAAGACGACCTTGTGAAGAACGGGTTGAGAAAGTATTTGACACTATGGAGCGGGCATAATGGGTACGTTAAATGTTGACAGAAGAAAGAAAATTTATAATGTTGGATTACAAACCTGTTTACAAATTATTTGCAATGACATGTTTATGATAATGAAATTTACCCAATACATATTATGAACTGTATAGCCTTCATATGTCAAGGTTTGAATGCTATCTTCTATTCCAGCCAGACGGAGCAACACGTACAAGCCAGGCGGGCTGACCATTTGTCCCATTACATCCTCCGGCTGGCCTATTGTCGCTCTGAGGATCTCAGACGGTGGTTTTTGAGCAGAGAGATGGAGTGGTTCAAGCTCAAGTTTCTCGCTCAGAAACCTCAGGGTGTCTCCAAATTCCTGGAGATCAACAAGTTTGAGTATACTCCCATCTCGAGTGAAGAAAAAGATGAGGTGCTGCTCCAATTGATCACCTGCACTTGGGGTGAGTAAAAGTTCATGTTGAAAGAAAATGGACACTTCCGATGTTAGTCATTCTTTAGAGGAAACAGTGTAAATCAGTAAAAAAATATTTCTTAAATTGCAGGCTTATTAAATCAGCATACATGCACATTATTTCTAACATTTGAAAAATTTTAATGGTTCAGTCAAATAGCAAAGCTGCAATTTCTGTTGTAGTTTTCTATCATATAGATGTATAATTTGTCAAAAATTAGATTTCTGTATTAATTGCCAGCAAATGTATGAAACCTCAAACTTTCGAAATATACAGAAATTTAAATTATCAAAAATTCAAGAAAAATTAAAATACATGTATAAGTATTCCTACTACAGCTATGGTGAGTATTGTATAATATCTAATTATATTTTAATCAAAAAAAATAACTTGTTGAAAAATTAAAGCCGAATTCCACTTTTGGAAGGAAGTGGAAAAGTTCGGCAAGTTTCGATATCAAACTTTGGACGCCATTTTCATGTATTAGATTTAAATTGAGGTTTTAATCTAAATTACCAAAATGAAAGAGGTTTATAAAAAAATGGTCTGTGCTGCTAAAATAAAATGGCCGCCACTCATAAGCAGTTGAGGATTCAAATAAAAATAGACCAGTTTTGAAGTGTTAAAGTATATGAGAATAACAAATACTAATATAATATATAGTAATACCCGGAGTTACGTAATAGGTGGGAGAGGCATAACGTAAGTGGGGATACAAAATTCGATTTATAAAAATTTTCATATTAATTGACTTGTGTAGTAAACTTGGAACATTCGAGGTGTGTGTACAAGCTTGCAGCAAGCTTGAAACAACATGATGCGTTGATTGCAGAAAGTTTGGAACAACATTATGCACCACGTATTGCGAGGACAAAGTAAATTATGTAACTCTAAATTTACGTAAGTCGTGGTATTACTGTGTGCAATTAAAAAAAAATAAAAATTATCGACCAACCATTATTGCATCAGTTGATATGGATTCACCAATTTATCCCCTAAAATTGTTGAGAGTTTGTCTGTGGGATATTGATCATGATTGTCATATTACTTTTTTAAATTACATAAAATTACCTATTTGTAGCGCCGGACAAAATATAAAACACAAATTCTCTTAACCATAACTTTTACATAGCCAAACAAATTCACCCCATCTACTAGGGTGTAAAAAAAAAACAGTATGAACACAGTAAACCATATTTCCCAAAGTATCAAAACATGTTAAAGGTATCTTAGTCGGAAATTACAGTCTCATTGTTTATAATTTACAAGCTAAACCCAGAAAAACTTGTCTGAAATCATATGTTATGATACTTTTGCAAAATGAACAAACTTCATGTCTCTAGGTATAATGAACAAATTCTGGATTCTGTCAAGGGTTCCTATATCTGAATATACTTTACCCTATATCCATTTGAAAAACTACATTTATAGAGCTTTTCAAAATTTGTATTTTAGGTATGACGGAAATTTCCCTGGATGTAACCGACTTCTATAAGGTGCCCTTTGGTGAGGTGGTACCATTGGTAAAAAACAGACGAGTTTTTCTTCTTGGAGGCCACGCCTATGTACCAATGAACGATTTAGTCTTTTGTTTACAGTCAAAGTTCAGGGCGATTCTCAGCGAGGCACTAAATGTAAGTAATAATTAAAAATTAATGAAGAAATTTTCATCAAATAACTGAATGATCCATCTGAATGATCACTTTCGTTGTTTAGGTTTTATTTTTTTTTTTTTCAATGGTTTTCTAAGGTTTCTTTGTACAGCAGATAGGAAAATGCAATTCTCTCAAGCCTTGGCACCTTTTTGGGAGAAATTCACAGAGCTAACTAGATTTCTGATACCATTTTTTCCTTTTTGAATCACTGCAGATTGTAAAAAAAAACAGCCTATATTTCGAACCATTTCTGTAGTAGCCACAATTGTGATATTATTGCAATGGTATCCCATAGATTTTACTAGCGACCCGCCCCGGCTTCGCACGGGTGCACGCGGACTTTTTTTGTAGACCTTTTTAAGGTGTACAATACTGTAGTACATTATTTTGATCCATCTTGTAGGGTTCAGCCAGCGTTTGCAATGTAAGCGCAAAAAAATGTGTTTATTTACATCACATTAGAAACCTCTAAAATGATCAGTGTTTTTCTATTATATTATGCATGTATTATACATATAAACCTTCGTCTTGAATCACTCTATCTATTTAAAAAAAAACGCATCAAAATCCATTGCGTAGTTTTAGAGATCTAAGCATACATAGGGACAGACAGACAGCGGGAAGTGACTTTGTTTTATACTATGTTATGATGTAAAATTTAGTGGCGTAACTAGTTTTTTTTTTGCTGTAATTTATGTTTTTTGAATTATGGACATGATCTACCTTTTTTAAATGAAAACATTCAGTGGTGGCTGGTGAAATTTTTTTATTCCCGTATTTTTGTAAGGAGGTCTGGGACCCACATCATATTTTAGGGTCAATTACTAGACCTAAGCAGAAGGCTATAATAGCGAAAAAGATCCCCAGAAGATCCTCAAAAACGAAATGTTGGTCTTTTTTTATATTGTTATAACAGAAACATTTTTTTCTGTTGATAATACCAACTCATCCAAAAAAAACGTCATCAAAGTTGACCGAGTAAAAAAAGACGTATTTCTATTCAATTATAACCTTATTTAACTGACAAAGCTGTCACCTTATATGACAGTCATTATTTATTTTACAATTGTGACAGTCACTTGTCAAAAGTTTGACATAACCCGAAAAGCTTCGACATGACCGCTATTTCTATAGGCGTCAGAATTTAAGATGCCAACACCAGTGTGGAAAAATTGCGAACTAATTATTAGGCCATTAGCCGTTTCTTTTTACATTGCTTTTAATGTCCGTGTTCTAGGATGTCGAAACCAGGCCTGTGAAACTCCCTATGCTCGCAATGTATTTTCCTTGGCTGGTTAAATTCGCTAAAAGTGGGGCGGGACTAAATCCTCGAGATGGCGCTGCAAGGCTTATAGTTCGCTCGTCCGCTTTTTTGTAAACATTGACCATAACCTCAATTCAAAGCACTTTTTTTTTGTAAAACTGAATTTAAAAAATGCGACCCAGTGCATTTCTACCGGTTGCACTTCAGGGTATCGGTCTAATAAAAAAACCTGCAATTTTTTCCGTTCCAAAGAAAGAATTTATGATTAAGGCTTGGGAAAAAGCATCTCGGAGAAAAGATCTTAAAAGTTTGCAAAAGTCTTGTGAGCTTCATTTTGTGGAGAGTGATATACAATGGGGTAAAACAATTCGTGACAGCTTTGGTAACATTGTGCAGGAGGTATGTGTATGAAGAACTTTATTAGACAAAATTAGTTGCCCCGATTTTTCCAATTATTTTACTTTCTTTCCTTTACTAAAATTTTCACATACTTGAATTGTTTACTAACAACTCTTGTTGTTATCACAGCATTTTAACTTGCAGTAATAAAGTACGTATGTATAATTATTACAGGTATAATTAACACACAGTAATAAAGTACGGTATAATACACGTGTATCATGGCAGAGAAGCGGACTTCTTTCCCTTCTTTCCTTACAGCCAATTTTTTTCCAAAGTTTCATAGGTGTGGTCGAAACGTTTTGCGTTTCGCGAAACAGTCTGGCCATATTGCGGAAACACTGTCATGGCTGTCATGGCGTGTTTTGATGGGACAAGGTAGGTTATGAAAAATGGATAATGTAGCACAAAACATTTTGGAGCTCGAAATACTGGACGATGGAGAAGTTGGTGGAGCAGCACTTTTTCATCAGTTGGAGTATTATAAATATATTAAGTTTTATTATTATATGCCCACTTAATTTCTCAACAACTAAGCACAAATCGTTTCGCTGCTGTCCACGGTGGCCATAAACGCACAACCACGCACAACAAAAGTGGCTACCGTTTCGGAACGCAAAACGTTTCGACATCCTAGAACACGGCCAATGTGTTTTATATTCAAGTTGCCCCTTTACTTTATTATTTATGTGTCGTATTTGAGTATTTACTGCCTAAAAACACCTTTTGTGATCAAGGTTTACTGTTTACAAGTTATTGGCATAATTGTAGTGGTTTACTTTTTATTTTTAGATTGATAGAAGCTGTGAAAGATACATGTGAAAGACCTGTGAAAGATACATTATTAGTTTGTATCGGTTTATTTCAAAAATTTTAATAATTTGCTTAAGGTATACATGTGTTTTTTTTACGAAATTGTTTAATATTTTAATTGAAAACTTTTTTAAGTAGAATGGTTGACGGGTTGAATGAATGAATGAATGAATACGAAAAGTGGGCGGGAAGACCCATGCACTTAGGCCGCCTGACGGGCCCATTGTGCACCCACATTCCATGAGTGTTCACCCAGGTATGCCGACCTCTCTAGCAAAGGCGCATATTTTCCTGGGGTGAATATTCTTAACATCCTCTGGGTTCAGAACACAGCTCCCAAAGTGCCGTTCTCTGACCCTTGCAATTGCAGGGCAGTCTGTGAGGATGTGAGATGCAGTCTCCTCATCCTCCATGCACCATCCACATTCAGGATCATCTATGACCCTTATCATGTGGAGGTGCCTTTTTAAGGTGACAGTTTTACTGACGGGTTATCTTATCCTCAGTTTTCATCTTTGTCACATAAAAGGTTCGGCGTCATCTCAGAGACTACTATTTTTTATCGGCAAAATAAAAATACAAAAACTAAAATAAATTGAACATTTTATTAAACATAGGTATTATGAACATTACTGAATAGGGATATGTAAAAAAGTGTGTGATTAAAACCAAAATAAAAATAAAATACTGAACTAAAGAAATAGTATGTTGAAATATTGAGAAAATAACATGCTTATAAATTTTACTATAAAAATAAATAAACAATATAAATCCATAGTTTGACTATGATTAGGCTGTAAATCAATCAAATTAACTGAATATTAAAGAAAAAGGAAAATCCAGCAAGAATTAAACTTTATCCTTTTTCTGCACATCCATTTTAAATTGGTTTAGTGTTTTTTTACAGACAGGCTTTTTACATAGTAGGCGTAGATATTTTGTCATTCTGTTATGTTCCAATAGGAGAAGGATTAGGTTGAAGGGTGGTACGTAGGTGGTTTCATTAACCAATAAAAAAAAATTATAGTGTAGTCTGTCAGACGACGTCGGACCAGTTAAGGGTTAATATCCAAGCATTGCTTTTGTTTATACGTTCCTTTTGACCAAATTTATTTACCAGGGAAACAATGCTTTCCTTGTTCAGGAAATATATGAAGTTAACTGGGGATCCTTCTTAATCCAGGATGAACAGCGACGTACACAACAATAATGATTCATTCTAATTATAATACTCACAAAATAATGCTAATATTATAATTTTTAATGAATACAACACAAATATTAACGGAAAATTTTCAAAACACAATGGCACTCAAACGGACATTTGAATAAACAATGGCCAAGTAATAAGTTTGTTGAGTCACCACCAGGTAGTGTATCGCTTATATTGTTTTACCTATCTCTCTCACTCACAGCCTGGTTTGATGACGTTTTTTTGGATGTCTATAAACTATAATGAATTTCTGGAAATTATGTATTTGATGTTTTTTTTTTATCTGAGGTATTGCTAATTGTCGATGAAGTAGTTTTTTATTATAAATAATTAATTTCATGTAATATTTCTTGATGGAAAAAGTTGACTGCTTCCAAACTTTTGAACTGTACTATAGATCCATTTTCTGTCATTTTTCACATGTTAATTCAATTTTATTGCTAGGTGCGAGATTGCAATTACTACGTTGACTACATCTTTATATGTTTGAACCCCACCTATTATAGTTTGGACCTGTAACAGGCATTGGTTGATTATGTCA